>OZ034968.1:72941426-73513926 GCA_964030785.1 Siderastrea siderea | reverse complement strand
GAGTTCCTTGGAAAAGTGCCGTACTTGTTGCTAATAGGACATTTGCACGATAGCGTCCGTTTGACTACACCTACCAGGATTCATTTCGTTTCTCCTTTCTTATTAAAATTTTGTAACCCCACCGAGGTTTAGATAACAATGGCTCTAATTTTGCACCTGAAAAAAACAAACTGAAGGATTCTGGTAGTCAAATGACGTCATCGTACAAATGTCCTATCAACTCACCAACGAGCACTTAAGATCTAAAACAATCTAATTTTTCCCAGTTATTTACCTGGTTAACAAAATCGGTGTCATTGTCAAAGCCTGTGATTAGTCAAAGGGTCCAACTGTAGACAGCATTATACGCTGAAAAAACTTCTCTAGTATTAACGCAACTACTTCCAAAACTCTAATCCCGCTCCACACTAAAGCCTCTGTACAGTTCTCTTTTTTCCTTTGATCCGCTCCTTGTTGTTATCTCTATACTTCTTTTTCTTTCCCCTTTTTCGTTTTCCGGTTGTGTGTGTGTACCCATTTTTCCTCATGTGTAATGGTAATTGACAAATAACTGTAAATAATTAGTAAACTGTGAAGTCTTGTTATTGTAAAATGGATGTAATCAAATAGTAAATTGTAATCCAAAGAAATTGTTAATTAATTAGTAGCCACCAAACCTGTGTAAAATAGTGACAAGAGGAATGTAATAAACTGTTGCACAAATTAACAAAAAAAAACAGCATTATACGCGAATACAAACATGGAGATGCATTGCATTCATTTCCTCTTGGGTGGGAAGCTAGTCTATAGTTTGTTACGGAGCTTAGGATTTCTTTCAGCATTTTCACCTGGGGTCGTGGACAGGGGTAAATTTCGTATACCTGACGTGAGGCTAGGCTACAAGTGAGTACAAAGACACACGTGATATTAGTCCGAAAGTACAACTCGTTAAATTATACCACGTGACTACAGTGCATCCGTTATTCTAGAATAATGCCCTGTTCCTTGTGAAACATGCCTGCAGTGTATCAAGCCCAAGCTGAGTTTCAGTGCATTCAGAAATTTGCTCCGCAGATGAGATGATTTACTTTGTAAGATCTTGTCACCTGACATGCTTCATTTCACGAACAGGAAATGGCTACATGTATATCATTAAACACATTTTTGGATGCAACTTACATGATTCCATGCGGGCGCGTTTCAAAGAAGGAAATGAGCATCTCAGTTTCGTTACGTCATATCTAGTCTCACTGCTTTTTCTTTAACTAAATTCAAACTGTTTAGTTTTGTGGCGCTGAACCAAAATTGTCTTTATACGAACCTGCTAGACTGTCTGTTCATTTTAGTTTCTGCGATGGCCAGTTTCTTTTTGCCTGATTTCAACAATCTGCCAATCTCCTCTGGATTCTTCACGAAGTATTCTGACAGGTTCTCTACGTAAACACCTGGTAAACACAAAGTATATGATGAACAGTGCTCTCATATAAGTTCCTTCGATTCACTACTACTTGCACAATTTCTTTTCAGTAATTATAGGGAGATAATTTTTTAAAGGATTTAGCGATCAGCATGTCGAGTGCGAAAAATATGCCTAGTAGATTGTGAGCAGTATGCATAGAGTACCTCTTCCCAGAGCCGAGGAAACACATTCCGGGGAGGGCTAATTTTCTTTCTATGCCCTCTTCAAGAGTTCGTTGGGGATGAAAGATTGCATGACGAGCCAAAAGAGCGTCTGCGTAGGAGCCTAACTTCAAGATGGAGGCTGATTAACGTTTTTGGCAGAAAAAAGAAAACAACTCTCTGAAGCCAAACAACAAAGCTGTGCACAATGTTATGTTTGGTGCTTTATGAACCTGAAAACGTAATAGGTTGTTCAAGATAATGAAAAACGCAAATGTCCGCCATCTTGAACTGGGCGCAAAAGGAACATTAGCCCGGGGAGGGGGCTGGGGGAGGAGACCACCATACAAAGGTGACTTGAAGTTTCAAAAACTTTTTAAGATGTTATCTGTCACCGTTGTAGCTTGCTGGCGCCACGAAGAACATAAGGCCGCAATTGTATGTCGCCAACCCGCTCTAAAGGGTAACGGAATTAAATACTGTTCTGTTGGGGTCGCCGTGGCTACAATGTTTTTTTACTCCAAAGGCCCTTAAACTAAACTTTGAATGGCATTTAATTCTTCTCTTCATTAATATTTCAACTCTCAGAGTAACTAATTAATTTTACTAACGTAAAAGCTGTTTTTTAAATAAATATCATTCTTAATCTTCTTACCTTTCTTGGGATGTTCTCTTAAATAGACCTCAGGTCCTGTTTTTTCAAGCCCTAGTAGGTCATAGATTCGCTCCTGGTAAATCTGTAGGTATGAACACGTAACCTGCAACGATCCAAAGTCACGGCATTTGAAACAGTGTAGCTGATGCCTTCAAAGCCTTGGAAGTTAAAATAATGGAAACGAAGCAAACCTACGACTCCTTCGAGATCAGTGACAAGGATATGGCTTACACTGCACGAAGAGCGAATAAGGCTACCGTTTCGCCATTGTTTCTTTACGACAACCAATTTTAATGAATTAAGCGGTTTTTCGAAGGATATCGATACAAGTAGTACTGGGAACAAGGATACTCCCCTTATATGAGTAATTCTCATACTCTCTACCCGCCCCCAACATCCAAGGAACCTTCAGAAAACGCCACTACGTGCGCGTAAGCAGTGGACACTACGCTCATTTGCTAACTTAAAACTACGGCCTATCTTAATCCGACCAAGAAGATTTAGTGGTATCCCAATGAATATCTAAAGCATACACATTGTATTGTACAAAATACAAAGTCCCCTATGCATTCTAATTTAGACCTTAATTTATTCAGATATCAGTACCTAATATACATTAATTACAAATATTTAAAATTCAAATTGCGGAAAAGACAGGATACTAAGCTGTCGATGCTTTATAGTCTTTCTTTAACATCTTTTAAGGGAAACGTGTTTTTGTAAGAAAGTTGAGCATACGTTTAAACAAAACACGCTAAGAACACACCTAGACTGAGATTTATAGTCGGATCGTCCTTTTTCCCCATGCAAATTGTTGTCAAACATGTAACAATTTGGTGTAATTAAGTCAACTCCACCTCAGCTCCAATTTAAGCTATGATATGTTCTTACCAACTTGAAAGAATACTTACCGCATACGAATGTCCAGCGTCCTTATTGATGAGAGCAAAGACATGTGATACCACACTGGTAGTTAACCCATCTGAAGCCATCAGTGTATGCGTTTTACCTGTAATTTTAGATATAATACCGGAAAAAATATTGCAGAGCCAAGTTGGTTTAACCGAGGCTAAATCTTACTTAAATGCTTTCAAAATAAAACGGCGTCTCTGAATTTACAATGTAAAAGATCACTCCAGTAAAGCCTCTTTAAAGAAAATATTACGTTTCAAAAATAAAGAAAAAATTTAAAGTCCACTTTTTATCTCTTATTTTTTTTAAGCAGTTAACCCATTGACACCCGGCAAACTTCAAAAAAACGGTACTTTTAAGCAGCAAATGGCCCCTTTTCGCCCGGTTTGATCCAATTTCGTCCCAATCCTCGCGAAAAGTGCTTTCTAGCACGAACAGTTGCCGTTTCTTTCGGTTTCAGGACATTTTCTAGCATTTTGAGTTCGGGCATGCGCACAATTCAAAATTTTGAGTTTTTTTACGCGAAAAACTCCCCCGTCTACCGCTCTTCGAGATTTAGCGCACAAGCCCGTTGCTTTCCTTCTCATTTCGATTTTCGCTTTTTGCGGTCGAGTTAGCCATACGACCACGGTTTCTGGTGGTGAGAAAAGTTTGGCCTCAAAGCTCGTTTGAAAACGAAAGAGTTGGCCAAAAGTAGCAGTCGGTGGGAAGGCCATGATTTTCTTGTGTTTTGAGGTAAAAGTTCTGTGGTTTTCTGGCTGTTACTCAGGTTTACTTGATGCGATCATTGTCGTTCAGGCATCATTTACTAGATCTTTTTGCGTTGCATCGACCGGCTATCAGAGCTTGTCAGGGTCATTTAAACTAATGACATCACAAGTGGAACAAGACGCCTGCTCATTCTAGGGCGCATAGGGGTGCATTGGGCGTCAGTGGGTTAAGATCTTCAAAACAAGAAAAAATAAAGTACCTGCCCCTGTCTGTCCGTAAGCCATCAAGATGCTATTGAAACCTGTCATGGACGCTTCAACGAGGGGCTTCCCCACCACCTGGTACACCTAGCAACACAAGGCAACAAGACTGATACTGCCACACCCATGGGCAATGCTAAGCACATTTACTTCCCCTACTGGGCTAAGAGCATGTGGGGCAGTGCATAGACATGCAGCGACGCTGTCGCGACGCCTAGCGACATCACGCCTGTAAACTACATCACGCCCACATGACTCCTATATATCTTGACCTCATTTCTTTGGTGATATTTAGGTTTCCGCCCTAGTGGGACAGTTAAGGCAATACGGATGCAATGGCGTGATGATAACGATTTGCTCCCACTCTGGAACAGCATCGTGGAATTGGGCATTTTGGTTTGCCATATTTACAAAGAAAACAACTGATCGATGACTTTATTATGTTCTTTTGGAAAATAAATACATTTTAAGGAAAACAAGGGAGTATGCGCTGTAAGTTTACTACAAAGCTCATACCAATTTCCTCAATCGCTAATTGAAGAGTAGTCTAGTTAGCACTTGATCTTGGTATAACCAATAGTTGATGCAAACATGACTCTGAAACTAGATAGTTAGAGTCTTTTTGATCAGATCTGGGCAGTTGCAAATAAACGATTCTTTTCGCGAATAAGATAAGTTACAGGGCTTACCTCCTCGTTAGCGGCATCCGGTGGCAAAATCTGATCAAACCGAAAAATCTTCTCTTTTTTGCCATCCACAACACGAACCTAGTGAAGATAAAACTTGTTTTAAAGATGAAATATTGGAGGAGTGAACACTGAAGTGTTTCCCAAAACCTAAGAGGTCGGGGAAGTAACAAACGTTAACATAACAACTCTCATAATCCCATCGGCATCTAACTTACCCCGATTTCATAGGCTCAATTTTACAATAATTATTAAAAAGAAAACGACTTAAGTATTCAGCCTAATCTCTTTTAAACTCTGGTGGTTACTTTTTTGACATAAACAACTAAGCGATCGCGGCCCTGGCTTTATCCATTTAGATCGCTTCATTCAGTATCCAATATTAATTGAATGGAGACAAAGAAAGGAGAAAAGTGTTTCGTCTAAGGACTTTACACAAGGGGTAGGTCCTTCGGGTCCAAAACATCGAATTCCAACATGCCCGATCTGCTTTCTTGAAAGTCAGATGGGGATAAAGCATTAAGTAACTAGGTAGACCCGACGGCGACTATACAGCTTCGAGGTCATTTTGAGTACTTTCACTGGCAAGAGAAAAAACTGGATTTTTGTTTCTTGCCATCCAATATGTCTTCCCATTTCGGAATTAACACATAATGAACTACCAAAAAGTGCAAAAAACAATGTTTAGTTCATAGGCACTTTAAGAAAATTTTAAAATCCATCACCTATCAAAAGGTTTAATGACACTTGTTTTGATAAGTTTTCACCTGAGTCAGGTCCTCATCCTCCACACTAACTGCACCCTTTCCATCAACGCTTCTGACGTCACCCTGAACCAAGGGACGAATTCTGACGTACGCTTGAACTCTGCTTGTGGTAACCTGGTCCTCGAACACGTCAGAACCTATTGAGATTGGGTAGTTCATTAGTATCACATTCCAAATAGTTTACACTGCTGTCACAGTAGTATTAAACCCTAGTGCGACAGCAGGTACCGTAAATGAAAGAACTCCTGCCCCCCTCCAGTATAAACATAAATTGTACTGCTGGCTTTGAGGTTACTCAAGAGGTAAAGAAGGTCTTTATCGCTTGCCGTTTTTGTACATTGAATCTCTGGATTTCATGCAGATTAAGTCTAATCTCAGTTATCCTCTTCTACGACTATAGATCCAGTATGGGATTATTTATAATAAAACAAAAATTAGTGAGATAAGTTTACATGGTGCGGTTTGTTCAGAGAGTTGTGATTTGTGACTATCAGGAGCGTTTCACTCAATGACAATAACTGCAGAGAGAATTTTCGAAAATAAGAGTTAAGTAGAAAATTATACCTGTAAATTAAATGATAAAATTCATCATTTTTCATGGCATTCCACAGTGATCAACGAGGAATTTATAATAACGCTATATCTGTCATTACAAGTACGAAGACAATTATCAGCCAAACCCACTTCCGGAAATGTTTAAAATGTCAGTCCATACCACTTGCCACGATTCAGTGGCGAAAAACTGGCTCTCACATGTACAGACGACGTGATTCGAAATAGGAATTTTTAATAGCACGTTTAAAACTTTTCATCTCGAATCTGGAATACGACTTCTTTTCTAAAGAAGAACATGTTCATTTACAGACCCTTGAGCCACGCGTCCAAATGCTGCCCTTGAAATTCTTCTAGTAAACTGACTTTCTCCGAGAGCAAAGGATTGGAAATTGTGCGCTAATTGTGGGAACTTATATAAATGAAGATTTTGTACGCATCAGTTGCAGTCGCAAAATATAATCTACAACGAATCTTGTTTTTTTCGACATAAATTTATCTGACTTTTAATTTGTTTTCTCCTGCTCCGGATAGACGTTCAGATCAGCAAACAGCTGCGTAGGAGATTAGGATTTCACTCGCTCGTTGACTGCGGGTAAAGGCTGGACATTAGATGAGAAAAAGTGTTCCAAAAATGACAGAATTTTGGGGGTTTACACTTATGAAATTTATATTTCTTTAAACTGGACCACCCATATCCCACCAAAGCCGGAAAAGGTCTTTTCCGCCGTCTTCAATAACTAAACACCGTAGATACTTTCTTTTAATATCTTGGGAAACACACCAGCTTTACCCAACAGAGACGGGACAATCCGGCAGGCATGGTCTTCAAGTTGACGAGGTGGTGGGAATTACAATACATTTGAAAATTTGTAGACTACTGCTATAGACCGAATGACGTCGTTTTCTCAACCAAAAACGGACACTGAGAAATGCAATCATTCTACGGATTATCAACTCCTTTTCCGTATCATTTTTTCTATTTCCTGTTCTCAAGAACCTCTCACAAAACAGCCCGCGATAAAAGAAATGACAAGAAGGTGAAAATTTCAAGAATGCTAGTGCTGACAGAAGAATGTTTGGACAAAGAATTATCGAAACTCGAAAATTGGAAATTAATAACTCGTGTCGGGGGTCAGTTAGTATAATCCATTACAGCAAAACATTGTCAAATATGTTGAAAAATTTCTCATTTAAGTAAACGATTATCTCCTTTTGTCAACAACAGTGTTGCCGACGAGTAAGGTCCACACCTTCCACAGGAGAAATTGCTAATCCGTGGAATTGCTTTGAGAGCTGTTGTTTTGATAGGTCTTTTTGTAATTCTAACAAATTTAACCCGGCCGTTCCATTTAAAGGCAAAATATTCGCGAATTGATAACAGGGTGTCAGTTAGGTTCAGTGCTTATCTGTCTATGCTCTCAGCCAGTTACCGCGCGCTGTCATGTGGCTGTATGCATTTCATGAAAACAGTATTCTGTTGTTCAAAAAGGTCAAAACCATTCTTATACAGTCTCAAATCTTACTATTCGCAAACAGTAAGACTATCCCCATATTGTTTAAAAGCAATTTACCGCTGTTAAAATGTTTTCAAAGCAACAATTCAAAACAGAAATTCGGAAAATGAAATAAATATGCCTTAAATTATTCCTTGACAAGTGTAAATATTTACTTTTTTTTCGTCTGTCTTACCCCGCAGAGAATTGAAGCTGAAAATATAGTTCAAACCAATTTCTAGAACTTCAAAAGACAACCGGCGCAGTACGCTTTTCCGCCAACTGCCGGTTTTGGTGAATAAATACCCCTCAGTTTTATCAACATTCACACTTCACACTGCGTGAGGAATTCCTCGACAACAAATTGGACTCCAAACTTCTGTTCCATCACTATTCCTTGTAAAGACATGTTGATAAATAATTGCATTGCAAAATGGTTGAAAACAGTGAAAACCTGGGCGATTCCAATGCTTAAACTGTATTAATTTTAAATCGATGTTTTTTATCACCTCTACGTTGCTATGGCTTGTAGATACGAAAAACAACACAATTACATATCCCACCTTGAGAGCTCAGACTACTTTGTCGTCTCATCGTGCTTGATATATATTCTCCAATATCTTAACGTCCGTGACCTTCAAAGATTCAGGGCCCATCTGTATGAGCAGCATTAAAAAGGAATACAGACATTCCTCTGGAATCTTCCGTTGGAAACTCAGTATTTCTTTGGCAACTGATACGAAATGCAGGCAAGGACGTCCTTAAGTACTGAAACACCGGGAATAAATGAAAAATGTTGTCTTACGGTGCAATGATTAGAATGAAATTTGCGACAGCTATGGAAATAAAACACCGTCTTTTACCTCATTGGCTGAAAAATTTGAACTATTATCAATACCTCCTTAGCTACATATCAAGATATCCAGAGGAGATCAATAACAGCTAGCGAACGTCAGATTACCAAGAGATTTGAGATGTGGAATAGTAGATAAACGGGAATTCGTTTTTCTACAAGTACAAACGGAATGGCAGATAGTTTCGTATTTCGCTTGGTTGACAAATGGCCCTTACAGAAACAAGAAGTAAAGTGATATATATATCACTATACATGATACAGTGAGAAAAAAATGCTAATGCTTTCACCTAATGTTCTCTCTATGGGTTAAAACGGAAAAAAATTAAGCTACGTTATGGCATCTGTTTCATAAACCCGTAACCAGGCATTCATAGATCTCGTGTTGTTTATTTATTTATTTATTTATTTATTTATTTACCTTACTTATTTTTTGAAAACATAACTGATAGCAAGGGTGGCGCTATGACACAAGGATTTCAAAGTGTAAAACTGATCAGCTCAAAAAGTACCAGTACTGTTTTTTTCTTGCGTTCTGTGTTCCTTTGCATTCATTTTCCTCCTAATCTTTTATGCATTTTTACTCTGTTCCATGCTCGTAGTTTCCTGAATTTATTGTTTGCTGGCAAGTACGCGACGGTGGCATGTAGCAAGCTCCCGGCCCTCCCCTCCCATGAACAATACTGTACACGTGATTGCTCATTCTTTCCTGGAAACTAGAGGAAGAGCAAAGCGCTCATTTAGAAAATTATATCAGATTATATTGATCTTGGAACAAAACCTATAAGGAAATACGACATTGGCAAAGGAAAACTACACCCTGATGATAATTTGTTTCGTCAAAGTTCGAAAGGAAGCTTAAACGATGCATCAAGGAGCCAGTTTGTAAACCTTTTAACCTTCTGAGGCGGCAAGAGTCGAAAGTTGACGGGAAAGGTTTGCGTACTAGAGAGGACTGAAGCTTAGTCCGCAGCTGTGATCTATCTCGGTAAGAGATGTTTGTTCTTGTCCCTGCTTCCCGGAAGAATTCTAAGTGGAGGCGGGTTTTATTGTTAAAAGTAGTGTGCAAGTTAGGTACTACGTATTTCTGTTGTTTTACTCTGCTTTGTTTACTAATTATTAACGTTTATTACACACAATATAAAATTATAATTTTGAGAAGCTTACACACGACTGTTGTAGCAATCAGTGTTTACGTCAGCAAGGGTCACCTTGCTCCACAGCTTAGCAATTTCTTTGTAAATTGCTTGTCTTAGGTTAGTTTGAAAGTCGTTTGTCTGCAATAAATTCTCATTCATTCGTAGTTATCGTTGGTCGAATAAAGTCACGCGAAAGCTTCTTGCGCAAGCCGGTGTTGGTAAATTTTAATCCTGTTCCAGTATTCGGTATTTTGAAATTTGTCATGAAATTTAGATACAGGGAAATGAAGCTAAAAAGTGGTGCAGAAAAAAAGTTGTTCGAATTATTTTACATGTATAACTTGTCCTGATCCAGACACGAAATTAACTACCGAAAGAATTCATTAAGTACAGAAATGAAATATTTTTAATGACTTCATTTGGGTGAAGATATTTAATATTTCAACTTCAGACACCGGGGAAGAACAAAAGAATTAGGACAATTTTGGGAATAAGACTGTTTGCTCCACAAATTGAAAATGTTTCATAAGTTAAGAAAAAACAATGTCGTCTTTGAATAGCGATCGATGATATTTCAGCTTAATTGATGACTCATATCGTTCAATGCAATAATTATGATGACTCGTGTACCTCAAATTGATTACTTAAATATAGGTGCCTGCATTTGACACTAGCTACTTAACTTATAAGTACATTAAAATACACTGTAGTCCCAGTTTCTGTAGCATGAAGCAACTATAAGGGGCTGTTCACATGATACCAGAATGAGTTTCATTCTGGAATGAGGTTTGTTCCAGAACGAAGTTCGTACTGGATTCACATGACAAAATCGACCGACTCAGTCATCTTAGAAACGACCGTTTTGTCCACTCTTGAAAACGATATGCATGCACCACTCGCTCCAGACTACACGGTTTCCGTTTTCATCTCGGAACGGAGGTCGTTTTCAGTTTACATGATACCAGAATGGAATGTCATACCAGAATGAGAATTTCGTTTGGATTGAAAACCGGAATGAACTCATTCCAGAATGACTTGTGTGGGACCTAACTTTCGTCTTGGTATCATGTGAACAGATACAGAGAAATATATGGGGATGGAATGAACTCGTTCTGGAATGAAAGTCATTCCGGTATCATGTGAACGGCCCCTAAGAGAATGGAAAGTACAGTGAAACCTGTATTAATCCTTTAAGCCCTAGCAGTGATGAAAATGAAATTTCTCTTTACATTATCACTACTTGGTCAAACAATCAAGTGGTGAGAATATAGGAAGTGATCACCAAGGGTGAGATGTCTTGATATTTAGACATTGTTCTCCTTACTATATGTAGTTCCATAAGAAAAGTATACATAGAACAGTGAGGAGAATATGCATTTTTATATCAGGGCTTCAGTAGTAAAGGGTTAAGCAGTCACCCTTGGGACCCTTGCTAGTATCCGCTTAACACAAGGTGTCCTCTTAATACAGTTTCTGATAAATTGTGAAATGATAAAATTATGAATATATGAAATACATATATTTGAACTGTGGAATGAAGAAATAAATGTAAGGAAGATCCTCGCAGTTATCACTGCGTATTACTGCGCAACTGCATAAGTTGCGTTAATAACTGCGAGGATCTTCTTTACATTTATTTATCTGTGAAATTATAGTTAAGTATTAACCTCCTATATCTCCACCTTTATTTACCTGAATACTTGGCGTGCTTTATCGCGAACCTTTTGTGACTGGTCGTCTTGGGTAGAATTACTAAATCATTTGGAAATACGCTCTTTAAAGCAGATAGCAATGCTATGATGTTGTAAAA
Source organism: Siderastrea siderea (assembly GCA_964030785.1). Taxonomy (NCBI): domain Eukaryota; kingdom Metazoa; phylum Cnidaria; class Anthozoa; order Scleractinia; family Rhizangiidae; genus Siderastrea; species Siderastrea siderea. The sequence continues at coordinate 73,502,486 of OZ034968.1, read as the reverse complement.
ATACCTTCTGGAAACACTTATGGTCTTGAAGTGTCTGCTTAATGCAGGTTTCTTGTAACAAAATGGCTTCATTTTGGTGTCCACATCCGTTTAGTAGAGGTGTCTGTTGAATATAGGTTCATTTTAAAGTAAACATGGGAAGCAAATTTAAGGACTTAAGCTGGTTTCTTGTTAATAAAGGGTGCCCGCTTTATGCATGTATGGGGTCGCTTAATGAAGGTTTCACTCTAGTCAACTCCTTTAGAATACTGTTAAATTTAGGTCGAGGGTCTCTTTCAAATTTCATGACCAATGCATGTAGGTTTGTTTTGCTGCAGGCACCTACACTGTAACTGAGGGAGGGCATTTAAAATTTAAGAAATACAAACTTGCTTTAATTTACTAATCATTCTGGGAAGGTTTGGGCTGTAACACCTGCCAGAACCTTACAAGGCACTGATAAATGATTGGAAACCCAGATGCAACACATGAATTGCAATTACCGTTTAAATATTCAACCGTACAATCTGAAATGTGATACACTGCTTACCTACTACTACTAAAACCTAAATTTCCTTTATTTGACATTACAGGTTATTACCACCAGATACACTTGGAAATTTCTCAAAATGAGATTGTACATGTAGTACTATGAACGATAACACTCTTCATCGCGGGGGTTCCACTCTACCACCACATAGCAACCCTGCTCAACTTGATGATGGAAGAAGAAGGGCCATTTCAGATCCACCGCATTTATCAGTTCCTGAACCTTTTCAATCCATTCCTGCACAAGAACTACTTAAGGACAACTGTGGATATTGTGGATGGATCAGAAAAGAGGGTGGCAGCATTAAAACATGTGAGTTTAAACATAATTTGGGGTGTACATGTAGTTCTTTCATGATGTTGCAGCATTAGCAAACACTTTATTTACAGTATATGATAATTTTATACACTGTAACCTTTTGGTATGACATTTCGAACCTTATTGACAGATGCTGTGGCAAATTGTGATGCTATAGCATCATTTGCTGTCAGTGTTAATGCACACGTGTGACAGCAAAAGCGTCTTTGACCAGCATAGGTCTTCCTCTTTTTACCATTTAGCAAAAGAGACTTCTGTTAGCAGGGAAGTACAATGCTAGCTAAGCAGTCACAATGTGACTTAATTACATATGTAACTTTAATTACTGAACATGTACATACATTGTTGTAAATCTAAATATCTGTTTACTTTTGTAGGGCATGATAGATACGTCATCTTACACAAAGGCTGCCTGTATTATTACTATAAACCAGAAGCAGCGACAACAGCTGGAAAGTTTTCTCTGAGCGGATACAGGTATAATAACATGTACACTAACTTCCACCAGTCATGAGAAGAGAAAAAATTCTTTCATTGAGTGATCAATAATTGATCACATACTGTATAGTAATAATAATTAACAATTATTTGCCGGAGGTGAAGTAAATATTGGCAAGTACTTACCAAGCTGAAGGCGAGGTAAATATTTGCCAATATTTACTGAGCCTGAGAAGAATAATTATAATTTTGAGATGTGGACATCCAAAAGTGAAAAAAAGAGCTAAAACTTGACAAACAACACATGAAGAAAGAAACTAATAACTTAGCAACCAGGTGAATATTCACGGGGTGAATATAGCAGTCTAATAATAGGTATAATTATAATAATAATAGTTATAGTAACAACAGTGATAATAATAATAATAATACACTGTACTAATAGTGTTTATTTTATTATATTACATGTATAACTAAGTTATAATTTAGTATTTATGACATTGTGGTGCTAATTAGGGAAAGTAACACTGAAAGTAACAAGGTAATTAATTAATTAGGAATTAAGGGAAGTAATTAGTAATTAGGGAAAGTAACTATTAGGGAAAGTGACACTGAAAGTAACATAAGCTGAACATAAACATTTTAAAAATCCCTTAGTAGAGGTGAAGTAGACAGCGATTTTTGCTGGCAGCCGGTTACTTTTGAAAACCCTGGGCCTCAACTGTACAGCACTGTAGTGTGCATGTAGTAATATTCATTACCAAAAACTGATACAAAATTGTACATTGTTAAGTATTTATTATGATGTTCTCCACTTCTAGGCTGTCCCCTGCTCCAGAGAAGAGTTCTAAATACCAGTGGACATTTAAGCTAGTTCATATACAGCCAGAAAAAAGGACGTATTATTTTGCTGCATATTCTGAAAGAGAAATGAATGTAAGTTTTTTGCTGAATCAATTGAATATGCAGCATGAAAAACAGTACAAAGCATTGTATAACTGTACATCATTCATTTTGAGAGAGAGGAAAAGATTCAATTTATTAAAAATGTCAATTTTTGGATTGACAGATGAAATGTGCAATTTGTGCGGCGTGTTTTGCTGGTATTCCAGGCTGGCAGCTTCAGCTTGCTTATTCTGTTAGTGACTTTCTCTTAAATTGTGTATTTTCCATTTTGTTTAGTTCAAATTATAGTTAAGTAGTGTACCTGTGTTTTTCTTTCTCTTTTTAGTGGATATTTAGTTATTTGTACTTTTAATATCTGTATGTAATTTTTTCTTTTTTTTTGCTTTTTTCTATTTTCCTTTTCCCTTTATTGAAACTTTTTATCCTTTCTCAATATTATGTTTGGAAAGTTGGTATATTGAGACACACACCAAAATGTATAAGTTCCTGTGTTAAAGAGGCAGGGTTAATTTGCCAGTATTACTAGCTTGGTTAATAATATTTTGCTGACTAGGAATGGATGGAGAATATAACTCAGGAAATGGAAGAATATTGTGGAACTGGAAAACAAACGTGAGTTAGTCTAATGAACGTTTTTTAATGATACAACTGTTCACTGTTAAGGCACTGTAGTTTTATTACCCCGCCATTAGGACAAGGTCTAGTAATACCCGTTTTTGTTTTCATTATTACCCTGCCGTCAGGACGGGGTCTAGTAATACCCATTTTTTTTCATTCATTAGTTTTTTTGGTGGTCACTTGCCCCAGAACTCTGCTCGGTCAAAACAATACTTGCCGGTAATCTTGGTTCGTTTAGCGTTATTTCGCCAGAATTTTCATGAAAGTTGGTGTAGAAAATTACTGGCGATTTAATGGCATGAAAACCCCTTCGATGAAAGCAAGAACGAAGGTGCTAGCGAGCTTTGAAGCTGGCCAAAGTTGCCCTGGCACGTAAACATTACATCACTGAAACACAAAAGGCGATTCGGGGAAGTCCCTTGCTTTCGCCAAGTTGAACAGGTGGATGACCAAGGAATGAGGGAAGGGAAAAGTGTTCATACTATAAGGGACCCATGATATCACAAGGAGAAGGGTGCAGAGAAGATGTTGGGGGGGGGGGGGATGGCAGCACACACGGCAAACGTTAGAAAAATCACCAACTTCAAAACTTTATACCACTTGGGCACATATCTTGGGTGACCGTAATGTATTTGCACCCCGAGGGGTGGGGGGGAAACGGCGGGGTCCAATGCCCCTGGGGCTTTTCTTGTTCATTATTTTTTTCGTGGCCACTCGCCCCAGACCTCCACTCGGTCAAAACAATACTTGCAGGTAATCTTTGTTTGTTTAGCGTTTATTTGCCAAAATTTTCATGAAAGTTGGTGTAGAAAGTTACTGGCGATTTAATGGCATAAAAACCCCTTCGATAAAGGCAAGAATGAAGGTGCTAGTGAGCTTTGAAGCTGGCATGAATTCGCCTAACTTACCCTGGCACGTAAACATTACATCACTGAAACACAGAAGCCGATTCGGGGAAGTCCCTTGCTTTCGCCAAGTTGAATAATTCAACAGTGAAATGCAAGCATTTTTTTTGGCAGTTTTGCTTTGCTTCGCCAAAATCTTTAGGGAAAGTTGTGTAGAAAAGTACAAAGATATTCAATGGAGTTGACTTCTCTTCGATGAGAGCAAGGACGAAGGTGCTAGCGAGCTTTGAAGCTAGCACGAATTCGCCTAACTTGCCCTGGCACGTAAACATTACATCACTGAAACACAGAAGCCGATTCGGGGAAGTCCCTTGCTTTCACCAAATCATTCATCGAATCATGGCCTAAAAGTAGACCTGTACATTTCTTTTTCTGGTAGATAACCATTCCCTTTAGATTTTAGGATTATTTTTCTTTATCAATAAATCTCATTTCCATGCCCTTATGCTGAGATGTCAGTTCGTTTAAAAAAAAAGGTGACGTAACTGAGTCACACTATGGTCAAACTATTTCATGACGTTCTTTATTCTCGAGTGCTGGAACAGGTGAATGACCAAGAAATGAGGGATGGGAAAAGTGTTCATACTGTTAGGGATTCATGTTATCACAAGGAGAAGGGTGCAGAAAAGACGTGGGGAGGGGGGGGGGGGGTGGCAGCAAACACGTCAAAGGTACATGTACAATAAATCACCAACTTCATAAATTTACACCACTTGGCCTTGTACCCCTAGTGACTGTAATGTATTTTGCACCCTGAGGGGAAGGGGAAAACGGCAGGGTCTAATGCCCCTGGGGCTTTACTTGTTCATTATTTTGGTGGTCACTTGCCCCAGACCTCCGGTTTTCGCTCGGCCAAACAAAATAATACTCGTCGCATCTTTCACTACACAGGTTAGGGCTGGTATCTTAAGTGACCATATATTTTGCACCCTAGGGGTGGGACAACAATGGCGGGGTCTAATGCCCCTGGGGCTTTTCTTGTATTGAGAAAACACTTACAGCCAAAGGGATAAATTACAGTTATCTTAGAGCGGCTTTGAAATGAGTGACATAAAACCAAAACCAAAGTAATAACTCTAACCAATCACAACAGGAACAAGAATCAAAATGAGCCAATCAGAAATTGAAGCAAGTACAAGAAATAAGCGTTAAGTACGGCAAAGCGTGTGCGAGCAAGTCATGATTGGTTTTGGTTTAACTTCTGATTGGTTGAAAAAGTGGTGCAAACTTTTTTATCCAATCAGAGAGTGAAGTAAGCCAAGCCAAAGCAAACACAACATTACATTTAATTTGTCACATTTGAAATTTGCTCTAGTTTACGTTATCACTAACTAGACTGAAATTAAGAAATATAAAACTACTATAAGGGCTAGTATTAAAAGTGTAAATTAAAATCTGTAGGGCAATATTGTTATGGTCAGTAATAGTGTTTCAGCAGTATGGACTAATCATAAATTACAAATTAAAACCTCCTAATATTTAGCAATGCAGTACTCATAGTAAAATTCTTATTCATTGCTAATGTTGTGTTCTGTCTTTATCATGAGAGAACTACATGTACAGCTACCTTTTTGTGGTTACAGCAGCTATATTGATTTTGCCCCCTGGGCATCCAATAATACTAATTAGAATTTAGTTATTCTTTGATCATCACAATAACAGAATAAAATAGTCTAATGGGATGCCCAGGGTGCAAAATCAACATGACTGCAGTATCAGTAAATTTAGTGTATTTGCAATAATTATGTTGATTTTGTTTGATTAACACAGAGCTGAAACAACTGAAGCTGGAGATGGAGCTGAGTATTGTTATCCAGAAGTAGAACCAAGATTTGATCCAGAAGAATTTGCTGTGTTGTTTGGTAGACCGTCACCTAGTCTACCTAGAAAACCAACAACATCAGAACCATTTTACTGCCCACCCCCAGAGATGGAGCCTAGTGATGTGATGAGCAGTTCACCACAGCCTCCCAGACCTGCGTCTCGTCCGCTGAAGCAAGGGTCTGAATTTCCCAAGGGGTGTAACCTCCCTATACCCCCGTTCGGATCTTCTTTGAGACCAATGAAGCCTCCTCCAGGTTCTAGCCCAGTTTTTCCACGTAATACAAAAGAGAGCCCTGCAGTACCGTCAAGGTCAGGAAAGCCAGCAAATGGACTTAAACCTTCATCTCTGCCTAAACCTCCAGGATCCAGCCCTGTCTTTCCTCATTGCGCAAAAGGGACTCCAGCAGTACCTTCAAGGCCATTGAAGCCTGTAGCTGAACCTGCACCTTCAACTCCACAGAGACCTAAACCCAAACCATTGCCACGGCCACCTGTAACAAAGCATTCCACGGAACCCATTTTGAAGTATGAAAAACATTCAGAAGGTATGCTTGAAGTCGAAAAAAAAACTTGTTATTACATGTTGCCGTGCTGTCTTGCAACCATCCAACAAGGCCTTAAGCTGTGGTGAAAAACTAATGGTAGGTAGTATAGTCTAGCAAGGGTTTCAATTTTACTTTTGAAATAAATGTCAGTACAAGAGCTACATACATAAACAGAGTACACTAGGTGCATGGCTACCTTAAGGTAACTTTTCGTACGCTGTAAGTATTTAACTGAAAATTTATGTGTAGAACAAGGACACGTAGAAAGCTGCTTAGGCTCGAATAAATGTCAAAATCTGATGGTTGCCACCTTTAAATGAAACCACTGGCATGGCATGGCAGAGATTACATTCATGAAATTCATTTCCAATGGTTATTTATTGCTTGCAGATTTTTCAAGAATTGTCTTAATTTGTTTTTAACCCTAAATTGTGTGACTGTGTGGTATTTCACTGTAGTCCAATTGTGCAAAATCACACTCTTACACAACATCAGAAGCCCTGTAATAAGTTAATTATCAGTGAAATAATTCCTGAACAGGTCAAGATGATGATGAAGTCAGTGAGGGCTATTTGGATATAGTTCCTGAGACAACGCCGGAAGATGTATTTGATGAAGGGAGAAAGAGCACCCTCTCAAGGTCTGTCCCGTAAGAGATGTTTTTGTTATTCAATCTCTTTTTTAACGAAGCAAAAATGACACATTCCTTTTCCCCTTTTCTTTCTTCCTTCCTTTTGTTCATTCTTTGATAATTCCTTTCCTCTGTTCCTCTCTGCCTCCCTCCCTCCCCATGTCCCTTCCACCCCACTTCTCTCCCTCCTTCCTCCCTCCCACGCACCCTCCCTCCCTCCCACCCACCCTTCCACCCTCCCTTCCTTCCTCCTACAATGGTGGAAACAGTAAAAGCTGTAAGTTTTTGTTGCCTAGCAGGGCATGTGTCCCTCCAGAAAGGTACTATTTCGCTCTCAGTTGATGTAGTGACAAAATACACCATAGGTGCATGTAGACACTTTATGACATCTTTTACCACGTGAGAAAGGTTTAAGCTCTTTGTTGGGGTTAGGGATACAGAGCTCTCATCTACTTTAAAAGCGAGGGGTTCCAGAAACTGGCAATGGTGGTGTGGTGACATGAATACTGCTAAGAAAGCTGTTTCATCAGAATGAGCAAGATGCCAAATATATGATTTGATTTCTTGATTCACGTTTTGTTTCCCTAGGGGGTACCCTGATGGTAATAGCTTTCGGCAGCGCCACACTGAGGTGAGTTACTGACCACAAATTTTGTAGAGCAATGCAAAGCACCAGTGGTTGAAAGAAAAAAAATATTATATATATATATATATATATATATATATGTGTGTGTGTGTATATACAGAGCTCCAGGGCCTGGTTGTTCAAAGCAGGGTTATGCTATCTTGCTAACTTAAGGTTAGACTTGTCCATTTTAAATTAAAAAATAAGTGCAGTTTCACACCTGAGCAAAGTGAATTCCTGTAAATTCATTTGTCCCACATTTTGACTTTGGCTGCTTCAGACTGTCCCCCATAATTAGCAATGGAAGCACTAAACACACACACACAAAAGAAAACAACAACAAAAAAACAATAAATAAACGTACAAACAAAAAAAAAACAAAACACAGAAAAAAACTATGTCAAGAAATGAAAGTGAGATGTTTGTTTGAGATCCAAGCATGAGAGATCTGGAACTCAGGTTTGGGGCTCAACAGTCCTTTGGCAGGAACCAGATTTGTACCAGACCTCAGTTGCATACGTGTGAATATTCACATACTTACAGTGTATGTTCAACATGCTCTAACTTGCAGAATGTTGTACTTCCTCCTACTGCTTTGAGACTTGACATTGATAAGACTGCAGTGACCAAGTAAGTAATTAATGATTTTATTGATCCTTCACATTCTAAGATTGTGTCAAATGTTCCATGTAGATTATTTTGCCAGTTTTTGCAGGATTCCCAAATGGGAAAATTGAAACTTAGGACTCTGCTGTTCATCTTGGAAAGGTTCATTTTGATAATTATTAACTGAGGTTGAATAGGGTAAACTGGCCATTGCTTCGAGTGCCCTTTTGCCACTCTGGCAATGGGCTAGTGTTTCATTCTTTACTGTGGCCAACTCAGTTGACATGAATAAAAATAAATTGAAGTGTTTCACAAACCCACCGATGCAGCACTACAGTTTCCACCAAAGCTAACCCTTTATCATTTATAAATGGCCTGTGTTAACACTTGCAAATTTGACCTGAACAAACAATTTTGTATACGTCCATAAAATAAAACAATTGTTGATAAGAAAAGAAAAGCTTGAAGAAAGCTTACAAGCTCAGGCGGGTCTCATGTTGTACTTGCCATTAGGACACTTGCCATTAGGGCACTTAATTTATTTGCAGGAAGTTACTTTAATTTTTTCACTTCAGTGAAATTTACAAAATCTACTTGTCAATGACAGTGAAACATTGATTTTAGTGAAGTCACTCATTGTTGCCTGTTTGTTTATTGTTCTCTAGGCTGCTGGAGTATAAACAAGGAGTTTACATTGTACGGAAAAGTGAAAACGCACAGTCACAGCGGGTAAGGAGAACTCGCTTTTAAAGGGTAGTACGCTGGACTTAAACAGGTCTTTTTAACCCATCCTATTGTCGGTCCTTCTCAATGCTTAATTGGGAGAACATAGTACCCCACCCCCCTTTCTTCCCCTCTGTAAGTGAAGGATTTTCAAAAGATGTACAGACAGACAGACAGACAGCCTTTATTTCAGCACGGTTAAAAATTAAAGCTCTGCAGCTTGTGGGGTCGTGCAACATAGGAGATAACCACTCAAGGGAACTCTTTTCATTTGGTTTTCCCATTTCACAGACCAGCTGTTCATCTTGGAAAGGTTCATTTCGATAATTATTATGCTGATTTTGTTGTGTATTTTTGGAACATTTCTTGCACTCAGATTGTTTGTTATTGTCAGTGATCTTAAGATCATGCAATCAGGGACTGAGCAGAATTAGTCTGTGCTGACTGTCCCGTTGTATTGCATTGATGTGCGTCAATTTTTGTCATGCAGGCTTTGGCTGTGTGGACGGGAGATCGAGTAAGACATTACATGATATTCTATGACAAGGTAGGTGCATGTTGCCTCTTTGTTTTCTTTCTTTCATTTCTTTTCTGGTTTGTTTTTGTTTTGTTTTTAATGTTTTTTGTTTGTACAGACATAAACAGACATCTTTTTTCTGCCCACAACAGCTTCCACGCGAACCAAATCTTTGGTATTAGCATGCAGCATGAACAACCCATACTCCCTTATGTGCACACATAAGGCTCTCCTGGCTCTCCTGGGATTTTACTGACATTGAGTTATGTTTTCAAGAATCCACAAGAGTTCAAACTTTGTTGTTTGGCAATCAGCTCCTGTCACATTCGCATCCACAATCTGCTGAACCCTTGTGAGCTCTTGATAAGCTTTTGCTGCTGTAAAGTAAACATTTCCATAAGCCATTCAATGCTATACAAGGCCACCCTGCTTGTTGCTCACCCTAACCTCTGCTTTTTGGTTTGTTTATTTCCTTACAGAAAACAGGTTATGCTCTTGATCCTGATGGAGAACATTTTGACAAACTTGAAGACTTGTTATGGCATTACCGTGAAGTTAATCTGCCCAAATGTGACGTCAAACTCATAAGACCATATAAATAGCTTAAGCACTGGGTTTAGCCTGCAGGCGGGCTCACCTTGTTGGCCTTTTTATAAGCTGTAGAAGAAGATGTGGGCAGGCTGGCTTAGTTCGCCGGCTCGTATATAATTGTTTTGCCAGTAAGAGACTCGCAAAAGCCCAGCCAAGTGGACCCGGCCTGCAGGCTAAGCAGGGTTGTAAAAGAAGAGATTCTTTATACTGCTTAGTGTGCAATCATAGTAATGTTAGGACTGCGAAATTTAATTGGAGCAAAATTTAAAACCCTGAGTGAATTGTACAGTAAGACGCCAAGTCCCATTGTAGTTTATTCGTACACATGTATGATGCAATTTTCAAGCTGTCCCAAAATAAGGTTTCTGAACGTTTCCGTGGCTAACAAGAAGGGTGTCTTTCTTAGTTTTGTCGGATAGAACTATTCAATTGAATTTTTTAAGATCAAGCAGCTGTATTTAAACAATTATGTTCAGAACAAATTGCCTTGAGCATTTAAAATTACTATTGATACCATTTAAAGTTAATATATCCAGCTAGCAGCGTCCTCTTCGATCTTCCTAGAAAGGAAGACCAAAGAGGACGCTGCTAGAAGGGTAAGGTAAATATTAAATTATTATTTTTATTTTTTGTATCATATATTGTATTTTTTTACCTTTTAGCTAGCCTGTTCCAGGCCCTCCGATAGTAGGGACGGCAGCCCCGCACTCTTTTTCTCAATTCGAGCTTTCCCCGCTATCTCGGAGCCTGGAACAGGCATGCTGGACCTCCAACATTGTGTTCTTTATGACAGTTATTGTGACAGTAATAATTAACTCAGTAATATAATTAACAGTAATAATTAACTTGATGAGTGAAGGACCAACACTGCGTTATTTACCAATTAACCACAGTTTCTGAAATCACAGCGAGAGACTTTCGGTCATCATTCGTACGTTCCACCAGCAGTTTTTTTTTAATGTAATAATATTGTCATAACAATGACAGTGGTATGGTGCAGGTTTTGTCAACCCTTCAAGTCCCATTAGTGATCAGCATCTAATTTCTCCTTACAGTATCATTACCTGATCAAACATACAGGTCGTGAGAATAAAGGGAATGATCACCAAAGATTTCTTGATGTTTGGTCAAATTCTCCGAACTAATACTATGAGAAATGTATGGAGAACATTGCGGAGAATGTACATGCTGATCTCTCCTGACTGGAGCTTAAAGGGTTAAGTTTTCTGTCTCGTACCGTTTATAGATTACGTTCGGTGACAGAATACAAAATAAATAGCTAAGTTTAAAGAAATAAGAAGTATATGTGTAATGAAGGTATGTAATAAACTATACGAATGTGGGCTGGTTCCACTCTCATCTTACAAGTAAAGCAACAAAAAACTTATGAATTAGGCATTTTAAATTATGTTAACGTAATTACTGATTTGTGGGTGCTCATTTTAATCATCACAGAAACAGTTGTACAGTTAAGAATCATTTTGCAATTATTTTTATGTGAAATAAGAGGAAACAATTAACGAAGTTGTAATGTTTATGAAAATGGTTAATAAAATTTTGCTAAAAAATAATTTCCAGTAGATAAAAACTAAATACCTCTATTTTTATAAAGTATTTTTACGCACTTTTAAGACATTTTTTTTATAGTTATCTTGCATTATATTAAGTGACGAGCTCTGCTCGGCAGAGGGATTTCACTTAACCGTGAAACAAAGTGCAGTAGCTAGAGATTGTTGGACCAATAATTATACAGTCGAATGGAAACTTAAAATTTAAGTTGTAATAAGGAGTACATGTACTACTCCATAATCTGTCACACGGGTCGGGTTAAGTTAAACAACTCTACTTGTTTGATAACGTTGGAATAAACCAGTCCTATATTCTTTTTTCATTATGACTTTTTCTTGTTGTTATCTGTGAAACACAGTCTGTCATATTTCTGGGCGCTATTTCGCCTATTTTGTTTATAATACCGGTAGGTCTCGATCACTTTTGTACCTGGGCAATAGCGTGTCGCCTTTTACGTGTCCTCCCTTTTCCTCCTCTTCACAATGGGTCTCGAATCTCGTGCGGAAGGTGAGTAAAGTGAATTGATAACAACGTTAACATTTGGACAATGGATTTATTAACGTAGCATGTTCTTGTATACAAAAAGGCTATAGACTAACTGCGGACAAGGACACTTCCAATCTTCCTCGCGCTACGTGCTGGGTCGATTTGGCTTATTACTTCCAGTTAACTCCGCTAGCGTGCGAACCTACTTTCCTGTGTGGCTCGCGTTATGGTTAGGGTGGCGTGAGTGCTCATGCTGGCGACGGAGGACGAGCTGGCGGGGGTTTACAAACTCTTATCTCACGTGTCTCAGTTATTTTTGTCAATGCCAGCTTAGCCTACATGACCGGTACCACGGTCCAATGACTTATTATGTCAATCAATTTTGACCCAGGCGCAGTGACCTTCAGCAAATGTATTCTATTTCTAAAAAGCTGCTTCTAATGTAAATTACGCAGTATTATCGTTACTGCGTCAAAACTGCTTGCTGTTTCATTTATTTGTCGGTATCTTCATATTTGCAAATGTCCGAAGACCTGGCATCATTTTGGCGACAGTTACTTCGCATCCACACAAACACTGGTTAAAGGTATGTGAGAACCGTTGTGAGATTTTATAGTTGTTCACGTCAGTTGTTAAATCTACGACGGCCTACATGTTGAATATTCTGCCGACCAAAACAAACCAAACAATATACCAGCCTGTTTTGAGCAAGTGCGGGGTAAAATTAACTAATGGCCAGTTAAATTAAGATTGCCCAAAGTACCCATCCTTAATTACATTTGCTGTCTTGGTGACTACAAGTATTCTGAACATGCGTAGCTCCGGAAAGCGGGCAAAATTCGGTTTAAATAAAGCGTTTTCCCCGTTAATGATCGTTTCAATATGCTGCTAAACATAGACATACATGAGCAGGAGGTAATATTCCTTCTGCTTCATACCAAACGACGTTTGCTTGGGCAAACAAAACACTTAAATCAAACCGACTTCCGGGTTTAGACACGACTGGGTAACGGACGCCATTTTGATATCTTAACATCTTGGCGACATAATCTTCCACGAGATTCAGTTTAGCATCGATAAGGCTGACTCACGAGCTGCGCTAGGTTGGAGGCTGAGCTCAAACTAGGTAATGCGCAGATATATGGCGAGGATGTTCTAGTAGCGATCCAGATAAAGCACTTCGCTACTTTCTGTTTCTTTTCCGTGCTTAAAATATTAAACGCCCGGCGCGTCGTGAACAACGTTCGACCTGAAGCCAGGAATCTTCTTATCGATTTCAAGTAGTTTTGGTACAGGCATTAACTCGGTCATTGTTGAAATTTCGCCTTCGGGGTTTTGCCTACTCATAAGTCCGAGAGAGTGTAATTTTAATGCTCAGGACAAGCCGGACTTTATGATCGGAAATACAATCCTGAAGTAAGCAACGTTTCAGTTAAGGTCCGTGGGAGACTACATCGGTTTATACCGGGCGACTTTCATTCCAGTACGGGGTTCAAACTTTATACTGCGTTTACGCAAACTATTTTCATGGCTGTATGGGTTTAATTTTGGAACAAAATGGTAACATTAAAGTAAAAAGAATAGAAATTAAAATAACTTTCCTACTGCGTTCACATGATACTGGTATGAGTTTGGTCACCGGGATGAAAACATCGATCCGGGGTGGACCCAGACAGTACCACGTATAAGACGAATGCAGAGGCATAAAACGTGAATACGGTGCTCTCAAGTGACTGTGCAGTTTGCCAAAAAAGAGACGAAAGTAGACAAATTTTTTTTTGCTTATAATTTACTATAACTGTTCTAGTTGTCTATTTCTAACTTATGATAACCAGTGATAGGTGTCATTCTCTTGTGATACTTCCGGGTATGTGTGTCACGCATCCTTTGCACTTGCCCCGTGCAGAGTGGTCTGGAGGCACTAACAGACTTCAGGACAAATTTTCGCCAAATTTTATCGCGAAGTATCACTAAGGAAATCTTAAAAATATTAAGAAACGTACATTTGCCTCCTTTCAACAATTGCCAAAGGCCTGCAGTTGTTGGAAACGGGAAAGACAAGTTAGATCGTTTACGAATCGGTACGGTAATTCTAAGCAGCTTGGGGAAAGATAAGTTCGCGTCACAAAATTGAAACATTTTATTCAGAATTTTAGCTGCCCTTCGATATTACTTAGTTTTCATGACGACAGCCGCACTTTTCCACGAATTGTTTCGTTTTTACACCGCAATAAATCCGTGAAATCGTATTGTTCAAAGTGCAGTCGTACGAAGAAAGCTAAAGGATACTTTGCTTGATCCGGTAACAGCGCCTAACTGACCGCTATTTCGTTATCACATAATTAATTCAGAATGGTTCTTTCACAGGCAAACGACTTCTCCTTCTCGGCTGAGTTTTAAAATGGCTAAAGCTGTTGAACCGATGGCTAACATTTCCGCGCCTGATTTGCTGAACACTGTTCCCAGGCTTTTTGGTTGGGTCAGGAAAGAGGATAACACAGGATTGAGAGCTGTGGTGAAACCGCTATTAGATTGTATGTATTGTATTGTATGTACTTTTACGAACACACCAAAGACTGAATTTATATAAAAATCCTATGCATTTAGCAGAAACTTCAACGTTCAGTATATCGTATCCTAAGAGCGGAATCCCCCTTTGATCTTCCTAGAACTCTGCTCGCAGGGTACCTATTAAGGCATAACATGCCAGAAATATATTTTTAGCACTAAGTTGTTTACAACAGAAAAATTAAAAATCATTGATCAAGGAGACGATGCAATCGAACCAGACTGCAGCATTATAAAAATGTATTTACACCAGGGTTTTATATGTCTCGAATTTGTCTGTCTGGATATTGACTGTTAATCTCCCGACATTAAATTTTATCGAAAAGAAGGGATGACAAGGCAGACAGTACATCAATGCAAAAGTAGACGACACTTCTCTCCATTGACCATCTCCTGTTTCAGCTTCCTGTTTCAGATTCGATTCAGCTTGTTCAAGCTTAAGACTTCCTCAATCACAACAGGCCTTGTTTACCTTTTTGGTTAGCCGAGGGTAAATGTAATTGTGTTTTTCAGCAATATGAAGTGTGTGACTGCTCTGTTTTACAGTTGTTTTTTTTTTCATTTCGCCATATTGCGAATTTCAAAAGATAATAAAAGCATGTGTATATCACTATCCACGCGCTTCTCCGCAGTTTATTGACCCGTCTCCCTTCCCCACTTCGCAGGTTACACCAATTCTCTCCTGTGTCTCCTCCTAGAAATTTCGTTCTCCCAGCAAAGTCACCGATATCTTCATCCGGAAAATCTCCTTAACTTTTTTCCCGGGTAACTCTAGCTTTACCAGGCTGAAATGTTGGATTCTTTTCCTGGTAATGATTTGTTCTTTTCTTCCAGGGCCTTGGCATTACATGATCCTGAGAACGGGATGTCTATACTTATACCGAAACCCTCAATCTTCAAATTATTCTGAAGCAATTCCACTCACAAAGTACAGGTATTTTGTCAGAGGCCAGTCTTTTTTTCTTTATGGTTTGCGTTCCACACTACCTTACTCATGATCTCGTATTTTTGAAGGATCATGATCAGTGGTTGGGTAAGAAAGATGGTCGTTGTTGGATGGTGGCTGGTACCAGATCGGTTTGACTGAGAACCAAAATTTACAAAACCGCCTCCGGCCAAAAGACTGAGAACTAATCACTCTCGTTTCTTCATTTTTCGCGTTTCTAGCGTGTGTGATGCCCAGGACATTACCAAATACAAATGGGTGTTTAAACTGATACATTCAACTGAAGTGAAAACGTTGTTTTTTGCGGTGGACACAGAGTTTGATTTAAAGGTAACCTCCATGCACTATTCAGTTGTCTGCTAACAGGCAAATAAATAAGCCATTAAGTGGGTAACATCGATTTCCCCTCCTCACTGGAACGCGCACTAATTAATTGCCCCTTAGTGCAGGTAAATATCCATGGGTAAATACAGTAACCACTTTACAAAGCCTAGGATAATACAGTGGTCCGCTTAGAAAAGTTCGTGAGTCCGCTTCTGGGAATCAGTTTTTGGAGAGTGAAATATTTTAACCAACAAACAGTTTAGTTAACTTTAGAAAAAGTAAGAAAATCCTGACTGAAAACCAGTAAAGTTGATTCTTCCTCAGTTTGGGTCAGAGTGCGTACTAAAACTGTTTCATCCACTTTTTTGTCTTCTAATGGAAATATCATTTACTCTCGCTTAATTACGGTTGTATTTTGGTGGGAGGAAACTGTTTCAATACCAATATAATTTTCTATATCGCGGTACACTGCTTGTGCTTTAGCTAATGGGGAATAATTTGAATATTAAGGCAATTTTTCTTGGTCGATCACTTCTGTAATTCTTACGAGCTAAATACGGACTATGTTTTGGTATTTTGAAGAAAATCCAAATGACTCTGACGATGACCTCTGTAGAGGTTGTCGAAACTTCAGACACTCTCACCAACCGTCTTTTTCAGGACTTCATTCACCCGGACGATGATAGTCAAACTGCTTATGACCTGACATTACTCCTGCGTTCAAACTATTTCAGTACTACAATAATTCCTGACCATGGTTCATTTTACTATTGGGAGTTAAAGGTAAAATGAATGCTTTTTCGCTTTCTTGGTAGAAATGGAAAGATGCCGTAACTGAAGAAAAGGAAAACTTTTGTCAGTGTAGCACATTGAAGTAAGTAAATCATTCTTATGGTATATATACGTAGAGAGACAGAGAGGTTAACCTAGGGCTAAAAAGAGTCGAGAAAAAACTATCAACTTATTCTACTGAGAAGCGGTGGGATATTTGGACTTCTTAAATTTGGTGGTTCAATCAGGCCTGGACTCTGCATGTTGTATTGTTTTCTTAAATGAGAAACTTAACTCCAGTATCTCACGATCCAGGTATGTAAATGGGTACTAGCATACTGGCAACAGCATACTGAGCAAAATGCCTAATAACAGTAAAACAGTAATGTTTCCTAAAATAGTAATGTTTGTCCATGTTTGTTGACAGGGAAGATGACAACGCTCCCAATTACTGCGAAATAGATGAAACCCCGTACAGCGAGAAGCCCCTTCCACCTTTACCGCCATCAGTAATGAGACAGAGGCCTCCTGCTCCCCTCCCGGAACCTGCTGCTTCAAGAAGGCCACATTCCCTTTCTTCTCCTCCACATTACAATCAACCGGGTAACTCCCCACTTACTCCTCCCAAGCAACACAGCCCTTGCTCGTCTACCATCCCAGAACATCCGACAAAGAAGCCTGCCACTCTGCCTCGGCCGCTCCCAGTGGCCTTAGAAAGGCCTAAGCCAAAGTCTCCAAAGGAGCAACTTCATAGAAGCTCTTCGGAATTTTCTCTAGGGCTCAAATTGGGAACTGGATACGATAACGTGGTCAAGCAACTTGAACGCAAGAGAATGTCTTTTATTCACGAACAAGGTAATGCGTTATTTACATGTTCAACATTTTAAAGGTAAACGAGCAGCCTTATCGTTTTTTTATTTTTTAAAAAATACAGTCAAACCGCTTTTCGCAGGTGTTAGCATTGGGTGCAGTGTGAACTTTAATAGACGTTTTGTTTACCGTATAAGTTACTGACAACATTTTCGCGACTCTGATATTTGACTGCTAAAAACGGTGGCCGCCTAACAGAGGTTTGTCTTTAGCTCTAAAGTGTGGCTGCTACTTCTCATCAAAACCAGGACAAATGCGTTCGTCATCATGACCTGCCCTGTCGGGTACATATTAGTTTCTTATGTGACTTGTGCTTCAGAGGCGCATGGTCCACAGCTCGAAAACAATAAAAAGGTGTGGTGATCCTGTCATAATCTCGTCCGGCACAGGTGGTTGAGCCTTAGTTAACTAATTCCCCCAACGGTAGTTACCTTTTTAATAGCATGGCAGGATGCGCCCCCGGAAATCTAGTTTACATTTGAATTCGTCAAACATTTGGCTGATATCACTACGAGCTCGAGGACCACCAGGAATTGTCAACTATCGCACATTCTTCTTTTCCGCACTGCTAATGGCCAACGAACATTTTGTTATTGAGTCGTTGCCATTTGGAAAGAATTACAACGAGAACTTAAAAAACCAGCAAACCAGTGACCGACTTTAAGCGGTTACTGACTCTCCTGGAGGACACTTTCACATGAACTGTAATTTTATGTTTGATAAAATTACATTTTAATCACTCTGTATCCGCCAATTTTTATGTTAAATTAGTTTAATTTGCCATTAATTGAATTTATTATTTACTCGATCTGAAGAGCGCCCCCCCAGGGAACGAGTTAAATCAAGTTTTAATGTTAACGATTTCAACATCCAAGATTTCAACGACAACAACATCAAGAAAGAACAGAAAGAAAGAAAAGAAAACAGCTGTAAATGTAGTACATGGTTAAACTCTAGAATCACCAAGTTTAGCACTACGACACGCATATTTCATAACGAATCAACTATAATTACTGACTAACGCTCCCAAGAATACATGCAGGTGTCATATAATATATGATTAGATAAAAGGACAAAAGCTATTTTGTCCGTAACCCTTCCTACAGGAGAAGGCGACAAAAATATTTTTGTGCATTTCTCTTCACACTGCTTTTAGAAACTATGTTTAGTCAGTGGTTGTCCCAACTAGCTGGAAAATAGTCTATAATTAGGGAGGAAACATTTTATATGACAGCCTTCAGATCTTGAAATTTCACAAGACCTACGTATAGTTTTTACATGCCTCTTCCGTGCACCTTGCTTGTTTCTAATTAAGCTATTTTGTGCGTAACCCTTCCTACAGGAGAAGGCGACAAAAATATTTCTGTGTATTTCTCTTCACACTGCTTTTAGAAACTATGTTTAGTCAGTGGTTGTCCCAATTAGCTGGAAAATAGTCTATAATTAGGGAGGAAACATTTTATATGACAGCCTTCAGATCTTGAAATTTCTCAAGACCTACGTATAGTTTTTACATGCCTCTTCCGTGCACCTTGCTTGTTTCTAATTAAGTAATTGCATGGTTTCAGACAATGAAACCTTACCACAGTTACATCCAAGAGCAGGTGGATCAACTCCTTTAAGACCTAACACACGAGGAAGGTAAGTACTTCTTTAGTCTTTTGTCTGTTGTTTTTTTTGCTATGAGAAGGAAATATAACAGTTTAATATACTGTCGATTCTTTGTATAATTATGGACATAGAAAAACTGATAACTCCAGTATTCTTAAAGTGCTACTATGATCAAAAAATCACTTTTATTTTTTCTTCGGATTTCGAAACTATGTTTATTAAACACTCCCCAAGCGAAATTATAAGCCTTAATTTTGAGAAGAAGACCGTTAATTTAAACTGCAATTTTCCGTTTTAATGGTCCGCCATTATTACACCAGAAAGGATACAATGACGTCATACACTCAAGAGATGTAGAATGCAGTGTGTGTGAAAGTGCCTTATTTAGTATGCAGCACGGGAGTTTTGAGCTTTCACACTCTCAAACTCGTGTTTTGCATAATTTGTAAGCCGCGTGCACACACTGCATTTTACAGCTCTTGAGTGTATGACGTCATTGTATCCTTTCTGGTGTAATAATGGCGGACCATTAAACCGGAAAATTGCAGTTTAAATTAACGGTCTTCTTCTCAAAATTAACGCTTATAATTTCGCTTGGGGAGTGTTTAACAAACATAGTTTCGAAATCCGAAGAAAACATAAAAGTGATTTTTTCATCATAGTACCACTTTAAACCAAGACACCCCCGGCAACAAACCTAATGCGGTTCTCGCTCTCGAATGTGAGTTTTCAAACATATCAGAAACTAGTCAGCAGTCCTCTCTTAAGATATGGTGCTTTTTATTGTTAACAAAATAATATTTAATTATGATATAAATTTTAGTACAATTTTATATAGCGCAATAATCCATACCATCTTTAGATGCCCCTTATAAAAAAATAGAAGTTCTAAAATGCACATTGTAAAAAAAGGAAAACTACTCAATTAAACATGAGATACTGATATATGGAATAAAAACGAATACAGCTACATATTGGTGGAAAAACGGTTCAGAGTGGTACATTAAAATGCAATAATCCATTAAAAAGATAATCATGATTAGTGATTTCTAAAAGTGAACGGCTCAGCTTAAAAACTTAAACTTCTTACTGATTTGTAACACCGTTACAAGTTCGCATGCAGCCAGTAATTTAACTTGCTCGCTATAAAAGAGCTTCCAGCAGCTTTAATGCAAAGTTGATGTAACGTTGGCTGTCATGATCAGCAACAGATAAAAAGTCGTATGTGTGAATGACATGGAACCCTGAGTTTTTGGGTCGGAGGTTCACTTTAAATTTTGATAGAATGAGCTAGCTGGATTAACTGCCTGTAATTTTTTAATTGTCATAACAATTACAGAGGTCCTCCAGATGGATGCGAGACTTCAAAAGGAAAACACACCGAGGTGCGTGTTAATTTGAGATTTCTAATTTAAGTGGTTTTCAAGAAAGCTAGCAAAGTGGCAGAAAACATAAAAAGGATAAAGGCTGCAGTGTTAACCTTGTTTCCTTTCTCTAATAACCAGCAGTCTTCCCCAGCCCGGAGTCCATTCCCACAGCTTGCCTATCAGGAGGACATGACCAAGGAGTCAGCAAGCCGGTACAGTGCAAATTCTTGTTGTTATTGTTGGTGTTTTATTCTTTTTCTTGTTGTTGTTGTTCTTCGTCGCCCTCACTGTGCCATGTGGGAAATAACCGAACTTGTGGGATTTCTGTAATCGAGATGAGTTACAGGACAAGGTGTTTGGCCTCCACCCAACCCTCAACCTGGGGGACCGACGAAAGACTCTCCTTGGTCAGGCCCCTTCAGTGTCGTTGAGCCTAGGTCCCAGGGACTGAAGCCCTCGCCGGAATAACTCTTGAGATCATTGGGACATGCAAGCTTCACCACCAAGGGTGAAGATAATACAAATCAAGTCTTCCTAGTGTGATCTACCGGGAGACAGTAGGCGTCATGTATTGCTCCGAGGGTTTTCCGCGGGTTTACCGGTTTTCCTCCCTCCTCAAAAACCAACGTTTCTTATAATTAATTCAAATTCGATCAGTAATCCCAGGGACACAGCATTGTCAGTCGGAAGACTGATAAGTGTGTCGCTCTTTAACAAAGAACAATTCACTTTAATTGAATGATTACTTCACATTTTTAATTTCGATTACCTGAGCTGAAATCATCTTCAAAGTCAAGTGTATGGCTTATTACCAATTGATGGTGTTATATGGCCCTGGTTCAGTTGTTCTTATTGATTAATTAAGCTTCTGTCGAAAAAGTCACAATAAGATTTGTCTCTATCGTGATAACGTATTAGACGTTTGTCTAGGGTGACGTTTTTGGTGAGCCACAGGGTGTAATAAAAGAGAACTGTTTGTCACTGTGGATAGAGACTAAGCTGACGTTGCACGAAAAAGAATTTTAAAATGTGTTCTCTCGCTCTCTCTATCGCTAATACTGTCTTTTTCGGTAATCTTTGGTGCACGGTCCATTCACTGTCATCTGAGAGCCCTCTACTCGTGCACAAGCTAATAAATCCAAATTGTGTCATCCTTAGTAAGCAGGCATGGACACATTAATCTGTCTTTTTGCAGTGTGTTAAAATCACGCCGAATGGGAACGTACTTGACACGCCCGAGCCAAGGAACAGAGTCGCAAAGAGTAAGTTCAATTTTAAGCGTTTTTCTGGCTCCAGTAGATCCATTGATTGCTTACTTAACTGTTTGATTAATTGATTGATTGATTAGCTAAATGGCTGGTTGATTCAGATCGATCAGTTGATCAATTAACCAATTAATAACTGACAAAGAAACTGACTGATTAATACACAGCACGTCACATTTTGAGTAACTTACAGATTGGCCCAGGCAGACAGACAGACCAGACAGACAGACAAACAGACAGACAGACAGACAGACAGACAGACAGACAGCGGACGGACGGACGGACGGACGGACAAACAGACAGACGGGGGGACAGACAGGTGGACCGGCAGATAGTGAACATACAGACAGTTAAACAAGCAAACAGAAAGGTCGGAAAAGCATCGAAAACAGTCAGGCAGACAAACAGAAAGGCAAACGGATAGATAAACAGCTATAGATGGACAGACAGAAAGACAGGCAGTCAAGAAGGCAGTCAGACAGTCAGAAGAAATGAATGAACAAATCAATTTTATTTAAATACGGTGGTTTCGTAAGGTTAACAACAAACAAGACAAAGAAAACTTTAGACACGGTTGTTTCATAGAATTACTAACAGACAGTTACTCCGAAACTAAGGAAGGTAGGCAGATAGACAGACAGACGGACAGGCACATAGACAGACAGACAGACAGACAGACAGACTGACAGACAGACAGATGGAGTAATAAACAAAGAGTGTTGGATATTTTAACGGTTTGCTAGAGATATAAAATGATTTCACTCCTTATCGTTTGATTCACTTTCAAGTCACTCTCAGTGCTAGACCAGAATGATCAAGGGATGCCTCTTGTCAGACACTACAGGATATTTTACAATAAGGTTTGTTGCCGTTTAATGTTGATGCTGCCATATACAAGGCGGAGATATATATATATATATATATATATGGTATGGATATATGATATAGTAAAACGTGCAAAAATACGCAAATGGAAGAGTTTTCAACGATAAAAAACAGTTCGGCACAGTTATCAATTTGATAACGTGTCCAAAACAAACCATTGGCCAATCAGCTCACAGCTTGAAGTTCATGTGACCTGTTTTGATAGCAATGGTGTTTTTTTAATATGGCGGCCAGTTCAAGAAAATACGGCTCGTAAGTTATCATCCGATTCCAGTCGCGGACTTGCTCGGTAAATTGTAGAAACGAAAAGATTTCATCTTGCCTGCAGACAAATACGTACCAATCTTGGTCGATTTGATTAAGTGTTTACATGTTTTCCGGTTAAGTCATCGAGTGCGGCGCTGTCATTTGCGCTACAAGCGTATCCTAACACAAGGGATTCAGCTTTTCATTCTCTATGTTTGTGAGATTTTGCTTTCGTGTAGTTTTTGCGCATGTTTAGTGTATTACTACTCGTAGTGTACTGGTACACTAAGAGAACCTCCAGGGTCTTTATCTGAATTTTATTTTATTTGTAACACCTCAATAAGAAGACACCAAAACCTGACAAAGGTCATTCAATAAATACAAGAGAAGATATATCCTCTCTTGATAAATACTAATAGCATTTAACATTATTTACACTTCTTGCTGCAAGGCGAAGCATCCAGCGGTTGGCACGACTCACTTCCTTCGGCAATCTGTATGAATGAAGAAATATTTGGAGCGTAAATAAATGTATGTGACAAGACGACAAAGGGACTCTACTATTGAGAATTCACAAGAAGCGATGATTCGAGTAGCAACAATAAACCGTGGCTCGTTCCTTCCGTTACTATTCAGTTAATGCATAGCGAGAAAGAATGGCTTTTTGATAGCTAAGGGCTCGAACTATTCGAAGTCTGATGGCGAATATTCGTAATGGAAAATTATATCTTAGGGCAAATCATATAAATGTCTCTCTTGAGAATTTATATCAACTTGCCTAATCACGTCGCAAGGTCTGTGAAATCCAAATCAGCTCCTTCATTTTCGAGCTCTGAAAACCTGAAGGACCTGAATATCATGCCCCAGTTCTTCTTCTAACCTCTTCTATCGCTGAATCTCCCATGCAATGAATCATCCACACACAGGAAAGTAGAAACCACCACCTTGTTGGATATCTTGACGCCACCGCTTTGATTATCTGGCGTACGTTTAGTTTCTGTAGGCTAGCCTGTTATCAGGGGCACCCAACGGTTCGTTTCGGGAAATATCTGTTCGGAAGGCCTAAAATCTCGCCTGAGATATTCGGATTCAGTTGCGGTGAAAGCTAGAGAATTTTCTTTGGCGAAACATCACCTCGGACTTTCGTAACAAGAGGACTCATTAGTTCTTGTTGTTTTCATAGGAACAAATATGTCGTTTAGTGTGCTAAAAAGGTCAGCTAGCATTTTCGGAGAACCGTCAGCAGCTCGGAAATTCGGCGGATAGGATTCTGATTCCTAAAATTTTCTGTGGCCTAAATTTTCAGCTAAGAACGCCGAACAGATCAATCTGTATTAGCTTACACAAATATGCCTTTAAAAAGCTCTGAAACAATCTAAGAAAGCAGAAAATGATATCTCAAGTATTTTGCTAAAAGTTTCTCGTTGGGTGCCCCTGTGTTATTATTCTAACAAGAACAATAATAAACAATACGATGTAAATTACCCAGGTGAAAATGAATTTAGGACAACCGATTTTAAAATCGCGAGGATCCTTATAAACGCGAAGAAATGTTCTTTAAGTCTTCCTATTCACCGCGTTCTATCTGTGTAACATTCACTCCTGATTCACTACTGAGGCATTTCCGGACAAATATTATCACGTTGCTTTCACAGTTTTGGTCTCTGCTTTCTTAACACAAAATCGACATAAATTTGAAGTTTTTTTCCCTGTGAAGATCCATAACCTTGGCATTCGACGCAACTCATTTCCTAAGGCAACAGTCAATTAAAAATGGCCGTCAGTAGCGGAATCAGAGCGCAAATCAAAATACCCTGGTGCACTTTTTCAATCCTTCGTGCACTCCAATAAATCAGCGTTGAATCAAAAGAAAACAGATCGAAGACCACGGCAGTTTTTTTTCGTGGGCCAGAAAAATCCAGAACTGACCAAAAATGATGACAAAGGGAATAAACGTACCTAAAATTGAGTATCATTCTAAACTGATTCTTCAAATTCTGATGGAATATCTCGGTAAGCATTTAGCCAACGGCCGCCATCTTCATACAAGCTTGAAGTTCATTGTTCTCTTATGTTTACCACCTGGAGCTCTGGGCAAATAGCGCGAGCACAACCGACAAATTGGCGAAGAGAGGGAACCCTCTCCGAAAATTCGCCGAGTTCTAAATTGACGCCATGTTGTGACGTCACGACGTTATCAAATTTGATGACTGTGCCGGACTGATAAAAACTGTTTCGTTTGTTCTCAGTTACACGCACACTGGGTACCAGAGGTCTCCTCAGGGCAAATATAATAAGAATATATACAACACTAAAGATGGAAGTAAAATATACAAAGTATCATTTGTGTGAACTGCAGACTACTCGCAACTACCTGAATTGTGTACATATCTGAGAGGGTCCTCCGTGTATTTGCGTGTGCAACACTGCGTTGGCGCCTTGTTGCTCACGGAATACCCTTTGCAGATGTACTGTTGTCAACATTGCTTTATAATCTGACAATCCAAACGCGTCGTTGTATAATTCTTCAGCAACTGATGATGAATTATTTGTCCTATCAGTAATACCAGCACTAATGTTCTGTCCAAAAAATAATAACCGAAAAAAAGTCTAGAAGAACCAGTTAGACGTCGAGTCTTTACGGTGACCGGGATGGGCATTTATAATTATACATTTTTTCTATTCTTTTCAGGGTCTCGGATACGGTTTGGATACTAAAGGACCTTGGTTTGAAAGCATTCCTGAAACGCTGGAACATTATTATCACCACCAGCTTCCAAATACCAAAGGAAAACTCTGTTATCCTTACTTATAAGGACTGTAGGTCGTTTAAAGAGTACATGAATAATTGATAAGAGATAACGTTTAGAAACCCTCCTCTTAAAATTATGTCATGGGAATGTATTTATCGGAATAGCGCAAATTCTATACAAATGTTCAACTAAGCTCAGTAAAAGGATTCAGCTGAAAAAAGAAATAGGAATAAGTCTGGGATATACGGCTGAACCTTGTGCTCTTCAGAGCTCCTTCAGGATGCTGACTAACCACGGAGCTGACTGGATCCTATTCACCGAATCTATGTGTGCATACCTTGTGTCCTGCCTACTGCTAGAATCTGCAACTCGAGATTAAAGCGGGTATATTTTGTTAAGGGAACTTAAGCACAGACGTCTGTGAGCCACGGAAGGCAACCGGAAGTTGAATGGTTCCCTTTACACACATTTTGACGCTATCGTGTCCATAAGGGAAAGCCACAAGATACTAAGACAAGATATTTCATGTTTTGTTGGGACGCAAAAACCAACCGACTAACAAAACATTCGACTTCCGGTTGCCGTCCGTGGTCCGCGAACCTCTGTACCCTATATTTCCTTTGTTCCGCCCTACATGCGGATCTAATCAAATTGAGGATGAAATTCACTTACTTTTTCACTGTCCTAAATACTCAATTTTTAGAGACAGGTTTTACAGGAAACTAGAGTATCACCTACCATATATAAAACGATTGTCTACATTGGAAGCTACAAAAGAATTAATGAATTCTGATAATTATTTTGTAAACATTCAATTGCTGAGATTCATTTTATCATGCTTAAATTTACGCCATAATTTATTATCAATTCTGACTGATGTAACTTAATTCTTATCTCCTTATATAATTATTACATTATAAGTTCTTTTTGTTGAGTTGTATGCTTTTGCAATGCTGTAATACCTTATAGTCATGCAAATAAAGTTATTGTTGTTGCCCACGCTCGCGACGACAAGTTAAACTTGCACACAGTTCACATGCAAACAAGTAAAATAGTTGCAAGAGAAAGTGTACGGGTCGTTTTCTATGTAAAATAAAACGAGAACGAAACCACTAAAATGTAAATTTTTTTTTTGGTTCCATTTAAACAAAGATATTTTGGATTTTCAATAAATGCTAGCGTGTTGTAGGATACAGGTTGTCAAATTCATGGCCTTGTCTCATTCTTAAGCGAGAGCAAGCCGACCCGAAATTTCCGCATTGCGCATCGATTTAGTTTGAGATAGTAAAACAAAAACCTCTGGGATAAGAGTGAATTGCAATCTAGGATTGTCTGTCTACAGATGGAAGGGATTGTCGAATTCATGTTCACAAATCAAAGTCTCTTTTAAGTTAAAAAGGTGAGACTGATAGTTGCATAGCCAGTTATAGAAACAGGAACATATGAAACCTGGTTCGAGGGAAGGGTTTGTGACTGGTATATACAGTATCACACGGGTAAGATGGCTAGATCATCGGAGTACCTTTTAGGGATTTTGAAACTCGTGCTTTATTGACACTTCGGTCTCGACCACCATTGCAGTTGTACCAAAAAAAAAAATGACCGAAACCGTTTTACAGACGAACTTATCTTGTACAAGTTAAGAAGTAAACTGTGTTTGAGCCACGCCCTCAATGAAAAGGGAAAGCGGGCTATACCCCCACGTCTTATTAACAAAATAATAATAAAAAACTCCTTCCCAAGTTAAATAAACAGAGTTGTAGCCCGTCAGAGTTTACGAAACAATGAATTAAAACGCTGTGGGATTTGAGCGACCTGTCTTTATTTTCACCAGGTTTACACTTTTAGAGGACAAATACAAGTACAAGAAAAAACACGATCACTGATAGCACTGAACAACTGGTTAACATTGATTTCTATCAGTGTTGTGGAAACGCTGCCGCGTCCGTTTCTTCAAGCTGGCGGGGTACCAGTATTGCCATCTTCTTTTCCTGTAAAAGCAGCAAAAGGATATGTTGAAATCAAGTACGAAAAAAAGATTCTAATACAGATTGCAACATTCGTGAATAGCGCTAGTCAACTCATTTACACCAAAAGAAATTAAATTAACATACGCCAAATTTCCTTTCCCTGTAGCAGTTTTTCATTCCAAGCTGCATTTCCTGAAATCTCGTTTTCCCATTAAGAGCACACCTAGTCAAGTCCCAGTTCCTATTTTAACCTTTCAGGGCCCTCTGCTAATTAGCCTGGGTAGCTGGCGGTATTGTCCGCACGCGAAGGTAAAGCAGTTTGGTTGCGGAGCCGCCACTAACGGCGTAAGTATGTAAGCCGCGACAACGAGTGGCATAAGCTGTATTATCTGCGCGAAGGTAAATTTTTGGCGCATTACCTGGCTGGGACTTTGGCTTCTCATCCATGGTATTCATTGGTGAGACCTTGCTGTCAATTGACGGAGTGGAATTGGTGTGGAACGGGCCCTTCTCATAGACAGTTGGATCACCTTTGGTGCGCACCATCACCAAAATCTGAAAAAAAAAAGGAAATTCATTAAGATCATCTAACATCTTTTTATTTAGAGCAAGACAGAGAAAACTTCTATTAGAACCACCACAATCCAAATCTTGCTAAGTTAAGTAATTACTATAACGCAAAAAACAGCAAAAGCCGTGAAAACAACTAGAGATACTGGTTTTCTCTATATTTCGTATAGTAAAGCCGTCCTTCTTTGGGGGAAGAAGAAACCGAAAGTCGTCCTTTTCTACTAAGGATTGTGGTCAAAATACGTGGCCTCTTATCGAACGAATTACAGTATAAGTGGCACCGAAGGCAGTAGTAAACTTAGTTCAATCACATCTTAGTTCAATGTTGGAGAAATCTTACCAGGAATTGGACTTCACAGGTCAAAGGCTCTATTTGACAATGTAATTATTGCAGGATATAGCTTGTGTGTCTATTCCAATTATAATTCGATCACAATTCAACTTCTTCTTTACTTTAATGTGAATATGGCTTAAATCACGAAACCGGTGTTGGCTCAACCATCACTGAATCAAAGAGGATGGTTTGAATATTTGTTCTTCGTGGTTATAACACACAGCTACCACGAAGGGTTACGCAGCTTATGATACTTTTCCTCACTACCACCCGAATCACCCCGAATAACCGGGCAGGGACAATTACGTACAGCTCCCATGGTAATGCTGTTCTATAAGGGTAATGCTAGTCAGCCTGTAAACAGGCTACCTATGCCAGAGAGGAATAATGCCCAAGGAAGCTGCCATCAAGGCAAGTCAGGCGACGCGCTCGGCACGCTACCATCGTTAATTTATCTTTGGCTTCATTCTTCACTTAGGAGCCTGTTAAACGGCTAGCCTTGGGAGCTAGATTGTGACAACTGTTAAAGATTTCTTAAGCGGTCATTACTCGATAAAGAGCCATCCACTAGAGCAGTTCTCAATTGAGTGTCGAAAGTGATTTGTGTTTGCTTTGGTTTTGCTTTGCTGTTTCAGTCAAAACTTGACTTGCTCGCCCGCGTTTTCATGAGTTTGACATCAGTTACATGTATTTAAGGTCATTCCCCCGAGATAAAATTTAGCATACGATTTTTATCTATCGTGCAATGTTTTTAAATATAAAATAAAAAGAATAGGTCCCCATGTCCGTTTACGAGATATCACCGTCTCAAGTTACCCCATTCGGCGCCTAACGAACACATGTTTATTTGATCAGTTTACGCTACTTTCCGTAGGAAGAGGAAGCACATGATTAAAGCAAATCTTGAAACAATGTACTAGACGTAAAATATCGATAATAAGGAACAATTTACTAGAAGTTTCATGGCAGATGTTTGAAGCATCAGACGAAATTGACTTAAGGACGGTGGCCCCTAATAGGAAGGTTTCTTTTCCTGTTTGTGGCCATGTGGGTTTTGTTACTCGTACCTAGGGCTGTTAAAATCCAGAAAGAAAATGGGGGGTCACCGTGCATTTTTCAGAGATAACTAGGCCCAAATATGGTAAAAAAGTGCTGATTGAGCATTTTTTAAAAATTAGGAAAAAAAAAACCTTTTAAAATAAAAGATAGCCATTATTTGACTTAAGTAGGAGATGAAGATGTCTAAACTGATAGGCGCTTTGTAATGAATAACAAAGATACAATTCTCAACATGCTGCCGAATTCTATATGCGAATTTCCTGTTCTTGGCGGGCCATTATTTGACCCAGTAAATTGGAACGTTTTGTAAAATAACTTTTGACGGACGGTTTTTCTTCTGAAAAAAAATATTTCACAATACCTAACAGTTGTCCTGCTTTTGATTGATTACATAAAAACTAGGGGTAACCGTGCATTTTAAAAAGTTAACTTCACTTTTTCCTAACTTACGCGCGTGTTCTCGAGGTCTTGATTTCATCTCCGTGAGTAGCGCGTTTCTAGTAATAAAATTTTTTTCGAAGATGTGCTTTTTACTAACTATTTGAACAAAAAGAGGATGAATGGTAGGTCAAAAATATTTGGAAAAAATGATAGGTCCCCATGTTTGTTTAAGAGTAAATAACTATTCTTTTCTCTGGTGAGCTTAGCCTCATAGGAAACCTATTACTCCCTAGACATGCACGCGCTGTGAGCGCTCGCTAATGACGCAACAAATCGTGCGCAGTAAGGATGCGTAATGCAATACAGGGGAATGACCTTAATTTGCTTCGAATTCTGATTGGTACATTCTGTTATTTACATGTGTTGTAGATTGGACAGAGTGATTACTTTAGTTTTGGTCTCACGACACTCAACTGAAATCTGCTCCAGTAATTTGTTGCTAAGTTAAATTTACCTTGACTAACAGTGATTACCTTTGGCAAAAAGATAAGGCACTGAGTGATGGTAGTGCAGAAGATACACAGCAGAGCACTCAGTGTGTACACAGCACCGCTGTGTTCCTTTAGCAGATTTAACAGCGGGATGACAATGACGCAGGGTATGAAAACATTGTACACTGCAAAGCCGATCTGTTTGGAGTCATTCAGGGCTGGAATGTGAACTTTGCGAGTTTCCCATGCCAGGTAGGTGCAGAACAATAGAACAAATCCTTTGTAGCCGTACAACAGGCCAGTCCACACGGTATCGTGGTTTGAAGTGCAGTAAGTTTGGTAAGGGTAGATGGCTGTGTCGGTCACTGCGTCGATCTGGAATTGCAGAGCAGATTACAGTGAATGTGATGCAGAAATGCACTTCGCTATGTAGCTGAGAGTTTATCCCAGAATGAAAAGTTTCATTTACATTTGAAAGTTTAATTTTGGAGTCCGAGAGGGTGGTGATAACGACTGTAGTATGCGACCGTTGTAGCTTGTATAGTTTTGATTTACACAAAACAGTTCCTATCTTAGAGCTGTCGTAGGTATATCGTTTGCGACAAAGGTTGTACTGTCGAAATCGACCCTACAGAAGGTAAAATAGGCATGGGTCGCGTTCAAAGACATAGGTGTTTGGATAGGCATAAAATGTGTCATCACCTCTCCAAGACAAGCGCGACCCTTATGTCGCGACAGCGGACATACGAGCCGCAGAGGACATAAGATCAAAAGGGCCGATGTCCTGCCTCAGAGCTGGTCATATCTGGTCTTAAGGCCATAAAACAAAAGCTTCTGTCAAGAACATCATTCGACACCTCTTTTTTGACAAAACTGATGCGATTTACAGACACAAGAGAAGCATGGCGAACCGGCACTTTCAATATTCCGGCCAATTCTACCCTTTTTCATATTCCCGGGCCTTCTACTCGTCTGGGCCTTCCCACATTCAAGATCAGGTATTTCATCCGTCGCAGTACTTCAAACCACGAGTTTACAGGACGAGGTAAACGTCAAAGCCTTCTGCGAATCCTTCGTCTCCGTCTTTCAAGGACTCTCCTGTAAAATGCCGTGGCGATCACTCTCCTCCGTCGAATGTTTTGAAGTGCGTAAGCAATGATTAAAAGCTGGAAATCGATGAAACTGAAATACACCTGCATAAAAGCAGCAAGAAGAAGAAGTAAGCGTAGCATGATGTAACTCACTGGAATTGTAAACACATGAAGCAGTTTCCCGCCGTTTGATATGTCAGCGATATGTCTACCGCGCGCGACCGACGTGGGTCATAGCTAATTGGATTAATTTTTGTTTCCAGCATGAGTCACGTCCTGCTATGGTCTCGACATATGATGAAACGTCTTTGAACGCGACCCCTGCCATAGTGGCTGCGGTCTTTAACTCCAAAAGTATTTAAGCGATATGTAGCAGACTTAAAATTCCTTATTTTAAAGGTCATGACGTTAAAAATATGATGTTACATGATATTATGACGTAATTATTTACAATGCTCTAAATCCGGATTTTCCTTGGAAAAAGCTCACCTCTGCTGGGAAGAGTTTAACAGCAATGTGAATAGGGTCCACCACTTGCCAAGTCAACAGAATGAATGTGTCAATTGCCAGTAGAAGCATTACAACCATAATCAACCGGTAATCTTGAATTACCTAAACAAACGTAGCAATTTTGTTAAGATTATTTAAGTAGTCCAAGGTAGTACAAAACAAAAGCAATCAGTTGTAATCGAACACCTTGAGAGCTACTTAAACTACTAGCAGTTTCTCTCTCCGACTAGCGCATCGCTTCTCCGCCTACGACAGCAGGAGCTTGTGTTCTTTTCACTCTACTATCCCTGAGCAGCAAAAAGTTTGCCCATGGTTTGTTGCACACTTACCGTTCTCTGCGTTTTGTTCAAGAAGATGCGATGTACTCTCCAGGTCTTAGAAAACAGTGCACCGAATGCCATGGTGAATCCAAAAGATGCCGTCCACGCACTGGCCTGAAATGAAGAATTTTCATCGAACAACTTTCATTGAATGAGGTGAGAAGCTCATCAGTATCAGTTACTAGCTGGCCTGTGTACACAAACCAAGGTGATAATGTAAACTTAAAGGTAATATTAAACCAAATACTCGGACTGTCCTTTGTGTTCTTTTGACAAGACAGCAGTTCTTAACACAGACGTTCTCCAGGCCGCTCGTATTTTTTTCTGCTATGAGGATCGTTAAAGGCGAATGGCTGCATAACAAACCGTCATTTTGATTTAAGGCCACGTGGTGACAGTATATTACGTTTCCGAATGAAAACGAGCGATTTGGCCTGTTGTTCATGACTTTATATAAAATAAAGGACTAAGAGTTTGACTACTTGACTTGAAAATGTCCAGGATACCACTTAATTAATGACCTCCATACCTGACACACTTTCTCTTGAGTCTTTCCTGAAACAATTTCTCCGTCAATACCGATCAAAATCCCAGAAAGGTAAAATAAAACACAGCCAAGAATAATAACGTTGTTCAAATTAGGGCTGGACATCCTGATATACCTAAAAAGAAAGGTTAGACATACTTTAGTTTTTAACGATCGATGTTTCGCACGTAAATAAATTGAGTGTTGCTGGCATAAGGCTGAACAAACGGCGCCAGGGACAGACTTATAATGATTGCAGTTAAGGATTTATTTCCTAGCATTTAGTTTAACATTTGAATTTTAGAATGACTTTTTACAAGCTACCTAGTAGCATGACTTTTTACAAGCTACTTAGTAGCTTGAAGTTTGCTGAAGAGCGCTATTGAGACTAATAGCGTTTACAAGTAGGTCAGTGCTGCCACAGTCAACTTATGGTCTGCACGCTTTTTGCTTGGTGTATTATAGGAACATTTTTAACTGGTTAGTCTTTTCGTCTCGTTGCAAAACTAACTGACTGAAGGCCCTCTTAACGGCGATATCGAATTTCGTGAGACCGTGGCAAAGTAACCCTCTAGCAGTGTCTAGAAATGGTCGCCAAGCTATTTTGTGAATTATATTTGTTTCGAGTAGTTAACTAGTGACTTGATGACATTTAAAAGTTTCTGCATCCTATTGTTATGAAGCTTAATAATTGTTTATTATTTTAATACTTGAGAGTTTTTTCTGACCTTGGTGTAGACCCACACCAAACTGAAAGTCAAGGTTAGTTTTGATTAGGGAAGTCGACTTAACAGTTCTCTAATGGTTAGTCAATTGAGTTTCCTTTGTCCGTGTGGTATGATTTGGTTTTCTTGGCTGATTGTTTTGTCGTATCGAATTAGAGCCTTTCGGTTCCCACCCCTGGGAAACTCCTATTTTATAATGAACCAAAAGTGTACAAACGTCTGCAACAATTTTTACCTGACTTTTCGGTAGCAAATGTTGAAAGATAGAAAGCCTCCAGCCAGAACAATACACACAGCAAACACCGAGTCCATGGTGTAAACCACTCCCTTCGAGAGGTACCTTGGAATTCTGATTTTCTTGATACTGCATATTGGAACCTTATTACCTTGAACAAAAAAAAAAAAGAGAGAAATAAACGGGATGGAAATTTTGAGGTCATGTGAAAAGCGCAACAATTCTCTCCATGAAAGGGACGTCTGGGGTGACCTCGTAAAACAAGATGACCAAAAAATATATAGGAGCATCATGATTTACAAATGACAGCCGCAAACTTAGTTGTGTCAAACAAAGTCAACTCTCGCCTTTCTTACACTCGAAGGCCAAGCTTCGGCTGTCTAGGCCTGATTTGATCCATGAGCTATAGGAAACATGGATTTTGAATTATCACCGAACATAGTTTCAAGCAAACAGCGATGAAATATGTCGACGATTCAATAAAACTGTCACCTTACCGTCAGTTCTGCTGTCCTGTGTCTTTGATTTCTACATCACCTTCTGCAAATATCCCTGTTTCTCCCCGATTCTACGGTGAGTTCGATATGCTTACTTTTACCGCCCGCCATTTTGAAAAACACTTGTTCCCAGTTCTACGCAGCTAACTAGAAAACCTCCTAAAGCCGCTCTAAAGCCCCAGGGTAGGAAGCGCTTGGGGCGTTGCAAGGAGATTTGTGCCACTGGCCAATCGTAGGGCGGAAAAGACAATCGCTATTGTTTTTTAAATTCGTCTACAGCTGGTAAGAGCAAAAACCGTTTTCCAGTCCCCCGACAGAACCTAATTTGAATTGAAACTTTTTAATCCATTACACGACGACCTTCCATACATGGAAGTCCGTCGTGCAATGTTCTTACGAGCTCGTAACCAAAACCTGGAATAGATGGCTTACCCAGGTCCTTTAGAACGGCTTTAGGAGGTTTTCTAGTTAGCTGCGTAGAAATGGGAATGAGTGTTTTTTCAAAATGGCGGGTGGTAAAAGTAAGCATATCGAACTCAACCTCGTTCCCACCGAAGAATCGGGGAAAAACAGGGATATTTGCAGAAGGTGATGTAAAAATCAAAAACACAGGACAGCAGAACTGACGGTAAGGGGATAGTTTTATTGAATCGTCAACATATTTCATCGCTGTTTGTTTGAAACAACGTTCGGTGATAACTCAAAATCCATGTTTCCTATAGCTCATGTTTGATCTTGAAGACTCTAACTAGCTATAGGCACTAAAGTTACAACTGGCAATTAAAACTAAGCTAACACAAGAAAAATATTGGTAGACTTCTTAAGGATGTTAGCGCTAATTGTTTCTGCGCATCCTTACTGCGCACGAAATTCACTTAGCGATGTCATGCCACGTCTAGCCTGTTCCAGGCTCAGATAGTTGGCACGGAATGAAAATTAGAAAGGGAACGCGAAAATAAGACGCGCGGGATCTGGAAAAATGGGGGCGGTGTCTCCCCAGCCCCTTCGCTTTTTTTCGCGCTCTTTTTCTCAATTCACGCTTTCCCCACTATCTCGGAGCCTGGAACAGGCTATGCCACGTCATGCATTGAGCGCGTGCGCTGTTGAATAAAAGTGGAAATATATAGCGCTAGTGGGCACTTTCATATCTATGCACGGGTGTAACTCTCTTAAATGTTCGGTGACCCCATATTTTCTTTTGATGGATCACTTTCTTTGTCGACTATCTACATTTTGTGAAAAATTAAAGAAAATCTGTGTTGTGGAAGTTTGATCAGTTTTTTTCAACTTTTCTGCCCTCGCATCATCAAATTCTACTATTATTGTAGCTGCGCTGTGTTCGCAAAAGTCCATCTTAGAGGTTGAGTTTAACTAAAAGGATGACACCAGTTCAAATTATTATTTACTTGGCAGACCCACTTAAATAAAATTTGACTGAGAAAGTGGGTCTTCAGCGAATCATTTTTAACATTTTTCAACTAACAAGCACTAATGCCATGTCGAGTTACGAGGACCGAAGTGTCAAAATTGGGGTAGTTTTCCACGCGCTTTATTTCGAAAACGAAGTCGGTAACCCCCCAATTTTTTTGCACTTCTGACATAGGTAGCTCATTAGCTGACTGTAGCCAAACTATGAAAAAAATCTGTGTTGTAGAAGTTTTTCACGCGAACGTATCCCCCCCCCCCCCACCCAAAGAAAAAAACCCTTCACCAACATTCTCCTATTTTACTGATACGTTGCGAGATGGGATCACTGGTTTAAGGAAAGACTGGAAGCATATCAGTTTGACCATGCATCAAAGATCATAAAGGATCAGAAAAGAACATGAAATTAAAGACGACGTCTGTCTTATCAGTTGTACCTTCCCACATTGCTGTCTGTCCTCGTTGCACCATGATGATTTTCTTTGTCATGCAATACGTTCCTATTCGCTTATATTCGTCACCTGTAACGTGAAGTGCAGTTATGATGTAAAATTACAAGTACAATTTAGACTCAATAAAAAATAACTAATATCAAGAGATGTTGACAATACATATCTGGTCCACCGAAATGAACCAATCAGATCTCGAAAAAGACATGCCAGCTGGTGCTATTAAACCTCGACGAGCTTGGAAACGCACCTAAGCCACGTCATGTTTCGAATTCGCACCATCCGCACCATCCGCACCATCCGCACCCTCCCTTCCCCTCTTTCAGTTAAACTGAAGCCTGGATATACCGCTGAAACTAGCAGATTTTTGACCGAGTTCTGTGCGAAAAATTTTCTCTAAAATTTTTGACACGTGTTCTAAATAGTCGATCTAATAAATACCTTGGAGTTGATCAATGTTAAGCATACTGAGTCTGTCTGAGTTCTTGTAGAACCGCACCAAGCCCTGAGGATTAAATATCGCACAGTTACGTTAGTAGAACGTTAACTGAATTTCTGGTTTTATCAGAAAAACCTTACACCTCATCTCTCGTTTGTCACCGTTCAGTATTTATTATTTGATTTTGCATAAGCTACTCGCATCAATTTTGTCTATCCTAGAAGTCAACACTTTGTTGGAAATAAAGCTAACCAGTATATACTTTCGTCCGTGTTAAAAGAATGAATTTTGGGTTTCGAAAGAAACTGTGGTCCTTCATCGGTGGGGAAGTGCAACACAGAAATTTCGATTAATCACCTGTCAGAGATGATAAGGCAAATTAGGCACCGTAAAGAAATTAAAAATTAAAGCTGAAGTTTCGAGCGTTAGTCTTGATGAAGGGCTGATGCTCGTAACGTCATTTTTTGAATTTCTTCCTGTAACTTTTTTGGCTTGAAAA
This sequence comes from Siderastrea siderea, assembly GCA_964030785.1. Classification (NCBI taxonomy): domain Eukaryota; kingdom Metazoa; phylum Cnidaria; class Anthozoa; order Scleractinia; family Rhizangiidae; genus Siderastrea; species Siderastrea siderea. Next base: position 73,465,528 of record OZ034968.1, on the reverse strand, counting down.
ATTTTGCAAAATGTTTATTTTTGTTTTCTTGATGTTTGCTACTTACAGACATTCCCTGAAAAGAAATTGTCTTTGCGTATTTCATAAACGTCTTTCTCATTGCAGCGTTGGTGTAGTCGAAATCTGCCAAACTCCTGTTCTTGGTTTCATTCTGTTGTTTGAGAGCTGAGATGGAGCGATTCAGGGTCAGCGCTATGGTCCACACTGCATCATAAGCAAACGCCGCGTAACGGTTAGGGTAATTGTATGGGGACTTAGAGAGCTCCATGATGTACTCATCACGTAGGTCTTGAACAGTCTGGAACAAAAAAAAATGAAAGTTGATATTGTTAAATTAAATAAGTTTTATAAGATCTAATGAAACCATTCATCTTAAAAGATGGATGCTTAAATAAAGCATGGAACTGAATTACGTAGTCACCTACTTAATCATCTTGTCTCTTGCTGTGATTACATAATTTAGAAAGTTTGCTTTTTATAAAGAAATAAAGTACACTTAAACTATTCGTCTTATTTTTCCTTTCATTTTTCTCGCTGAATTTGGAATTTTATGCTGTGTTCAACTGTGATGCAAAACAGTTCTTCCATTCATTCTTACGGTACGTATACATAACTGAGGTCATGGCCAACTTGGCGCTGATTAGTTCATTTATTACTGGATAAAATTAGCAATACCAAACCAGTGGATAGTGTTTTTCGCGCACTCTGATTGCCTTCTCAAACTCGGGATAGTATCTGCCTTCTGTTTTTTCTGGATTCCTCGCGCCAGTTTTCCCTCATTTCTCAGGAAAAAGGAACTATTTAATGCTGACTATCCACAGGTTTGGTGCATACTAAAATAATTTTTCACCTCAGTTTCGGTGAGGAGTGGTAAATATCCATTACTATTCACCTCCACTTGGGTGAAAAATTGTTGATTAGCAGCAGTACATTGTATTATAACACACTCGCTCTCTGATTGGCTATTCAAACTCGGGATAGCATTTGTCGAATTCACCTCCAAGCGGAGCAGCCCTCGCCTTGTGCGAGTTATTGCCCATTTACCAGTGTTACGATGCAAATATTGCCTTAATTATATTTTACTCCCATGCCAGTACGTAAGGAAGCAAAATAACTTTTGAGCTCTATAGTTATCAAATCGTGCGGTAAATATTTAGCCATTTTGTCCACCTCAGAGTCGGTGAACAGTGCTGGATATTTACCAGTATTCCGTCCCACGTCGTGAATAATATTGTTAACATGGAAGATGTCGACAGCAGCTCGAGAGGAGAATTTATAGTCAATTGAATATTTCTTACCTTTCCCGCCACAGTTTGCTGTTTATCTGTACCAATCATCAATGCCTCGGTACTCAAATGATTTCCCAGTGCCTCTCGAACTTCTTTTTCGGTACAGTTGACATCTTTGTAAGTCCACCACTTCTTCCGGTAGCTACCCGCCATCAAAATCCAAACGACTTTAGAACCATAAAACCCTCGCCTGTAAGACTAAAGGTTATAAGAATACGGTCATTGCTCCTTCTTGCATTTGTAACTTTTGTGTTGTACCCCTAATGTCTGAAGGATAACCCTTCGTTTAACGAATTCAGTAAATCTGGAATTTGCGATAAAAAATTCGAACTTCTTCTATTTGTATGCGTGCATGCACGTTTACTCCAACCTTAAGATCAATGCGCTTACAGGATCAAGGATCGTTACGGTTCAGATTGGTGTCGAATTCCGGTTTAGTCAGTTTCTTGTCGTTCCATTGATCAAATTCGGTGAGTACAGAAATTCATCGCGCTCTTTTCAGATCTTTGTTCCACGTGCATGAAAATTCAGGAGGCACGAATTATAACTAAATAATCGAAAATCCAGGTCAGCTGAAAAGAATGAAACCTAACTATTTACGGAAAACAAGGGTATGGCTTAAAATCATACAGGAACATTCTTCATTGCATGCTCGTCAATTTTTGTTAAATTTTGAGTTCCAACTTCGCTACACTGATACTAGCAATTTTAAAAAAATGAGCTAGCTCAGAGATAATAATCAAACTGAAGACAGACTTACTATGCACATGACTCTTCTTGCGGCCTGTTCAGAGAAAATTCCAAAGATAACGCGCATGTCTTTTTCCTGTTTAAAAAAAGAACACGAAAGCGTTGAGAATTCTTGATCTTACACAACAACAACGACAACAACAACAACAATAAAAACAAAAATCATAACAAAATCAAAGGCAACAACGACAAAAAAGCAATAAAAACAAAACCGACAACAACAACAATAACAACAACAAACAAACAAACAAAAACGTAACAGCAACAACACTTCGTGATCTACGTGTAGTTCAAGGATGTAAGACATTAAAATTTAAAATTTTTCTTTCCTTCGAACGAGAATTACATGTAATTCTCTAAATTCATTCTGGCAATCTTTTAAAAAATACAAATTGTCTGGTACAGTCTTGGCTAGTACAGAGACTGTCTACAAAGGGAGATTATTGAAATTTATAAAACTTTAACGGTTGTTATGAGAAACTAAGAGGGGATTAAAAAGCTGAAAGGCGTCTTGTTTAAGTAATGGTGACAAGAAAAAGTAGTCTAAACTCGAGACACTTATTTGCTTCTGCATGATTGAAAACTTAATTTTTCCAAAAAGTGAAACGGCCCCATGAGAGTTCAAACCTGCAAGGCTTCGATCTGTAACTCAGGATCCTCCTTGAAAGACTCGTAAAGACTGACCACCACTCCTGCTTTCTTAAGCCGCTGTACCAAATCATTGGCAAGTCCCTGATAGGTGTCCTTGGCCTCACGTAACACAGCCACTCTCCCCCACTTAAACATTTTCATGATGGCTACTCTTCCTTGGTTTTGGAAATGCTCCGGTGGAATGGGGCGGATGAACGTCGGGAAATATTTCTTGCAAGAGAGAGCTGGGTTTGCCGTCGCCATGGCAACCTGTCAACAATCGAATGAATGAAAAGAATAAATGGGTGAATGAATGACTGAAGGTTGACGGTGCCTCCGCAGCGTTCATATCTCTTAAGTTTTAAGGTTAACATTCGCCCAAAATTTGTTGGACAACTCGAACAAGTCCTTGCGCAAGATTGTTGAATGTTGCAGAAAAAAGATGATATTTTGATCGAACAGCACTGTAACATCCTAGTACGTTTCAACAGGGTCGAAAGACCTCTTTCATACGGTAGCAAGATTTTCTTCGCCAATTTTTTCCCAATTTTTTGTTGATACTGAAGTAAATGTTAAACCCGTTTCATCGGGTAGCACGCTTTACAGAGGGTGCCTCCAGCAGCTGTTATCGGTCCCCGAGTGTTGAACCCATCTCACCCACTGTAGCCATTACGGAATATAGTAATTGTAATCTGTTAATTGTAATTGTAATCTGCTAATCTTCTAATTGTGATTCTATTAAGCAAGTTTCGGTTTGACAGCTTGCATAAACATTGCAATATGAAACATCAATCATGCATGCATCTTTCACGCGTCCAGTGGAACTTGAAAACTAAACAAAAATCTAACAAAATTACAGTGCTTGCAAAGCTACGACTTTCGTTATTTTGTGGTGCTTATCTTTTTTTTTCTTACTCCTTCTTCGTGACAAAAAATGTGGATTTAGCAGAAAGAGGTTTGGCGCTGCGATGATTATACCCAACTTATTTCACTGTACCGTATAAGAACAAGAGAACGCGCAAAATATGCCAGCATATTACACTGTATACAATCCCAGTTTGACCCGTTTTTGCTGAAGGAGGACGAAGCAAAAACAAAATGCAGTGGAATAATAAACCTTTTATTCGGTGTTTTGGTCGATAATACGAGCGAACATTTTACTCATTGTTCGCATACTACGTAACTCGTAAAACATCCGCGCGTATTATCTACCAAAACACCTAATAAAGTGTATATAATCCCTTACCCTTGAAGCTCTAACAGTGACAAAAATGAACTTTCTCTTTACATTATCACTACTTGTTCAAACATTCAAGTGACGAGAATAAAGTAATTGATCACCACGGATCAGATGTCTTGATATTTATAAAAATTCTCGTTACTAGTTTCATAATAAATGTAATGAGAACAGTAAGGACAATATGTATTTTATAGTCAGGGTTAAAGGGTTAAACCTTTTGTAAACTATGTCTTAGGCTTACCTGGACCAGGTTATAGTACGGACACACTTTAGCCAATGGTTCTGCAGACTTGGAACATCCGGGACCTAAGATCATGATTTTCTTTTTCTCCTCACGAATAAACTCGGTGAAAGCGTAGATGGCGTCTGAATCTTGGCACTGATTGTAATTTTTTGTAGTAAAATATTCACACATTATTTTTTAACATGAACTTGGCATTGTCTATTTCACGAGTATGGTTCGAGTTGTGAGGTCGAGTCAAGTTGTTTTAGTATTAAGGTTTATTTTTGAGTGCTTATTTTTGTTTTTAAGCCTAAGTACTCATTTGAACGTGTTTGAGTCCTTTTGACCGTATTTTTCTCCTATTTTTTTTAAGGTAACTGACTTACCGGCGTGCTTCATAGTCCATCTAAGTTTTAGGTACAGTTCTTTACTTTAGAAATTGAAAAATGCCTTCTTAGAAAATCTTCGAACTCGATATCATAACTCGAATTCATAAAATTATTAGACTCCATATTAGACCCCCTTTCGCGAAAAAAATTAAAAGCAGGGGCAAAATCATGCAGACAACCAGTCTGTCGCCCTACTGAAGTTCTTACTGAGAACTCATTGCACTTTTAAACCCGGAGACAAACTGCCTTTTATTTAATAGCAAAAACCTCTTTAGAAAATTGACGAAGAGCTTTATTTTTGAACACAAATTCGAATTTTGTTTCTTTTCTAAGAAACATGCTTCAGTTTTAGCGAAAAGGCTGTGGTAATTCCTAAAAGAAACCAAGGGAATTGATTGCGGTTAAATATTCATTTAAGGTCACAAAAACATTTCAAATATACGATGAGTATTGACCCCGATAACAACCTGTTTTTTTGTCCTTACCTTGACGTCTTTGACATCCATTTGCAGTTCGTAGTCCGCCAGTGTCAAAGGACACGCATTGACGTCTCTAATTGCCATGCGCACAATGGGAATCATGCTTGCAGAGTTTTCATCGCCTTCTTCGGTCTCGATGTCAAACACTCCGCCAATTGTCAGCGGGATTTTAGTGGACGACGCGTTTACAAACAACAAAAGTGATATTATAACAGCGATCATTCTGAAAAATTTAAAGAAGTAGATCCCTAATGAGATTTGTTAATTTTTGAGTCTAAAAAGAAAAGCAGTAGCAGTAACAGTATGTTTTTATTTTTATTAGTTAAATTGCCTGCAGAAAATGTTGCATGGTCACCTGCTATCGTAATGAACCTGAACGAGCCACTTCATTAGTTTGTCTCGAGCCCACTGTTATTTTAGTGTCTTTTTCCTGTCCTGTCATTTTAGTGTTTTTCCGGTCTTTATCTGCTCCAGTGAAATCAAGGACAAAAAACAACTCCGTTATCAAATAACACGTACATTAACACATTCCGAGAAGTCTTACCTGCAGTCTTAGTGAATTACTTTATTAGTATTTTCGAGGCCCATTGTCATTTCAGTATGTTTTTTTCCTGTTCATTGTCTTCAGTACGATTCGAAGAGACCGAAGACAACTTTAAACAACACGTTCATCGAAACCTTTCGGGAAATCTTACTCGTAATCACAATGATTTTCGGGATAGTGGATCATTATTATGTCTTAAGGCCTATTGTTTTCTGTTAATTTTTTTTTCCTTTTTCATTTATTCCAGTACGATCGGCGACCGAAAACAACTTTGAAAACACGAGGATCGAAACCGTCCGAGATAACTTACCTGCAATCTCAATGAACCTTTAAAGGTACATTGTACAGTTCGTTCGTGGCCTCCCGTTTTCTTTTTCTTCCCAGTTTTACCCTTTTCTTTACTGATCAGTGGCCGAATAATATTTTAAATTAAAGCCTTTTGAAAAATCACAACTGTTATGTTAATAAACCTAGAAGAGCCAATTGTGTAATTAGTTTTAAGGACAGGCTATTATTTTCTCTTTTGTTTGCACCTTGTCTTGAGCATACATGCAACCTTCCGAAATACACTCTGAGTTGCGTTTGCAAACCTGTTATTTTAATATTGCAAAAAGCCACAAAATAAACACTTTAATTAAATTACTACTAAGTACTTAAGTTGTTTATTTATCTGTTTTTACTATTCAAATCCAGAACTCATTTACTATTTCAAAATTTTTCTAAAGGGGCGATGTCTCTTCAAATTTAGTTTTTGCATCACTTGGACACTAAGATTTCCCGCTTTTGTAGACAAATGGTTGAAGTCTTTAAAATGTCTCAAAATGACTTAAATATAGTTTTTCTACATATCACTGATGCTATAAGATTTATTTTTATGCAATCGACTGATTCACTGATTCATTCACTCAGTACATACTTAACTGTTATTCCAGTGAACTTAAGAGAAAATCCTAAATCCCTCGGGATCAATTCACATGGGACTTCTTTAATGCAACCAAGCCTACACAGGACTGACTAATTTAAACTGCTTTTTGTTAAGTGTTCCTTTAAGCTATAAATTTTACTCTGTTTTTCGCCAAACAGGAAAAGAACTGTGCCTGGAAATAGCCTATTACAGGCTTTTAGATATTGACGCGCGAACGAAAAATATCAACGCCTGGAAAAAGCGAACTAGTTCGAATTCCGGCAGGCCTCCATATCAGAGAAAAGGGAGAGAGATCACAGCACCGAAACAAAGTAGAAATTATTTGCTTTCTATCATTATTGAAGTGTGCACTGGAATAAATACTTACCTTGTTCGGCGAGATGCACAGAAGATGAGAATTTCGGCTTAAAGCGATATACAAGTCTGTTTGTTTGCAATAAAGAGATGTTTGCAGGTGCATCAGACGGGAAGTAAATTAAGCTTTTATTGTGCTAGTTTATTCATCTTGCGTTTAGGTGTATGCACAAGCCTTGAGAATAAAGTCCAACGGCAAACTAAACATTTCTTTAAAGCTTATCACTGAATTACGTAATCGGATTAATAAAAATCTTCGAAAATAAGTAAGTAGAACTGTAAGTACATCTCTTAGAAGTATTACAAGTATTGCAAAAAAAGCGAGATTGACCGAGAGTTGAAACTATTTGTCTAAGTAATGCAATTTCAACATAATTTCAATATCACCGATGCCTTCGAAAATTGCGTCTTCGATTTCTCAGATATATGCTTCGGTTGTCTTATATACCCTCTCCCCTTCTACAAATTGGAAGAAATTTCGGCACCGAACAATTTAATTCTCGATTCTTGCTTTTCAGTCTCTGACAATTCAAAGCAAGCCGACCCTCTTCATTCGTAATGGACGAAGGTGTCATTTCCGAGCGAAGCCGGGGCGTTAAGCCTTTCTGACAAGAAAAACTGAGAAGGTAAACTTTAGTTAATGAATTAACTGGAGTTTAAACTGTTAAATTTTAATTAATGCAGTTATTGAAAAAAAAATGGGTCCTGGAAAATAATAGATAAGGTTTTTGCTGTAAGTTTGGAACTGCCCATCTACGTGGCGAATAAAAGATAACAAAATTTGCACTTTTGTATGAAGTTAGCTGAGGACGCCAGCCAGCGCCGAATTTACCAAAACTTGTCTTTTTCCACGATATCATAATGTTAATTGCATCATGATTAAACAATTCCATTTCGTTTGACTTGATTTTTTCTCTTTGGGTTATTTTTAAGATTCTCTAAAGCAAGCTAACCTTTTAACCAAACTGTTTTATTTTTTCGTTAATTTTCAAAGTGTGGTTAAAGATGACAACTGATTTTCCGATTTTCTCAGTTACATGTATCGGTTCGTTAGGATATTGTTGCTTTAGGCCAAAATTCATAGAACTGGGACACAAATGAAATCATTTTCACTGACAAGTAATGATTTTGCTTGTGCTTCAAGAAATATTTTACCGTGACATACGACGATGAAAACCTGCCTGAACTTTCGGCATTCAGAGTGTGTGCTTCATTTCCTTTTTTGAAGTTCGGTTAAAAAAGAAAGAGTTTGGATTCAAGAATCCAGCTTTGGAAGCTGTCGAAAATCCTTCACACAGCTTTGAAACCGATATGAAATTACATGTCGGTTCACTTTCCTTTGAACTGTGATGACAATGTTGGCCTTACGTATTTCAAACATAAAGCCACGTAGAAATGAAACAATTACGTTTAACGAAATTTCTAAATTACCAAAACAAAATGAAAAAATTAAACTCCTGATTATCTAAATGCCGGGCAGCTTTGAGTACGTTTTTGATATGTTCTGGTAAGTTTTGAGATTTTCGCTTTCAAATTTTACACAAAAGGTTTAAGTAAAGCTAAAGAAGTGAGTAATAGCAAATAACTTAAGTTTATTTCTATGTTAATAAAAGCTTATGCTAGCAAGAAATTTAGTTTTCTATAAAAGATTAGCAATTTATTGATACATATTTATTAACATATAATTTTAGTCCATTTAGCTGATTTGATGAGTAAAGTGATCAAAAATATTTATTTCCTCGTATTTTGAGAGTGCCTGTCTTTTAAAAACCCTTTTCTACAGTACATCAGGTTAATTGTAGCTTGAAACTGAAACAAAACGACAGCTAACTGTTCTTTTTCTTCTTTGGCTTGTTTGATGATACCGTTTTAGCCTGTTCCTGGGATTGTTCCGAGCACTAGCTTACGGAGCTGTAACGTGAAGACGAATATAAACACATATTTGGAGGGTGGCAAAGTGGCAAAACGTTTGTTCGTTAGAAATGTTTCAGGTGCAGTTTTTGCAGTGAGAAAAGGGAGCACAATCTAAAGAAATTTCCGGGCAAACCAATGGTTTTTAACCTTTGTTTCCACTCATCGTCCTGATGTGCCAAACAAAAGTTGTGCGAAAATTGAGTGTGGAAGTAATTATTATTATTATTATTATTATTATTATTATTATTATTATTATTATTATTATTATTATTCAGTTATTATTATTGCTTTGTTTTTTCTTGCAAGAAACACAGTGCGGATGAATACATCCTAGGAAAGGACAAAAATTGCACAAAAAAAAAAACGTTTGAATAGCATCAAATGTCTCATAGCATATTGTAATTACCTGAGTGTTGTTTGCGTGGTCATTAGATTGATTAGAAACAGTTTCCTATGATTGTCAAGCACAGGAAACAAAGAATGATTCACTAAAATCGCCAATGATTAAATATGACGAGAAAACCGCGCGGAAACCTTCACTGTTGAGGTAACGTAAAATATTTTAAGTGCACAAATTTCCAGCATCTCTTGCTTCTATAACATATGTACAGAATTTCTAAACAAACGAATACATTTCTACTATCACGTAACACTTCGTCGACGCCAAAATTGTCGGTACCGATCGAAGTAATATAATTAATTGCAAATATTTATTTTTATGATATTGGGGGAGGTGCTGATTGAAGGGATTATTATGTGCTTTCTAAATAGCCGTTTTATTTTATCAATTTAATCTCAATCTTGTAAAATGCTGTTTTTCAATATTAAAATGGAAAAATAAATTGAAGATTCCTTTAAGCAACGCAATAGACAGAAAGCGGTTTATTAGTTGAAGGTCAAACGTTGGTCGGTGTAATTTTTAAAAAAATTCACGAATGAATACGACATTTGCAAATTCGAATGACTTGTATAAACAGAAAAAAGAAAGCCAGGAACATTTCTACCTAAATATCTGCTGTCGAATGATAATTCGAGCTACGATTTTACAGGAGCCCATTACATTTGTTTCAGTTCTCTTTGGAATTAATTAAAAGTTTTACTTAGATAGTAAAGTGTTTTATACGCTGATAGGCTTGATACCAACATGCTATAAAATTGCGAATATTAGAAAAGACATATAAGACTAAATTAATTTAGTTATTCCTGTGAAATATATATGAAAACTGGCTTTACGGTAGAAAAAGCAAAGAATCTGAAAAATGTGAATAAAGCACAATTTGCCTAGCTATAATTATGTTTTTTTATTATTGTCATTCGTGGGGAAGTTACTTATTTGTTTTTATTTGGTAATTTTGAACTGTACAAAGTCGTGTGCGTATACGATCAGTTTTATGTTCACTTCTCGTTATGCAGCTAGAACCTATTAGCTTATTAACAATAACCGTTTTGTTTTTCTTAAATTTGGTTGAAACTGGGGTCGGTCTTGGACGCTAGAAGTGGACTACAAAATGAGTTACAACTGTCGTTAAGAAAAAAGTAATACAAAAAAACACTGACCTGCTTTGACGGACCTCAACGGGAAGATGAAAGATTTTCTGTTCGTACTGGCAAAGAGGAAGTTCAACACAAGGTTGCAGTTGGTTGGTTTGTTTAATATAAGTGTTTGCAGGTGCAGGATGCTTTAAAAATTAAGGGCAATTAAAACGTCTTACGTCACTTGGAAGCTTTCCAGCGGTCTTTTCACATTGTTTTTCTTATTCAGATTTTCCATCTCGTTTACGCATGCTAAGACCGATGAGCTAAACAAACCACGCAAAGGGTCGTGGTCCTTGTAGTTCGTGGCGCTATATCATGCAAATCTGATCTTCTTTTGTCAGAACAGGTGAATACGTACAAAAAACAGTGCAAATTAATAAGAGACCTTTTTACACTCGTCGCTTAAGCCTACAAAAGAAAAATCTGGTATAATGTGATGAATCTGGATGTGGTATAATATTGAACAGAAGGTTGCATGATTTGAAGGGCACTTTCAGTGGGTGAGCGTTGTAAATATGAACGTATTAGCTGAAGCTAATAAGCTAGACTCTCATAGAAAATTATGATGTGACGGAGGTCGATTGAAAAGTTATAGATGAGTACAAATTAAGTGCACTCGCTAGGATAACGGTCTAACGTGGAGCGTGTTTGTCTTTTCCGCACTTAGTATGGTACATCATTGTTTCACTCAAGTTTTTTCTCGCCTGTTTGGATCCCATAAATTCTACCAGAACTTGTTTAATGGAAAACACTTTGTTCTGTTTAACTTAAACTTTGGTAAGGGTTTTTATAACTGGCTTCGCTCATTCACTATTGTAGTCCTGAATAGGCGAAAGAGCATGTCACCAACTGAATTGAGGGTCCTGAAGGGGGGGTACGAATCCCATTTCCCAGCCCAATTTTTTCCCAAATCCCACTTCCCAGTATTCAAATCCCATTCCCATTAGCAGAATTCAGAAAAAATCCCAGTGTCATACATACCAGCTCTTTTCTCTTTGTATCTGCAAAATTACGGCTTCTAAATACGACCCAACAAAGGCCGAAAAATTCACGAGGATTTGCGAAGATGTTCTGAAGACGATAGGATCCTTTTACACTGGTAAAACGTGCAAGTAGGGAAGTTATAGTGATTATTAATTTAGGTAACATGTTCATGCCACTTCACATTCCTGTCATTCCTACCCGCAGGAAATCTGTCATTCGACTTGTAAGTGTTCTTATTCTTCCAAGCCTGGTCGGACGGATCATTCTCAGTGTTGTTTCAAGAGCGCTGTCTACCTCTTCTTTGGAGTTACTGTCACTGTCACTAGCACTAAAGCTGTCTACCTGTTCGTTGTTAGGAGACTTTGGTGGTAAACTGACATCCTCATTTGAATTAGGCGGCTCATCACTTTCGCTTGGAACTCTTTCTACAGCTTTCAGTGAATTTAAATTGACTGGTTTCAGGACCGTTTCAGTTTTATATAAGTTCAGAGGCAAAGTGCCCGCCCTGTCCATTGTGTTATCTCGTCTTACATTTCGCTGTCTGACGGATTTGCCATGCATTTTAGCCCACGCCCTCATTTCAGCTTTCTTGTTTCGGCTATCTCCTGTGAGGTTGGCTTTGGAATTTTGATGCGAGGTAAGGAAACTGCATTTGATGTTGGCAGTTTGTAATATGCGAGAATTTGGATGTGTGTAATACGCTGCTGCCCACTTAGAAACCCTTTTCACTGCTTCTTCAACTGATGTGCCAAACATGACAACATATTCGTACAATGTAAAAGTCTCTCTCTTAAAATGTGTTACGGCATGCTGATTTTCAACGTGAAGGGTTTTTTTTAACTTTTTTTTATTGAGTTACAACTTCAATTACAACACTTAACTACTTACATCTACTACTTCTACTGCAACTACTTACATTTTGCCTCACACTACAACACATTTTACATTACTACAACTACTAGTACGTCTCAAATACCTATTTTATGTCTTCCCATTCAGTTTGTTGTATTTGGCTATATGAACTTATTGCACCTACTAATTGATTAACTTGAACTTACAGGAACAAAATTATAAGTTATTTTTTTCCAAAAAGGGTTTCCATTTAGCCTTAAGCACTGATCTTTGTGCAATTGTGCTTAGCGGCTATTAGTTGCTCAACGTGAAGGGTTAAGAGCGACTTCATGTTTAATCTCATTTTGTAGCCGGGAAATAGGGACAAGTCTTGAATGTTGGCTTTGATGGAGCTGACAGACTTCTTCAGAAGCTCGAGGGAGTCGAAGTCGATGTAAAACACTTCGACAACAAAATCTGCAAATCCTCTTCGTCTACTCGATTCCTCTATGCCACACATTCCACGAATATTCCTCTCCATCTGGGTCGTTGAACAATCCAATGATAATTCCAGTTTACAGTTCTCGGTGTGTATGACACCATTTTGAGTAGAAAAGTACTTAACTTCCACGACAACACAGGGTGGTAAAGGGGGGTCCCGATCACGAATCACGAGCCTATTTTCGTTCAAATCACGAATCACGTGTGTTTTTTGAAACATTTCACGAATCACGTATTTAACAAACACCATTGCAAAAACATAATCCCTAATTGACTAATTACTTGCTTTGCGTTTGGTTTTCGATACACAGACAGTTTTTTAGCGGAGCTTCGAGTATGGAAAAAGGGCCTCAAGCGCATAAAATGAACCAAGAGAACGCTTTCTTCAACAAAATCAGTCTTAAAAGTGTCCTTTAAGAAACGCAAACGAAGTGTCTCTCCTAAGCTGAATGTCGTAGACATTTTAGTTTATTGAACTGTTCTTACCTTCATTGGTAGGACGACAATGCTCTATTTGACAACCTCGTTCGTTTCTCCTTCTCTCCTAGGCTGTTCATTGAATTCAGAATTCCTATCAATAAAATTTGGAAACTCGTGTTTCCACGCCTCCTGGATTCGTAAAGAATAGGTCTCCATCCCGCTAACACTGGCAATTTTACTACACGGGCAATGGTAATGCCGACATTTTTCCTTAAACCTTTGCTAAATGCAATGTCAGTGAGACCCGTAAACTGAATTAAATGCTGCTTAAAATTGTGGAACTTCTTCATGATCCCTTTCGGATAGCGGAATATTAAACGTGGGTGGCTGGAGGTTTGTCCAGACTCCTTGCCAGGAAGAATGACGCTAGAACTCTGTTTTAGCTATAGCGTTGTCGCACTCGACATGCTGGGCTCTGAAGACATGTAGACACGTTTAGAGTTAACGAGTTAACATTAAGCTAGACATCATTTAAAATGTATTTGATTGACTTGTCACATGTTACAGAAATGAATCAACAACATTCATCACGTTTATTTACATATTGATTGTTTTACCGGCTCACTGTTGTAAATTGATTTATTAGTAACTAAGTTAGTTTCGGTTTTCACGAATATTTTCTGCCGGAATCACGAAACACGGTCTTTAAAATATGGAGATCACGCATCACGCTAGACTGCAAATTCACGGATCACGGCAATATTTGAGCTGCTTTCAAGTGTAACGCGCTAATTTTTGCCCAAATCACGCGTCACACATAACCCCTTTACCACCCTGACAACAGTGCGAGTATTGCACGAGAGCGCCGTTTCTTCCGCCATGTTGTGTTTGTATCAGAGAAATAAGCATTCCTTGTAGACTTTTGGCTTTACACGCACCGCTGTACACAAATATCGTTGACCGCAATCGAGACCATTCGGGGGAAAATAAAACATGATGGCTAAACATGCTAAAAATTTGACACGAACAAGATGCTTGAACAATTTTTTAACGTCTCAACCCCAGGAAATAAGTGATGTCGCGACTGGTCATGGTTACAAAATATTTATCCCATTCCCATTTTTGACATTTTTTCTCCCATTCCCAGTGACCAAATCCCAGTCCCAGTGACCTAAATCCCATTTTCCCAGGACAAAAACAGGCCAATCCCAGTTCTCATTTTACCCCTTCAGGACCCTCTGAATTAAGTGAATTAAGTTAATGCTAATGGCGTCTGTTTGTTGCTTCGGCCATAGTCGAGTGGTTAAATGACGTTACTCACTCTGAACTGTTGCCTTTACAGATCATTAGTTAATAGTGGTTATACTCTTCAGTAGAAAGAATTGAAACACTCTCAACGTTAACTCTCAGATTTTTGTAATGACGTCATGATGAGGGTTAGGTCGGACATGTTGCTTGGCAGCCAAACAGAATGGCTAATAGAAAAGATACACAAGTGGACCTTTAACCAACCACATGAAATGGCTATCAAAACCTGTCGTTTATAGTTAAGGTTCATATGCAATTGCAAATAGAGAACCTCTTCGTTTTCTGCACAGCTTCAGCAAAGATATTAGCAGATTTGTATTTAGAAACAGCAAGAGGGAAATAAACAACAAAGACATACTTTTTCCGCATTACTCTAATTGCTAATTCGATTGTCTTGTTTAAAAGTACGCAGTCGTTTAATTACCTCTCAGTCGGTTAGCAGAGAAGGCCAGGGAACGCGTCGTGCTAGAGCGATGAAGCCCTCTCTTGTGTTACTTTGTAGCATCTGTCTTCACCTTAGCTACAGTGGCTTATCAGTTGGTGAAGATATCAGTCACAAAGGTAGGCACTCGTACATTGGTTTACGTTTATGAGTTTTAGACTGAGCCAATCGTGCAAATCGACACTACCGACAAAAGCCTGCTCATTAGGCATCTGACACTGACATTTCTCGACGGATTTTAGCTCGATCGTGTTGCTTGAGGCTTGCAAATCCGGCTGTTTCCACCTTTATTTTCTTCGTAAGGCAGTAGTCATTCCACAATGTGTATAGATTTATTATTTGGTAATGGAACCGTTTTTGGAAACTTTCACGAGTATACTGAAACTTCTCTCGAGGTGCAAAGTGTCGGAACTCCAAACTAAGGGAAATCTGTATATCGAGCAATAATTTACACTATTTTTCCTAAAGATATTACAAAATGCGAATGGTAGAAGATTCAAGACAAATATGGATAATAACATCTTTGTCGATTGACCAAAGTTGAAACAAAGAATCGCCCCAAGCCGGGAACCACAATGAAATTACTTATTTTTCCGCTTTCACAAGGACACCAGCCGATCCTTTAAAAATAAACAGCCAGTGATACTTGGATCCTGTTATCGTTTGTATCAAAATACACTCTAGCTTTGAAGGTCCATCCATTTAACATTATAAGCAATACCAGTAACAGATAATGGTGGTACAGCCATTATGATTTGCGTTGTGACTGCTAAAAACAGGACAAGACAATTAGCTTCCGTGGAATCCCTACCCCGGCTAAAGTTTATATGCGTAAAACTCGATTTTGTGTTCAGCGATTGTGCTAGAGATGCAAAAGTACTTCTTTCTAGACTCAATAAATTTTAGGGAAGAATGCCGCTTTTCTAAAAGAAGACCGTTGTGAAGCAAATGGTTTAATTTTAAGATTTCGTTTAAAGTTCTCTGATCCGTGAAACCTTTGACAGAGGGATCGTTCTAAAGTTCAGTCTTTTTATGATAAAGAAAAGTGTATTTTTAAATTGTTTGTGCAGTTTTTTTACCGATGCCACAGGCAGAATTTGTGTCACCTAATGGTTCAATTTAAGAGGACCAATATATAGTTTTCACTTTTGAGTTCTTTGTATGAGACCCTACAGTGTTCCCTGTCATCAAGAAACGAAAACTATTTAAACTTGAGTGCGTCTCTTTGGTGCTGTCAGTTCTTAGTTGCTTACAAAATTAAAATTTCATTTGGGATTTCTTGGCCAAAGTACTCATGAAACTAGAACTGAACCAGGTGAAGACATGGTCGGTGACCTAGGGACAGATAATAAGATAATGCAGCGAAATCGTTTCGAGCATAAGTTACCATTTCAGACGAACAGAATTTGCCGGATTCATTAATATTTCAGCCACGATTATCTTTGTCTCTGGGCCTTGGAAGATGGTGGAAAAGTCGATATTGAACCTCGTGTGTAGCAGTGACAAACCAGATCGGTACGCATAGTTTATTTATTTTACAGTTGTGTACATTCATGCATGTTTTTGATTAGTTGTTCTGTGCCCAAACACAAATGTTGACGCTTGAGAAATCAAGACGAACATTTTTATTTTGGTGGATTCTTATTGTTTTCCAGTTTCCTATCGCTTAGATTGCCTTGGGGCAAACACTTTGTCTCAAGTGGAATATTCCTTGACTAATAGCTGTGAGGTAAATTGTGGTCGGCAACTAGCGTCCTTCGAACACGTCCTTCCTGAATTTTTGTCAACGTCTGTAAATTTCGTTCGGCTGTTAACATATCGTGCTTCAGGGATTCTAGCCTTTTGTGTCAAGAATTCGTCTATTTTCTTCAACAATTTACTTGTCTTAGCTCAGAATAATACTACTAATAAAAAAACTCAAAGGTGGTTTTCATTAGTAGCGGAATAAGGCTAAAAAACGTTGAGTTTTTCTAGCTGTTATTCGAAGTAGTAAAAGAGCTACTTTGTGACGGACGGAAAGGGGAACAAGAAACAACAACAAAAAAATTAAAATACACTTGACGAAACTAAGGTCTGTTTTTGCTAGCTATTTTCGGCAGTAGAGTTTGACGCATCTCTTTTTTTAATGACGTCACGATAGACAGCTATGTTACTCGGCTAAAATTAAGAACCCGAGAAAATGCAGGCGGGCTCATGCATCAGCCACTGAATTTCTCAGAGAGGGATTGTACAGTGTTCAAAAGTTACAAATGTTTCAGTTTGTCTAGAAGTACCAATCAATTGCAAAATTTAGAATCACCTTGTATGGATACCACTGAAAGCAACCGCTGAATAGCTGTGCAACAGGCACACTTAAGAGAGACATCCATGTACTCAAAATTTAGAGGCGCATATGAGTTTCTGGTGCAGCATAATAAGCAGCATTACTTGAAAATACTACTTCATAGCTTTTATATGTATGGTAACACTTGAGCACTTTATCCAGACTCAAAAGATTGAACCAAGATTAAAGATAAAAAAGATACAGCATAATATACAAACAGTACTACAGCAAAATAATGGCTGATGGCTGTCAATTGAATGGTCATATTTTAGGCCTTCTCTAATGTACTCAAATGTTTCTTACAGAGGCCGACCCTTGTAAAACTAAGGATTACAAGATTCTATCTGAGCCTGACAGAGCAGCAGGGTTTAAAACCATCGACGAGCCAAAAAGCGACAAAAATCATTTAAATGAATCAGTCGCCTGGTATCGCTTCAGTGGAGATGCAGGAAGTCGAATGGCAAAACGCTGTGTTCCTGAGATGCGATGCGGCGCGGAAGCTACCGGTTGGCTTAGTGGTTCTCATCCTTCTGAGGAAGAAGGCATCGTTAACCGCACGGTGTGTTTCCATTCTGGAGACGACTGCTGTTATTGGAGAAGCCAAGTGAAAGTTCGGAATTGTAGCGGATTCTATTTGTATTATTTGAAGCGAGAGGTGCTGGGAGCATACGAGAAGTACCGATACTGTGGTAATGGAAAAGGTAAAATGTCAAATACAAGTTTCAGCTCTGTTGGAAGTTTAATTTTCAGTCAGTGATGAAATGACACAACTACGTTGTAAAGCTTATATTAAGTCAATTAATATTGCGACGGACGAGCCTTTTCTCAAGCGTTTTGAAAGTAACTTTATATTACTTTACCGTTAAAATTAATTCCATGCACACTCCAACTGACTGTTTGCATTGGCGTTTTGCTTCAATCACGGTGCAAATTTAAGAATTTTTATAAAATGTGCCATCTGACTAAGTCCACCAGTACAAATCCATAGTCTTTTGAAGTGTTTAGTTTTTACCTTCAAAGTAAGAACCCGCTCATTAAAAGCCGTGAGGTTCCTATCTGTAGATTAGACGGGAGAATCCATTAATAAAAGATTCAGTGGTTGACTCTATATGATGGAGTGGTTTATGGCCTATATTTTCATAACATTTTAGGACCTGATCCGTGCGACAAACGCTTTTACAAAGTGCTAGACGATGCTGATCGAGCTGAAGGATTTGTCACCGGCAGTGTCGTTAAGTGTGACCGAGAATCAGCAGATGCGGCGACATACAACAGATGGAACCGATTTAATGGCTCTGCAGGCGTTGTCATGCCAACCAAATGTGTAGATACAATGCGATGTGGGGCCAAGGCCCCCGGGTGGCTGTTTGATGGGCACCCCAGAGTGGCTGAAGGCGTGGTTATCCGAACAGTGTGCTATCACTGGGCAGATGATTGCTGCTACTACAAAAATGATATTCAAGTCAAGAACTGTGGTGGCTACTTTGTTTACAAGTTTGAGAGGCCGCCCGCGAGCAATCTGCGATATTGTGGCAACGGCACTGGTAAGCAGGCGCAGTCGTCCACAGCACCAGATCGCCGGTGCTATGAACGGATGTTTACGCAAATACACTTTTTCAATTGAAAATGCTAATAAATTTCATGTAAACGTGAAGCCTTAAAAAGGTCAGTCTCATTGTATGCCTTTTGAAGTTTAACGCGTAGCTTGACTTTCTACAGCAAAACGTATTAACAGTATGTTTCGGGAAAAAAAATAGATTTTATTCGTTTTTTAGTGCTCTGCTATTCAAAGACTTAAAGTAGTACCTTTTCGTGAGTTTAAATCGCTTTCATTTAACACTTAAGTTTTATTTTTAGGTCCCCCACCAAGCAATGAAGTATGTGAACACAAAATGGAGGAACGAGGTAAATCTATACTAACCTAATCATTATGTTGCCTAATTTGAAAAGATGCTTTTTTTATAGCGTAACACTAGGAAGGAATGGTAACTGAACATGGAAACTGCTAATTAAACACAAGAGTGAGGCAAGAGACCCGTTGTAAATACAGGGCAAGATTGACCTCTGTTTATAATATATTACCTTTGTTTCGCTTTTAATTATTGTTTCGCAGCATTCGATACGACACACATCTGAGTAAAGTAATTTGACCAGTTCTGACTTTTCGCACGATAGGGTCTACGGATGAACAGTTACTGAGCTATTCCCATGAAAGGTTGTTTAGTACGCCCAGTGTATAGGGTAGTTCCTATTTTCAGGAGCTTGTCAATCAAATCATATCGTAAAAGTCACCGGGACCGGCACTTGGCGAGGTTTACTTACAAGATACTAACTGTTTATCGTTTTATAGAAAATCAAAGCAAGAAATTCTTCATGGTGACAATTATTAAAAAGTCATTCCTGTGGTGGTTCTCTTTACATGCTTTGATAGTAAACTCTGAACGAGAGAATCATTCTTTTCTATTTCATCTCAGCTAACCCTTGTATCACCGGTGACTACATCGAGCTCTCTGAGCCTGATCGTGCAGCGGGGCATTTAACTAATGGCTATGCAAGGTCAGATCAAAGAGACTTGGCTGAAGAACAAGGGTGGTACCGCTTCACTGGGCAAGCAGGAACACGGATGGCCAAGAAATGTGTTCCCACACAGCGCTGCGGTGCAAGCGCTACTGGCTGGCTAAATGGGTCTCATCCTGAAGACGAAGACGAAGGAGTAGTAATCAGAACCGTGTGTTTCCATTGGAAAAATGACTGCTGTCACTGGAAGGTTCAAGTAAAGGTCCGCAACTGCGGAGGATTTTATCTATATTATCTGAAGAGAGATCCATTTGTTGGCGACTGCAGCTATCGCTATTGTGGCAATGGTCAAGGTAAAAATCTTTAACCAGATGATAATCTAAACCTCACAGTTTACCACGAATAGACAACAAAATGGACATTCACTGGGAAAACAGTCACTTTTTCTCTTAAGGACGTTCGCGCGAAAAACTTCTACAACGCGGATTTTTTTTCATACGTTTGCGACAGTCAGATAATGAGTTACCTTTGTCAGAAATGCAAAAAAATTGGGGGGCCACCGACTTCGTTTTCCGAATCGCCAAAATGCAGATCTCCCGAGGAGTGAAGCGCCACTGAAAGATATGGATCGTCGCGCGAGCCCCTCCTGTGTAAGGATCTCTACCTAGTGCCACTCTCCGAATTCACACCCGCTGTAGACTTTTTGTTTTTAGACCTCGCGGGTTCTATTTCCTTTATTGTAGCAGTTCCCGCGGAAAAAATATATATGAGTGCAATTTATCGTTGGAATTTTAGAAGCTGGAATAAGAAAGCCCGAAAATTTAGGGCGTGAATGGCAACCAGTCGAAACCTACACGACTTTGCGACACCGATGCAGAGAAAAAAAACAAAGCCTGATATGTGAGCAACGTGTATTTGCTCATTTCTCTATTATCTTGACTATTGAGTAAGGGAAGGTAGAATGTAAGTGAAACTGATTGAATTTTTGTGCACTTACGTTTCTTAGGCCCCACACCTACACAAGCTCCGACAACGCAAGGTAAGTTGCGATTAAATGTGAGCTACTGAGAAAAGGGACGACATTTCTTGGAAAGCTGAGACGTCTGCGTTACGATCGCGCGCGTCAACATTCGAAATCAATGACAAAGGAAGCGCTCAACGTAGATTTATTCTATGGTGCTTCCTGATTGGTTCCCAACATAGACACTACTCAGATCACAATAGGATTACGTCACCAGCATGAAATTTTGTTGTCGTTTCTCAGGCGGGAACCCTTTTGCTTGAATTGAGTCACTGTGAATTCTTTATGGCTCAGAAAATAAGTCGATTACTGAGCAATGGATTAAAAATTCTTATAATTGTATATGATCGTTGTCTTTATTTCCAGTGACCACTGAAGAAAAGAAAACGACAAAACAGACGGAAAGAAGTCCAACTCCTAGTAAGTTACTGAGGCTTTAAACTTTCCGAATCCAAAAACCGAAACACTTCAGTTTGTCTTAAACGCATCAGTTATGCCGTAATCAATCAGAGTCGAGATGGATCCACACAACAATAAACAACAAACCACAACTAAGATTTTATTCATCGCGCATTTGATTGGTTTTCTCTTCAGTCCGACACATTATAAATTAATATATATTTCTAGCAGAGAGAAGATATGTAATACACAGTTCTAGGCAAATAGAAAAAGCTAGAGATTCGTAAAACGCTGAAAGTGAAAACAGCGGTCACTTAATTTTTTGCTCGTGGCTGTGACGGACCGTTGAGTAGAAAATTGCCCAAAACGGACTCAAGAAGTTCGAGGAGGTGGTCAAAACACAGAAAACACATTAGGTAAGGTTTTTAAAAGATATCTAAAGATTTTTTTTGGTATATTGAAGGAAAAGTGGCGTTTATTTTCGGTCGATTTTCACGTGTTTACAAAACTCTCGTAGAAGGCTCTGGTTACTTCTGTTTTCCGTTTTTGTGCACACTAATGTGGGGTTGTTTTGCTTGAAATTGTTTGTTGATTAGCATTTTGTGTTTTGCTCTTTGCAGAAGAAAAATAACTCCGACATTCTCAAGTAAAAGACCATCGAGTTTACCTTATTATGACAAATAAGTCATGTGATATGTGTTTGAATATGATATATTAGCCCACTAAAAAATAAACGACCAACTTAAACAAAAGAAATTTTGGTGTTAGGTGTTTGTATATCTGTTCAGTGTTAGCTTACCTCGTTATATACAAATTATCAGTAAGCTTTGCAGAGCGTTGCAGCCTCGGCCATCTCTTTCGTGGAATATACGGAGTAATTTTTTCTTTGTCTTCTTTGTTTCTTTTACAGTGTCCCCAACTCCATCACAACCACCCAGTCATCCAGGTAACACAATGACCAGTTCTTGTAAAAGGTACACAGCCAGGTTGGCACAAACGCCACGCACTTAGGGGGATCATTTATTTATACACTAGATGAATATTTACATGAGCGACAGCAAATTTAAATTTTCACCTCTGACAGTCAGTTATAAATTAACGATATCACTTTCAGACTCAAACCTACATGTAGGGGCCTGACAAAATGCTAGCGGTTAACTCTTGCAACGGACTACTAAGCACCCCACCCAGAGGAGGTATTAATGTCCCTATCTGGTCACTTTAGACTTGCTAAAACGGAACTGGAACTATTAGAACTGGCAGGGCCGTAATGATCTCGCTGGGTTTTTCAATCTGTTAAACTGTAGACCGTGTTTACCTCAGCTATAAGGTTTTTTATTTTCTCATATATTGTTAATGTTTGCAGAGGTCAATGTTACTTGCGGCAAGAATGAGATGTCGATCAGTATTCCAAAATATCTTCTTCCTGCTCTGGACAGAGAGCATCTCCGGCTCACTGATGTCAACTGTGGAGCCAAAGAAACCAATACACATTACATTCTTCATACAAATCTTATGGAATGCCAAACAGTGAGCCGCCACACCAAGGATTTTGTCTGCTACATGAACAAGGTGTTAGAAATTCCCGTGAAAAAGCATCAGATCATCACACGTGTCCGTGAAGTGGAAATCCCCTTCAGCTGCTACTACTCAAACATGGGAGTCGTGTCTGCTGTGGGCCTTCAAGTCAAAAGCAAGAAGATCATTTTCTCCAAGAAAGGATATGGAAAATTCGTGCTGGAAATGAAGATTTTCCCAGACGGTAGGTTTCTTTTTCATTACAAGAAGCAAGATTTCCCAGTGAACGTGGCCCTGAGGGATAAATTGTTTGTTGAAGTCAGTGTGGATACACAAGACACCCGCCTGGAGATTTTAGCAGAAGAATGCTTTGCTACTCCAGACGCTGATCCCAATAAACCTGGATTAAAATACACATTCATCAAAGACGGGTACGTCATCGCGATTTGTTGGTTCTTTTAAACAGGACTTCTCTACCTTATAGAGCGGTTTTTTGATTGAGTGTCGTGTATAAAAATAAAACCAAAGTAATAACGCTGACCAATCACAACGGGCACCAATAACGCACCGAACCAATCAAAAGTCAAAGAATTGACACCAACCGGCGCCAAGCGCGGGAAAACGGTTGCGAGGAAGTTACGATTGGTTTTGGTTTTATTTCTGATTGGTCGAGGAATTGGCGCGTGAATTATAACAAATCACAGAGCGAAGTAAAGCAAAACCAAAGCAAACTCACATTACCTTCGACACTCGAGTCAATGTTAGTGATAATGTCATTATTTGAGGAAATGTCATGAAATCCTGGGTTTCCAGGTTGGTGAGATCAAAATATTGTGGTAGTGAACGGTTATTTAAGTCAATTTAGTGTAAGTTGATATTTAAAGAATGCCCTTTAGCAGGTGTGGTATACTTATTTCAAGGAGAGAGTATGTAAAGTAAACCAGAAGAATAAATGCGGGTGTATACCCATGTGAGCTTATCAATAACTGGTAACCTTGCTTGTAACATGGAGTTTACGGTATTTCATTGTCAAATGGATAGGCCACGTTCTAATTGGTAGTACCCTGATATTACAGCAAGACAAAAACGAAGCAGCCGGAAGCAACATTGGGATTCTGGGAGTATTACTTTTGGGATTACTTTTGGGAGCCAAAAAGAAAGCATGTACCTACTGCCGGGCAAACTCTCTAAAAATGTTAGCCATGTAGTTTACTTACAACTCAGGTGCATCTGGACAACTCTTTTTTACTGATTCAATGATAAATTAATTTCTTGTAGGTGCAAGATAGACGACACCGTCTCCTTCATTCCAACCGTGGATAAAACAAGTCAGCGGTTTAGCCTCGAGGCGTTTAAGTTCCTGGGTGACCATCAGTTTGTGTTCATGCACTGCAAATTCAAGATTTGTAACGCAACTAATCCCACGTCACGCTGCGCGAAAGGCTGCCTGCAACAGCGACGAAAGAGATCCCTGGACAGTGAAGAAACAAAGGATGAGGAGTACAGACTGGCTCAGGGACCGTTCATGCGAAAGGAGGTAGATGAACAAGACACAAAACTTCAGGATTCTATTGAAGGATTACAGAGTATGCCTGACATCAAAGGTAAACTGAACTGCACTCTGTCTAGTTTGTTAGGAGGAATCGAGGACAGCATAACCCAATGAATATTTCTCGAACATAGGTAACTCGATCCTAAGCATTCATAGATGACAACAACTTCGTTCTCGGCATTTAACTGGCGGTTTCCGGTGAAAGGGGTTGAGACAGTGCAACGGCGAAAATGATACCCGTGGAAAGTAAAGCTTTTATCACTTCAGGATGAGTTCCAGAATGTTCTTCCCAGTATTAGCTGGTTAGGCTAAACTCGTATTCTCACGGTTGCACCGGAATGTACAAGACTTGCAAGTGGACTGACAGGAGGGTCAATCACAGACAAAGTCAGGAAATATAAATATAAAATATTTGCATTTGGAAAGATTATCCACATAAAAGCTAAGTGCAGTAGTATTACAGTTCAACCTTGAGAATGCAATATGGGACTATTATTATCTATTACCACCATTTTCACTACTACGCGACTTTTCTTTTCAAAACACCTCTGAACACTTTGCAATACGCTTCCGTCAATCATACCTTATATTGGGACGTGTGTGATGTTACCGCAATTAAATTGAGCGAAGGAATAAGGATGGCGCCAAATTATCCCGTAAATTTGCGCTGGCGAGTCATATATTGACTAGTAAGAGGGGAGAGGAACGGTTTAGGGAGGAGGGAGAAACAGCCCAAAAAATAGCGGGAGGAGGGAGAAAGGACGCATAAAAATAGGGAGACGGGAGAACCAGCATGAAAAGGGAGAAGGGAGAATGTCTTTAAAAACATGACACGAGTCATTTAAGCCTTAAATAGATCTTAATATAAGAAACTGTACAGATCTGTTCCCCGTTAAATAATTATATCGAGAGAAGACTGGGTGGACCCTGGGTCTCCAATACTATTTTGAGCCCGTAAGCTCAGGTGTTTGCGGTATTTTGAATGGTCTCTTTTGTTATACAATTTTTTGCTAGAGGTCGTTAGGGGATTTCTCGCTTCATTGTTTGGCCATTTCAAGATATTCTGATTGACCGTGAGGGGGAGAGGTCAAATCGGAAAATCGTGAGGCGTTGAGTTAGTGTTCGTCAAAGCGTGAGATTTTAGAGGTCTGTGTGGCTCGAGGATCAGGGTCAAGGGCAAGGCCATGGTGAGTGCGAAATGTTTTGCCTTTCCAGTTTTCTGTCTTTTCGGCACTGCATGTGTGTTTAGGTCTGTTTAGGCGTCACCAGTAAAACGAGTTCTGCTTTCCGATTCGGCGCTTCCATTAGGTTCCCAGAAATGTAAAGCAATACACAGCAACTTAATTTAAAAAAGAAAGAATTTATTTTTGACCTTGGAATCACACTTTTGGCATTAATGTCATGTTCTGCCATCGATAACGGCGCCATGTTGTGATCTTTATAGCAATTTGGCTGTCTCTCAAACACTGACATGCTCTGGATGTCTTTTTGGCACTGTGTCACGTAAAACTCCGAAGCCTATTTGTGCAAAAATAATTCTACTGCAAATTGCTTAATAAGAATAATTTGAAGGGAAGTCAGTAAACTAGTAAACTAAACTGACTGACAATGTAATCGTACTTAACACATTCTTCGTTTTAAGATCTTTGTGGATTTCGTTTACTGGTTGATGTTGCGTTACCTTGTTGCTTTAATGTACAAATCCTAACTTTTTCCCGCTCATCAACAAGCAATAAACATTTCTAGTTCAGCCACAAACAAAAAAGTTGCGATGTAGGCAAACCGGCTTAAGGCCACTAGAAAATTATCAAATTTACCGACCAAATCCTTGGGATGTTGCTTTGCTAGAAAGTATGCAGAAGTAATTCTCCTTTTCCAGGTATTAATTTGCTGGCCTCGAACTGTATTCGCAGGTAAGCTGGTACTACATGTTAAATCTAGCAGTCTATAGGTATTCAAAGTCTTCAAAGAGCACAAAGTTCTTTAGTAAAGTCACAATATTGGAAGGAATTTAGACTGCAAGTGTAGTATTACGTAATAATATAAACCCGTTAAAGCACTAATCAGGGAGAAAGGTCAAAAATCAGGGAGAAGGGAGAAACGGCCAAAAAAAGTAGGGAGGAGGGAGAAAAATGAGTTTAAAAATAGGGAGATAAGATATTTACCTGCCCGTTCCTCTCCCCTCTAGTAAGAAGCTTTAGAGTCGTTGATGTTGCAAGAATACTTCACGTTTGGCAGATATTTGTAAAGAAATTTCGACATTTCTTCAGAATTACTGAAATACCCGCTCGGTGGATTATCCTCTGCGGTCGATGGTAAGCGTGCGTTTAATCTCGTGAATAAGTTAAACCGAAGTGTGAAGTAATAATTCTAGCTTTTCTGGCCTGAAAATAGCAAACGACATGTTATTCACCCCGAGCATAAATCTGGCAGTATCCCGAAGTGTACGAGGACGAAATTCAGGAGTGGATAGAGTATGCAACGGGAAAACGAATCATGATCGGCGTGCGATCAACCGATTCGTGAAGAAAATAGGTTTGACAAGAAGAAAGGTACGTATGACTTGTTGCAGTTTTTTGGAAGGAACACTGCTAATTCTAATCACCTATCACCTCCGGAATGAATTGAATAAACAAAATAATGTATAAGCTTATAAAAAGCTTGTAACGTTTGTTGTTCTACGTTTCGAGAATGTAAACATATAAGGGACCTGTCAGTTATTAGAGGGGGGGGGGGGGGGGGAGGGCTGGTGCAATTTTTTTTTGCCAGGTGCAGTTTTTGTATGCCCTCCCCCAATTTTCTGCAGAAAAAACTGCAACCCTCTCCCTCGTGTGATCCAAAAAAGTTATGACCCTCCCCACGCTAAAAGACATGATAGGAATTATTAAACGAGATCAATTTACTTTGTTCTGTTCATAAAAGAAAGCGTGTTGCTCTCCTCCCTGATCTTGTAGAGGTAGGAATGCGAGAGGAATTGTTATAATCGTTCTCGTCCCTTTCCTCCTCTTCCTCAGAGCTTGAAGAGCCAATTTCCGCTAATACAAAATCTACCGCCTCATCTTGATCTTCATCCTCTGATGAAAGAGCGGCTTCTTCCAACTCGTTGCCACTATCAAATTGTTCCTAGTGCTTTGCCGAGTTTGTTAAATTATTTATCAGTATCAAATGGTCTTGATAGCACAAGTGTTGTAATTATTATTAAAAACACAACAACGCTCTTCAGTTTTCGGAACATGTTTCGATGTTTCAAACACCATCATCAGCCATAATGAATATATACTAAGGTTTACAGAATGATCGTTATTATATATGTAACAGCCTGTGCTGATGATAGTCGAAAACATCGAAACATGCATGTTCCGAAAACTGAAGAGCGTTGTTGTGTTTTTAAAAATAATTAATCAGTATATGTCTTTGCACTTCAATCAATTTATCTTTCTTCAAAGGATGGGACTTCAGATGATGGGTTTGTAGGTATTTGTCCAACACAGCCACTGTTTGCTTACTTAGAGTCCCATCATCGCACATACCAACCCAATCATAGTCTTGGTAAGTCATTTTAGCTTTAACAGACGATTTCTCCAGTCTCTCCTTCTTTCTCTTTTCCTTCTTGAGCTCCAACAATTTCAAGTGCTCCAAATATGTTTTCACACATTCTTCTGATACAAAAAACTCCTGTGCGAATTTTGAAATGCTGTCGAGATCTTCCAGAGAGCATTCACCAGAATGATATGCTTTCCTTAACTGGGCTCGTGGCAAATAATCGTCAGTGGTTCTGTTGTCTGTTGGCGTCATGTGCACGGGTATGTAGTGAAGTCCAGGGCTGTGATAATCAGGGAATGGCCTTTGAATGCGCTCAGTCTGACTACAACACTTTTCCACTTGCAAAAGTCACATAGTTTGCCGCTGGAAATTTCACAGGCCCCCTTCTGGTATTCAAGAAACATCTCTCCAATTTGGAAATGAGTATCAATAAATGAATATATCTTCTTGAAGTAACTCCAACCCGGGACCTGGCGTCTCTTGGCCTCTGTTGTGGCTGCTGTGTATTGCATCAGATACTTTTTACTGAAAAAAAATTTGATATTTTTTGCAGTCGTAACATAACATTTAACAAAGTCTCCAGCAGGCCCTGGCTCATCATCCACCATTGCTGCTAACTCCTGGGCTACTTGCCATTCATTATTTTCCAAGCAGTCTCTCTCTTTTTACTTTACTTCACTCACTCGCTGATAGTGCATCAATCTCCTCAATTCTCAGGCCGTCAAATGGTTTGGAATATTCCCATCTCAATGCTGATCCATCTACTAGGGCATCACCTATGGCTGCATTTGTTCTTTCTGCTTCATTTTGAGCAGAGTCCCCTGGAACACGATGGATTCGGTTAACACGATCAGATGAATGAGTGGGGGCAATTTCTGCGTCCCTGAAGCGAACCTCTGTATTGGTTATTCCCACTCCAGGGCCTGCATCTGTGGTCTTCAGGATGCTACAGCACCTTCTAGGGGGGTTCAAACAATCTATCTTGCTTAGATACTGGGAGCATTCACTTAAAAGGTCTTCCATTGTGTTCCACAGCTTCTCCTGTTTTACATAGAAAAGCATGTTCCTTTGTTTGATATATAAAAAGCACTTTCAGTGCAACAGTTGACATACATGCAGGCTTGTTGGGTTGTTCAGGTTGATCATTATTAAAGTTAAAAATGCTTACTATGCAAGGGACAGCAATCAGTTTACAAAAAAAAAAAAGATATAGCCCTCCCCAAAGCCCTGCTTAAATTTTTGGTGAACCTCTCCTTTTTGGTTGCATAAAATGTAATGACCCTCCCCCCATTTGCACCAGCCCTCCCCCCCTCTAATAAATGACAGGTCCCTAACGCTGTGACATGATAGGGAAATTGCTATTTCTACAAGCGGGAACGGGGAATCGAGGAAAATATTTAAGCTTACTTTCAAGTTTACTTCTTCGTTTTAACTCTTTAACTCAAGACAATTGCCAAAGAACGTGATGAGGGAAACAGGACGATGTATTGTCCTAGGATCGCTGAATTTCACCGAGAACAGTTGCTATTTATAGACGAGTCTGAGAAGTTCTGATTCGGCATCTATAAATAGCAACTGTTCTGGGTGAAATTCAGCGATGACCTACGACGATACATCGTCCTGCTTCGCTTATCACGTTCTTTGGTAATCACAGTGAACTATAACGAAGAAGTAAACATGAAACTGTGCTTAAATATTTTCCTTGATATTTCCCCGTTCCGTAGAACAATAAACGTTATAAAGCGCTTATGCTCTGTTTTTCATTCCATTCCTCGGGTGATAGGTGACTAGAATTAGCAGTGTTTCTTGCAAAAACAATCCAACAAGTCATACGTAGGTTTCTTCAGCTTTCTTCTTGTCAAACCCATTTCCTTCACGAAATCGGTTGATCGCACGCCGATCATGATTCGTTTTCCCGTTGCATACTCTATCCACTCCTGAATTTTGTCCTCGTACACTTCGAGATTTTGCCAGATTATACTCGTGGTGAATAACATATCGTGTGCTATTTTCAGGTCAGAAAAGCTAGAATTTTTACTTCACACTTCAGTTTAGCTTATTCACGAGATTAAACGCAAGCTTACCATCCGCCGCATAGGATAATCCACCGAGCGGGTATTTCAGTAGTTCTGAAGAAATGTCGAAATTTCTTTACAAATATCTACCAAACGTAAAGTATTCTTGCAACATCAACGACTCTAAAGCCTCTTACTAGTCAATATAACACTCGCCAGCGCAAATTTACGGGATAATTTGGTGCCATCTTTATTCCTTCGAGCTCAATTCAATTGCGGTAACATCACACACTTCCCATATAAGGTATGATTGACGGAAGCGTATTGCAAAGTGCTCAGAAGTGTTTTGAAAAGAAAAGTCGCGTAGTAGTGAAAATGGTGGTAAAATGATTCAACTGTGTTTTCTCTTGTAGGTCAGGAGAACAGTCCTTTGATTATAGTTTCCGCCTTGTCCGCCGCTTTATGCCTCATGGGAATGTCATACATGCTGTGGTCCAGTAAAAAGCGGAATGCTCGAGGTTATCGTCCTGTTAACCAAGCAAAGCTTGACTAATTAACAATTAGGTGACACAATTTTAGTTTTAGAGTGCCGAGAGAAAGTCCATTGTGTTTTTTTGTAGGCTATAGTATCTAGGCGCTTTTCTAGATAATTTAGTTACCTTTGAACAAAAATTTGTTTCAAAACTGAGTGTGAGTAGGGAAATGCAGCTATTAAATACAAGAAAATTGCCATTGACTTATTAGAAAAGGATGAATGTATGACTAAAATTGGAAAAATGCGATGCACATTACGAAGCTGAAAAGGACTTTTCGAAGGTTTCCCACCATCCTTGCTGATACTAAATAGCGGCAAACTGAGAGACAACAAAGAGAATAGTAAACAGTAAAAGTTGTTCAGTCAGAGGGAAGATCAGCGTCCTTTTTTGTCCTGTTCCACACCAGAGCGCGTTTATAGGCTGGATATCTGTTGTCACCTGCCGCGTGTAGTTTTACTCGTGGAAGAGTAATTTTCGCGTGCACTCGTGTGTCCCGTGACCTTTTTCCTCGACCATACTTAAGAGAAAGGAGGAACTACTTTCTGTCTTCTGTGAGCCCCATTTTTGATGATCTGTGACAAAAGAGTTCTTCTTTGTGTACCAGCGCAGGACTCAGTTGTTGATCATGACGAGTTACTAGGGACCTTTGGGACTTGAGTACTGGTAAACAACACAAAAGAGTGAGGGCTCTGAACACGTCACTGGTTTGAAATTCGAAAGTCGTACTCGTACACAAACTTGTACCCGTAGTCCGGTCTAAAAGGAGAGCCAAAAAAAAAGCAGTAGAATAAAAAAACTAGTAGAATATCTCGAAGCTAGAGGAATGGGAATTAAGCTTAAATACAAGTAGGCAATTAGTGGACAGTATGATCAAGGTGCATTTTCTGTAAAAATATTTAAAAGAAGCTCAAACATAAACAAAGTCAGAGACACTCCTGTAGAGATGAAAAGCAAATAAAAATGTTCCTGTTTTAGAGGCAAGAAACAGTGGTTCTCGTCCCATTATATGTACCCAACTGGGAAATATTTTTGGAAACTCCTTTTGTTTTCAATACCTTATTGATGGACGGCAACATTTGCTAATATCTATACGTCGTGTCCCTCCTTCCCCAATCTCTTTAAATCTTAGTCTTAGTCACATGAAATTCCCTTCAAAATAATGTCAGTCGTGAAGGCCAAGAGTGAAGCGGATTTCCTCTGATGCAGTGAGGGGGCATAGGTTAACGTTATTTGTCTGTGCATCCGATTTCCTCTGTTGTTACGGATTCGAATGCGAGAATATTGATTAGCTAGTCATCTGAAAATTATTTTAGAGCAGAGTTTGAAGCTTAGACCGTTTATTAATAAAATACACTTTGCAGTCAAATGACTGAATTACGTCAATAAATTATTTACAATAAAATATATGACGACAATTTAAAATATATTACATGCAGTCGCTAATTAATTATGAAACTGTCTCTGAACCTGTTTGGCTTGCAGACAGGCGCGGCAAAGGAGCGTGTCGATCTCAGATCATAATTCTGCTGAGGTCGTGATGGCAGAAGGTGTCTGAGTTTATGGTTGCCCTGCGCGTCAATGTCTTTGAAGAGTTCCTTACATAATATGCTCCTTCTATCATATAGGGTTGGAAGGCCAGCTTTAACTAAACCTTCACTGTAACTACAATCTGGAAATATCACGCGTAATGCGCAGCGCTGAATGCGTTCAATTTCTTCAGAGAGGTATAATGGTAGATTACAATGAAAGACCTGGCATGCATATTCAAGGATTTGTTTTTGTTATTTCTGCATCATTTCCTTGTCTTCCTTTGATGTAAGTGATTTGAGCGTTAACCAAGTTAACCTTGGAGTTAAGGTGTCTGGACACAGTTTGCGCGTGCTCTACGATTTGTACTGCTGACGTGAATAAGCGCGCGCGCATAAGGCTTTGAAAAAACAAACATGGCGCCGGTACAGCGATCATGAAAACAAGAATATTCAAGAATATTCTTGCCTTGAATACATGATCGTGACTCCGCAGAATCCTAGAGTACTCGGAGCGAACACCACACCCTGCCCCAGTTGTTCAAAAGTTGGATAGTGCTATCCACCTGATAAATGCTTCGAAGACGTCGTCATTATAACTAAATATATTTCCTTCGGCCTTTAAATTTAATTACAGGGGATACTTCTCTGCTACTGACGTAACCACGGAGAATGGAAGAATTGAATATAAATGTACTAATCATAACATGAACAGTTACTGTTTATATTTCAGTTCATCTCGTTTCCTTTTCTCTGTTACAATATAGATCCATTTGACGTTCTCTTCTTCAGCTATTCGTCACTCAAGCGCGCAGGAGTCCATAACCCGTAAAAACACCGTCACATAGGCTTAGTATAGGAATTGCACGCTCCGCGGGTCAGATGGGCTCCTGACTCTAGTATATCACTATGGTATGAAAACTCGGATGTGTTTAAGACATGTCACCGGTTTTACCTTTTTGGGTTTTATAGAGTGATTTTTATTGAGATGGGCGTTCTGGTCCCTTTTGTCATCACCCGTGTTGTCAGTTCCCATACGGTCGAACCTCCCTGTGCGACTACCTTCCATAACCGACTGCTTCTCGTAAGCGACCACTTTCCAAACCACCAAAATTTCCCCAGTCTGTTGAAGGCCCGTCAGCGACCACTTTTAGGCCTGACGGTTTGAAATTTTCCATTGTTTTTAACCTCCGTCAAGCGACCTACACATCGTCATGGATCTATACTTAGGGATTTTGTTTTCTTCAAGTTCATATTTGTGCTTTGGTTACTGTTAACGGCGTACACCGTATAAGGTATTTTGTAAGGCAAACTGTTATCTTTTCACCAATCATCCTGTCCGTATAATAATGGAAAGTTGGAAATACTTTTTTGTTTAACAACTAAATAGGTATTATACAGCATTGTGGGATTATGCATGTATTTACCTATTGGTTAAGCCTACGAAACTATCATTCGGCTGATGATGATGATGATGATAGACCGTTTATTAATAAAATGACCCGAAAATTAGGCCCCATATGCTCTCCGCTCTCGTAATGTCAGCAACTAGGCACCTCCCTCCCGTAAGAGACCACGTAGGCTTGATATACTTGTGGGAGGGGGGGGGGGTCGCTTACGGGAGGTTCGACTGCATTTCTTTATTTGTTTGGGATACGGGCTTACCACATTCGTCATGCACAGGTCATGCATGATGTAACTTGTCACAAGACGTGCAGAAATGTCAAAGAAAAAGTCAAGAATCCTCAGTGAAACTATCCATCAGTGCTAACACAAAAGGCTTATCAGTCATATTAGTATTAAAGGCCAAAACCAGGACGTAATATGAAAACACCTGTATTCCCCAAAAAACCACGCTATCATTTGCATCCATAATGACCACATCTTATTTAAAACCACACTAGTTTTCACACGCTCATCTGTTCCCATGTCCACATCCATGCGGACCGTTTATTACTTAACCCCGTGAAATAGATTATCAAGAAGCAATAAAATTAACATAACGACATTCCATCATGCACGTTTCTGTATATCTTACGACCACACGGTCAACTCTTCTAAACACGATGCGCACGATGTGGTGCGAGACCCCTTCATGCAAATATACTGCTGCTGTAAACACCAGTGGTCAGCCCTCGTCCATATATCAATATGTTCAATGTATTTCTGTATCGGGTGTGTATTAATCGTAGCATGCCTTTTTTCATCTATAGTTTGATGTAATAATCACTGAAATGTTCTGCTCACTGTAAATGCCAGTAAAACCACTTCCTGCGTCAGACGATCAGTGCACCAATCAGTATCAGTCAATAGATCTGCGTCAGGGCACCAATATATCAGACCACCAGCTTCCAATAAAGAGTTGTTATCATCGTTTGCACTCACTATTTAGTTGAAGTTGTCGACAAGAGAGGCTTTGAATTCTCCTCTAAGTTCTCCAAACCTATCAGCTATAAAGGTGAGTATCAGGACCAAGCTTTTTTGGCAAGTTTTCATGGTTTAGTTGTAAAGCCTTCGATCCGATGTAACTGATTATAGACAATGATCGGAGCGCGTTTCGTTCTTTATCAGTTGGAAAGTAAATGCATTTTGACTTTTTGTAAACGCAACCTAAAAATATAGTTGTTTTGTAATAGGAATTTTTCTGTTATCTGCTAAGAGAATTAGACTACCCGTCGATTTCTACCCGTCCCGGCGAGCTTTGTGAGCTGGCTGATACTCTCTTCGCCTAATACGCGTTCCTCTTGTGATGCCTTTGTCTAGGTATCGTATCCTAACTCTTACCTAGAAGTTATACAGTTAGTCTAGGTTCAAGGCGTGATTTGTCTTAAAGATACTTATAGAAACAATTTGTTAACGTTGTAAAGTACTAGGACTGAAAACGATCAAACACTAGGAAAACATGCAGCTGTCACTGTGGTGCTCAAGGCATGACTTGTCTTCAAGATACTTAAAGAAACAATTTGTTCATGTTCTGATAATTCTAATTACGCTACATTTCCACGATCATTTTGTTACACACGTACATGTGGAAATACAATCCCTATGCCCTGAGGAATCGCCTTCGTGTTCGGTAATTCAACGCAAGCATTCTTTTAAGTTGGAGAAAGTTTTAAGGAAGTTTTTTCAGTGGTATGACTGTGCGTTTGCGGTTTAAGCTCTTCATACAACTTGCATTTCCGTCATTTTTGTCGTGCCGGCAACATTAACAATGCACTTATTGCGGACAAATACGTCAGTCGGTGATTTTACGATCCTAACGATACAGAACTGAGGAAAGTTACATGCAATTATGCACTTTCCTGAAAAATATTTCTATGTGATAAAATTCATTCATTCATAAAGAAATACTTACTACATGTGCAATTATGGTGAGGATCCTGATTCTGTTAAGTAAAATAGTCACTAATTAAATTGCAGGACATGAAGAGCATTTTTAGACTCCTCCTGCACCCGGAATTAACAGAAAGCAAAGTCCGAGTCCTTATTGTCGGTAGCTAGTTTATTGTATAAGCTTGTGAGTGGTGATTGGGATTAAAGACGCTTTAAGGAACAAAAAAGTTGGTTTTTCGTGCTGTGAATATTACAAGAAGAACTTTTTAATTGCTTCAAAACGCCGAACCGACGACACGTTCAATTCTTTCAAACACGATCCGCACGATGTGGTGTGAGACCCCTTCACGCGAACGTACTGCTGCTGTAAACACCGGTGGTCAGCCATCGTCCATATTTCAATATGTTCAATGTATCACTGTATTGGTGTGTTTTAATCGTAGCTGCCTTAATTTTTCATCTATAGTTTGGTGTAATAATCACTGAATAATTTTCTTTTTCAGTTGAGAGTAACCAAGTGAAATAACTCTGCTTACTGTAAATGTCAGTAAAACTACTTCCTACGTCAGGCGACATTAAAAGTGCTGCACCAATATATCAGACCACCAGCTTCCCGGCAATAAACAGGAACTTGTCAAGCGCAGAGTATATCAGTTCTTATCATCGTTTTCACTCACTAGTTAGTTGAAGTTGTCGACAAGAAAGGATTTGAATTCTTCTCTAGGTTCTGCAAACCTATCATCTATTAAGGTGCCCAGTATCAGGACCAAGCCTTTTTGGCAAGAGCTTAAGTTTTCTTGGTTTAACTAAGGCTTTCGATCCGATGTAACTGATTATAGACAATGATCGGAGCGCGTTTCGTTCTTTCTCAGTTGGAAAGTAAATGTATTTTGACTTTTTGTAAACGCAACCTAAAACTATAGTTTTTTCATAATAAGAACTGTTGTGTTATCTACAAAGAGAATTAGACTGCCCGTCGATTTCCACTCGTCCCGGCGAGCTTTGTGTGAGCTGGGTGATACTCTTTTCGCCTAATACGCGTTCCTCTTGTGATGCCTTTGTCTCGGTGTGGTATCCTAACTATTACCTAGAAGATATACAGTTAGTCTAGGTAACGAAGGTTAGGGAGTTAGGGTTAGGGTAACGAAACTGTTTCTTAGAAAATAAACATTTCTTGTCTTGTCATTTAAACAAAACTGAATTTTTCAACGTTGTGAAGTACTAGGACTGAAAATGATCAAGAACTAGAAAAACATGCAGCTGTCACTGTGGTGCTCAAGGCATGACTTGTCTTCAAGATACTTAAAGAAACAATTTGTTCACGTTCTGATAATGAATAATTACGCTACATTTCCACGATTATTACACACGTGCACGTGGAAATACAATCCCTATGCCCTGAGAAATCGCCTTCATGTTCGTGTAATTCAACGCAAGCATCTTTTTAAGTTGGAGAAAGTTTTAAGGAAGTTTTTTCAGTGGTATGACTGTGCGTTTGCGGTTTAAGCTCTTCATACAACTTTCATTTCTGTCATTTTTGTTGTGCCGGCAACATTAACAATGCACTTATTGCGGACAAATACGTCAGTCGGTGATTTTACGATCCTAAGGATACAGAAAGGAAAGTTACAATTATGCACTTTCCTGAAAAATAATTAAATGTGATAAAATTCATCTAGAAAGAAAGAAATACTTACTACATGTACAATTATGGTGAGGATCCTGATTCTGTTTAGTAAAATAGTCACTAACTAAATTACCAGTCATGAAGAGCATTTTTAGACTCTTTAGCTTCTTGTGCCCCAAATTAACCGGAAGCAAAATCCAAGTCCTTATTGTCGGTAGCTAATTTATTGTATAAGCTCGGTGTGAGTGGTGTTTGGGATTAAAGGCAATGTTTTGCCTGTTTTGTTGCTTTAAAACGCCGAACCATGTAAGGTTCTTGCGATAACAATTTTCAAGTTTATGAACCGTGATATTGGCACCCAGTATAACGTACCACTCTAGGCAGACTCTAAACGGACAGCTGAAAGCTCCGGTGTTCAAATATTTTTTCATTAATGACTCCTACATTCAAAGTTGAAGCCCCAGGTGCCACTTTGGGCACTTTGGGTCCTGAGTGATATTCAAAGTTAATCATATAAAACGAACATATGAATTTTCACTTCTATTATGTAGTCCTGAGAACTGAATTCTTTTAATGCGGCATGAGGGGTGACAATTAATATTGCACTTTCGATTTCGTAAATCGAAGGGTCAGCTTCTAACCTAATTTAGAGTTTTGAAGAGAAAAACCGATCCTTTCATTAGCTCTGTGTGAACTGTTAATTCCGTGATTGATGCAACCCAGAAATGGGATTAATTGTGAATGCAAATAGTTCAGGTTCGTTGCATACCACATTAAATATGTTTAACTGAGATTTTTTTTCTTTTCAGCTTTTTCAAAGCAGCTCACATAAGGAAACTTCTCAGTTTCCTCCTGAGTGTATTTTGCCAAAAACGGACTTTAAGAAAGTCTATTGTAGTTCATCGCGACTTGCTAAAATATTTTTTCTTTGCCACACGTGTACAGAGCTTAAGATGATTTCCACTCAACGTTCAGGGAATTAAAGTGCAAAAATTAAGTTACCAAAAAAATACTATTAGTAAGGTCACATTTTGAGAACGGATAAGAAGAACTTATCGATAATTTTGCTCCCAGGCTGACCCCGTAAGAGAAAATTGGATTAGAAGTTATCCGTATTTCAATTAAAAAGACGCTTCATGTTTTTTACGAGATTTGACATTAATTTTCTCGAGAATGCTTGAGAATTTCATCGCGGGGCCAGTTGGAGAAGTAAATTAAAGTGAGATGTTTCAAATAGCAAATTTTAGGGTGCTATGAGTAGTTTTTTAGCAAATATTTTTGCACTTATTGCTCGAACGCTGAGCGGAATCCGCATTAATATCTATCCCTTTTAAACAACTAAAACAAATTCTTTACTTCCTTATGTTTTATTTGTTTGTTCGCTGACATATTAGCTTATATTGTTTGGCAGCTCTAAGATGTGGTCGATCTTAGTCCTTTCGTTCCTTGCTCAGCTTGCTTGGGCCCAGCAGTGTGACCCATTTACAGGTCCCTCAGGAACTACCGCTTGCGTGCGGATAAGTTCCTATTTCTACCAGTATCAGTGGGCGACGTGCCTCACCAACAGCTACATTAAACAACAAAGCGGCCACAAACATCGTTGTGTTAACCCTTTGGCAACTTATTGCTGGTACCAGTGTATGGTAGAAGTGCACAGCATAAACTCCGGCTCTGTGACCAGGGACTGCTCCTGTAGGCCCGGAATAACGTTGACAGGCTCCCTGCCATCAGTCTGCTACAGTCCCGCTGGTAACTCTTGCGACTGGTACAACAACTGCTTAAGAAAGAAGTACTCTTGTGAAGATACCAGCAATGCCTACGCAATCAGATACGCTGAGAAGTTTTGCAGACTGTACCAGGAACGAAAGGCCTTACTCAGTTCAGATGTGCAAAAATGGGTAGATGCTGTTCGCAGGTGTCTTCAGGTAGATTTGGTGCCGCTGATACGTCCGTGGGTCCGCCTATAGTGTTACCAAGTACGGCAGAAAGCGCTTAATACTCACACTCCATGCTACAGAAATCCGGACCAAAATGTGACATCGATTTGCGGCCTTACCTGCTCCGATTACTTCAAGATCTTCTGGGCCATCAAGGGATCCTTTGTTAAGATGGACACAGCATGGGAATCCATGAAAGGACTGTGGAACATAGAAACTACATGCAGCTCGAGCAGTTTGCTGAATCGCCATTGCTTTCAAGGAGGCGCTGAAGGGATAATGAACTTTACCAAAATTTCAGTCCAAAAGTTCAAGCAAGGACAAGATAGTTCCTCCAGCTATTTTTCGCAAAGTGATGCCGGAAGTCGGTTCGCAGATGGAGTCGGTTCATCCATTGCCAGCATCTTAAAGTGGAACACGACTGTGATGGATTGGCTTGCTTACACTGACAATTTTGCTGGCCGTGATAACCTAGACATAACCATCGTCTTGGCAGATAGAAAAGCTCTGGGAATCGTGTCCTCATCCACTCCGTCCGTGAATTTCAACAAAACCATCCACGCGTTTGCTTCAGCCATGGAAGATGGAAAGGTTTCCCTCCTGCAGGAGGATGGATACAGTGTCTGGGTGAAATCCTTGGCTTTGTGCACCGATAAATACTGTGCCCGGACCCAGATACTGGCGGTTTCAGACAAGCCTCCTAATTGGCCCAACGGTGCTGACACTACATTGCCAAATGGAGCTAACACGGGCTTCCGTAGTGCTAATGGTGCTACCACGGTCTCCCGTATCAATATCGGGTTGTTTGGAATCATTGCTGTCTTGTCCATGTACCGACTGATTTGACTACAAAGATTTTAATTATTATGAATTAGGCTTGGGCGGTGATATTACGACGCATAAAATTATTTTAAACTGCATGCTTTTTAAATCCATCTGGGAACGCTGTGTAGACTAACGGAAATTTCATGTGATAAACTTTTTTTTAACATTTACATATTTTTACACTGAAAAGGTTTTCTTAACCGGAAACCAGTAACATTTAGTGTTTATACCTTAAAACACAAAACTTATTTTGTGCAATTTTTAATGGTAAAATTCAAGCAGTTTATGTTGAATTATACCAGTCAAGGTAATGTTCTGCATCAATAAATAAATAAAACTATTCAATCTGCAAGCAGAAGTATAGTTACTATAGATTTAAATTTGATGGCCTAATATATTCCCTAAAGCGGCCTTCACACGTCAAACTAATGTTGGCCAACTCCTGTTGGCAAACTCAAATTGGTGTGTGTGAACGACACAACAACATGCTGGCAAACTGTTGGCGATAAACAGAACATGTCTCTATTCTCACCAACTTTTTCCCAACAGTTTGCCAACATGTTGTTGTGTCGTTCACACACACCAATTTGAGTTTGCCAACACGAGTTGGCCAACATTAGTTTGACGTGTGAAGTCTGCTTAAGACAACGATCCTCACTCTCAATAGTATAAACTGCTTAGGGATTGTGCGTCGCGCCGTGCACCCCACTCTAACTTTTGAATACCAAAGATGTCTTCTTAACTAATTAATATTTCCCTGTAAATTGGATTGTGCACGGTACTACGCTTCTACGTAACTGTGGAATTGAATAAGAGTATACTGCTAATAGCTATCACT
This sequence comes from Siderastrea siderea, assembly GCA_964030785.1. Classification (NCBI taxonomy): domain Eukaryota; kingdom Metazoa; phylum Cnidaria; class Anthozoa; order Scleractinia; family Rhizangiidae; genus Siderastrea; species Siderastrea siderea. The sequence continues at coordinate 73,425,259 of OZ034968.1, read as the reverse complement.
ACAGCTACCCCCGCAGTTAAGGCTGTAGTATCGTTGTGTTAAACTGGGGATACAGAATCGGGAAACAGAGTTACAATACAACTGTTAGCTAAGTGTTCTTCAATGATTTCAGGGCATTGGATTTTTGTGCAAACGCAGTACGGACCTATGCGTCCACATCTCTGCCATCGTCTTTCAGTGTTTTTGGGATGAGCGGGCTCATACCTTTGTCATCACCTGCGTTGTCAGTTTATGTATTATAGTTGTTTGGATACGGGCTTGCCACATTCGTTATGAATAACGCAACTAGACAAAAGACGTGCAGCAATGGGAAAATTCACCCAAGAACCTTTAATTTTTAAGATATTTTCCAAGACCAGTTAATTTTCTAAACATTAGAAGGCGGTTTTCTGGTCACGTTTTCTCTTGCAAATGTGCGAAAGCGTATAACAAAAGTTAAGAAACTGCAGACTAATTATCCGCCATTGTTAACTCAAGACTTATCATTCATATCATTGAAGGACAAGACGTAGTTTGAAGCCACACGTATTCGCCTAGAAATGCAAAAGTATTTTTTGTTTCGACACTTTGTTACATCACATATAACTAGTCATACAAGGTGTGAAGAAATGTACAAGTCATCACAGACGTTACTTGTCTTTTTAGCAACCACGCTATCAATTGTGCCCATAATATCATCAGATCTTATTTAAAGCCATGCATGGCCAGGTTCACGCCCATCCCATGTTCGCATAGATGCGGACCGTTTGTTGGGATGAACGTCGTCATCCCTTTGTCGTTTCCTGCGTTGTCAGTTTATTTATATGTTTATATCTTTAATTTTTATTTGTTTATTTGCAGTCTGGACACGGGTTGCCACATTCGTCATGCATGTCGAAACCTTAAGTTCGTGAAATTTGCCACGATCAGTTCTAAGGCGACAACTTAATAAGGAAGCGGCTTTCTGGTTACGTTTTCCCTCAAATACGTGCTATAAAATGTTGCGTTGTGAGATCTCTTCACTGTATTACCGTATTGATGTGTATTACTGTGCTGCGTGCGCTAGCGTGAACACCAGACAAAATTTTTGCCATTTTTTGACATATTTTTGACAAGTTTGATGTTTGATATCCCGCGACTGGCCAATCACAGCGCAGATAACCTTGTAAGTCGGAGTAATCAAGCGTGAACTCCAAGAGTTATTTTCAGTCATGACGGCCTACCAGGTGAAGGTGGAGTACGGGGAGGAAAGATTTAGTACTTTCCTGATCAGGGATATCTCGTTTGATAAGCTGATGCAGGAGATAAAGAAGAACTGCTCACCGCTTGCCCACTTACCTGCTTCAAACATTCGTGTACGGTATCGCGACGACGACGGCGATATGATCAATCTATCGGAAGATCCAAGTGGTTTTGCTTTCGGGGAAATGCTAAGGAGTGCGAAAGAAGTAAAAGATCGGGAGTACAAAAAGATTTTTCTTCAGGCAAGTGAAATCGATTCACCACTACCGAGATTAGACGAACTGGGCTGGAAACGCCGATTTCTTCGGCTTCTGTCGACCACGAGTCGCCTTGATTACAACTGAAGTATTTATCTTTCACACCAACACCGGGTACGCACCCCGCTGCAGTGACAGCTCCAAAATATGCTGAAAAAAGTCCTTTAGACTGCCAGCGACAGGAAATGGAAGAAAATCTTCAGGTGTTGAAAATACAAATTGCTAGTGCCAAGCAAGAGCTGGACAGATTGAACAGTGCATCCAGACATTTTCAGTCTCTCAGTGATATTCGAGCTCGACTCTGTAACAACTGCCACTGCTGTGGGCATACAAAAGCAACGTGCTCAAAATCTCCTTGCACGGACATTAGTTTATGTAAAGTGAAAGAAAAGCACCCAAAACACAAAACTAAAATTACCCAACTTCAGCGTGAGATTAGATCTCTGGAAAACAAGGCACGAAAAGAGGAAACTCATCTCAAGAGTTTCACAGCCGCACGTGAGAGCGCGAAATCTTAATTTTTCTATGTTATGAGACCTAGACTAAAAGCACAAAACCAAATAAAGTGCGGGAACAGTCGGCTGGATAGGGATCTGATAATTTTACAAAGAGCGCTCAAAAAGGTTCCTGAATGGTGCGAAACAGAAGACTGGAGACCCGTTGATTATAGAACAATACGAGGACTCAAATGTAAACATTTGTTTTTAGAATTGAAGTGTATAATCAGCTAAGCGTTGTGTTTTTCAGATTCATTTGTGGCATATCCTAAAAGCTGGACTGGACCCTGGACCCTGGACTCTGGACTCTGGACTCTGGACTCTGGTTTTTTTTCCTCTCAAAACTTTATCCCCCCCCCAAAAAAAAACCCCTCTATCTCCCCCCCGAAAAACCTCTATATCTCCTCCATGAAACTCCCCCCTCCCCCCATAAACATTTCTTCCCCCAAATATAGTGTGCGTGTTTTCAAACAAACAACGTTATTCCCCCCACCCACCTCCCCGAAAAAACCTTTATGTCTCCCCCTTAAAACTGCCCCCTCCCCAAAAAACCCCCCTCCCCTCCCCCAAATAAAAAATACAACTACATTGGACTCGATTGAACAAACACTTGTCGTCTCAATGTTCTTCCACAAATCGGCATTGAAATCACGAACGCCATCGAACGACCCGACCCCAGTCCTTTAAAAAAAGTATTGGGCGTGCGAACGTGATTGCATTACACAACAAGCAAAGATCAGATAAAATTCTCTATTCATCGATTCGACGTGTGCAAGCTCTTATCAGGTGCCAGTGAATTAGGGAGTACTGATACAGGAACGTCACTTTTCTTAGGGTGAGAAGTTGTTTTGTTACTCGAAGAAGAGTGCTATCCGTATTATCCGTTAAAATATTTTTGTACGTGTGTTTCGGCAAATCACCTATCGTCTTATGTATTTTATATGGCCTGCAGAAAAGGGTTTTTTGCTAATAAATAATTAAAATCACAGCACCTAAACTTGGTCAACTGAGACACCAGTGTCTCTGTCTGCACGGTTAATTACGCGTATGCTTTTTAAAAATCTGGTTATCAGATTAGTTGATAAAAGTACGCAATGCCTTGCACGTGTCGGTGAATAGAACCTATCTGTGCGCGGAAAGAGCCTCTGAGCGGCTGCAATTAACAAGCTTTAGTATGACCATCGAACAAGTAACGTTCTAAAAAAACGCAATTTATTTCAAGGACAAACAATACTTTATGCTTGACTGAAAACAAGAGTAACTGTAACACCTTAGGTAAACAACATTGTCACTGGCAGCTGATAAGAGCTTGCACACGTCGCATCGATGAGTAGAGAATTTTATCTGATCTTTGCTTGTTGTGTAATGCAATCACGTTCGCTTCGCACGCCAAATACTTTTTTTAAAAGATTGGGGTCGGGTCGTTCGATGGCGTTCGTGATTTCAATGCCGATTTGTGGAAGAACATTGAGACGACAAGTGCTTGTTCAATCGATTCCAATGTAGTTGTATTTTTTATTTGGGGGAGGGGAGGGGGCAGTTTTAAGGGGGAGACATAAAGGTTTTTTCGGGGAGGTGGGTGGGGGGAATAACGTTGTTTGTTTGAAAACACGCACACTATATTTGGGGGAAGAAATGTTTATGGGGGAGGGGGGAGTTTCATGGGGGAGATATAGAGGTTTTTCGGGGGGGAAATAGAGGTTTTTTTTTGGGGGGGGGGATAAAGTTTTGAGAGGAAAAAAAACCAGAGTCCAGAGTCTAGGGTCCAGGGTCCAGTCCAGCTTTTAGGATATGCCTTCATTTGTTGATGTTCCTGAAATGAGTAAATATGAACTTTTGTTGTGGTCAGATACATCTTGTGGGAGTTTCTTGGTTCAAATTTCGGAACTGCTTTACTACAAACTCTTACTTAGAATTATCCACAGTGCTTGAAATATGCATACGAGTTTTCAGCGGTACTGTTGAGCACCGTTTCCGCTATTGCGATTTTGGTTTCGTTGAAAGCCGGCACTTGGTGGCGACGTAAAAATGCCTTTATCTGGTTGAAGCAATACTCACAAGTGTTGAAATGCGGTGAGTAAGGTGGCTGAAATAACAGTCTTAAACCGCAATCCGCCAACATGGCTCTAAGCACAGGTTCAACGCGATGGCCGTGGTGGAAGCCACAGTTATCCATGCATGACCACGCAGTCCCCGCACTCCCGTCAGCTCGCACCTCTTGAATTAAGAACTTCATCAAAGAAGTTTAGCAGTTCTAATCCATTAGATGGACCGTCTAGTATATTATAAAAGTCCACGCCGCAAAAAGAATGCAAAAGATTTATTGTAAAATTCGCATTAGATGCATAACGCCGAATTTCAAAAGCAGGTTCTCCAAGTGGCGCGCTCCCGTATTTTCTGTTTCCTGTAGTTTTGATTACACTGGACTCATCAAAGAAGTGCAGAGTCGTTGGGTTGATGTTAGCTATTTCAGTGAGAAAATCATCAACCGCTGCTGTTGCTGCAGGGGTTGTGGATTCAAGTGGGATGGTCGTAACTTTCTTTCTTGTCATTACAAGATCTTCGCGGATGACTTTATTGATCTGGGATACGCTGGGTAGGTTGTCGGGGTGAACAACACCGTCTAGTAGAAGTCTCTGTTGTATTTCGCTCGAGTAAATGCTCAGTTTCGTTAGTTTCTGTACTTCTATATACTCCAAGACGTTCTCGTCGATTTTCGGCTTAGGAAAGTCAACTCTTACGCCTCTAAGGGATGTATTTTGTACATTGTATCGGTCTACCACTTTCTGTACAAAACCGGGACTCGATCGAATTTCACGCGCGAATTGGCGGTGACCGAATCCGTCGTGATAAAGGTCTAATACTCGTTCTCTGTACATCGCTGGTAGGGGTCTTCCATTATCAAAGCTTCCACCGTACCTATTCAGTCTCAGTTGAACATCGCCTGGTGTAAGATAAAGTAAAAATATTTTTTATTAGGAAGACAGTTACCGTAAAAACGCACAATCGTGCTTACTCGACTCTGACTACAGTGGAACTTCGATTTAACAAAGTGCCAAGGGACTGGGGAAATGGTTCGTTATATCGAGGGTTCATTTTATCGAGGTTCTTTTCCATACATTACACTATTACTGAGCTGAAAAATATCGTTCGTTATATTGAGGACTTCGTTATATAGAGGTTCGTTAAATCGAGGTTCTTTTCCATACATTACAGTGTGTTGCCCAGTTCTCGTACACTTTAGTTTGTAATCGCTATATCTTTTCGTCTGTGAGATGAAAATTTCTGAAATTTCTCTTAAAGGTAGCCCATTTACTTACCTTTAATGTATAAAACGATTGGCCGCTTGATCGACGTATGTTCAAAATTATGCCATTTTTCCCAAAACTCCTAAGTTGCCCAGTCTTCGTACACCTGGCCCAGTTTTCGTACATCGACAAAACAACATTTCTCCACGAAAACGCTCGACGCAAACTGATGTGTCAGCCACCCTGCTGAGTGCTTATCGTGTTTGCTCTTCGATTTGTGAATAAATATCCTCTAAGCGACCAATGTTTGGTGTACAAAGCAAATCGTTATTCAGGAGGTGGATGTTTAATGGATCCTGCAGTGTTGATTTCTTGGTCCCTCACTTTTGGGCGGCTTTTCTTACGCTTAATCCACTGTCTCGTACGTCATTTACTGCCTTGGTAAAGGTAATTGACAGGTTACTATTCTGCGTATTACAACTGTTAAGAAAAGGCCTGTATAAGATTCGACGTTTTCCTGCCGTTTCCGCTTACGCCTTTAGAATAGCAAACACTTTACTTCCGTTTCCGCTTACGCTTGCTTTTCTTAGCTACTTTTGTAAATGTTTATTAGAATTGCAACGGAGTGGAAAAAAATCGGTTAAACCGGTAAACTAACGATATTTCAAGGTGTGTGTCAACATTCTATGCATAGACATCTACCTTAGTTAATTATTTGACGGTTTAGATTGTTTGCGTGGGATTAAGTTTATTAAATATTCGTGACCTTTGCATGACCTGGAAGTAAAGCGTCGCTGTCACACCACAACATTTATACATGTAGTTTTTCGTACTTTGCAAGGATTGTTGTATAATCTTTGCTGCACTTGCGACTTATTAGTTTTCGAACAGTAAAGTTTAAAATTCAGTTCTCTAACTTATTTAAAAATAGGTTTTGAGAAAGGTGCAGCTAAGTGTACGAAAACTGGCACAGTGGGTCGAAATGTATGCGAAGATTCTCACCGCTAAAATTCAGGAGCAGTTAAATTTAACCTGGCGTTGAAAGTTCTTCCATTCACTTTCATCTTTTATCTATCATCTATCCAAAAATAATGAGGTTCCTTGCAAAATTACCTACAAAACGGGCTATTTGTTCATCTACAATACCTTTACTGTGCAGTGAAAAGTGCAAATATTAGCCGCTAAAGTTTTACCCACCTCGAAAGAAATTGTCCGTACTGACCTGCTTCTTCGCCAAAAAGCCCGGCAAAACCGGCAATTTATAGCTGAAATGTTCCTTTTATTTTTGGAATTCTTCGGTTGACGAAGATTTAAATGACCGACGAAACTAAGGAAATAAAGTTGTTTCTGTACGAAAACTGGGCCCGTACGAAAACTGGGCAACATACTGTACACTATTACTGAGCTGAAAAACATCGTTCGTTATACCAAGGACTTCGTTATATAGAGGTTCGTTAAATCGAGGTTGCACTGTATTTGAGTCTAAGCAAAACTTACAAACATTTGCAACCCGAGCGTGTAGCATTGCAAGACTCCTAAGGACTTCACTTGATCAGTATTTGTTGAATTACTTTCACAAACCGTGAACTTGGAAAAAAGCAAAATCCAAAACTTAAAAAGTGTCGATCGAATGATATAGTTTTTGATCCACAATATAAAAAAGACCGCCGCTCAAGATACGAGAGTTCATGCTTGAATGACTTACAAGGTTATCTGCGTTGTGATTGGCCAGGTGTATGATATCAAACATCGAACTTGTCAAAGATATGTCAACAAAATGTCAAAAATTTTGTCTGGTGTTCACGGTAGTGCGCGCAGCACAGTAATCGTAACTGCCTTTTTCCTTCCTATTTAGTCTAACATTCACTAAATAATGTTCTTTGTCAGTTGAGGGTAACCAAGTAAAATAACTTTACTCGCTGTAAATAACAGTAAAACCACTTCTTACGTCACGCGATAACGGTGCACCATTCAGATCGCCAGCTTGGACTAAACAGGGACTTCAGGTCGTTTGCACTCATTACTTAGTTGAAGTCAATATTTTAAGAAACAACACAACACTTTTAAGTTTTAAGGAATATATGTTTCGGCATTCCTGATGCCATCCTCAGTTGAGGGAACTGTTACACAAAGCTATTTATATGCAGCAGCGATTAGAATTGTAACATTTTCCTTCAACTGAGGATGGCATCAGGGATGCCGAAACATGTATTCCTTAAAACTTAAAAGTGTTGTGTTGTTTCTTAAAATATTAACTTGTTTTTTGCTACCAAGACCTTTTAGTTGAAGTTATTGACAAGACAGGATTCAAAATCTCCTCTAATTTCTGCAAGAGAAGTAGCTATAAACTGAAGGTTAGTAACAGGACCAAATCTTTTTAGGAAGAGCTGAAGTTTTTTGGCTTTGGGTTGACTAAAGCTTTCGATCTGTTGTAATCGGATTGTCGACTACCGATCGGAGCGCGTTGCGTTCTTCCTTGGAGAGTAAAAATCTTTAACTTTTTGTGAATGCTTCCCAAAAGTATATTTGTTTTCCAACTGGAAATGTTTAGTTATCTATTCGCCCGTGTTTTGTACTAGCTGAGCGATAGTCAGCTCCGCTACGAGTTCCTCTCGTGATGCATCTGTCTCGCTGGACATCGTATTATTATAGTTAACTAGAAGTTAGTTATTTCCATGAAAAGAAAACAGTATTTTGGTTTTGATATGAGTGATGGAACCTTCATACATCGTAAACAAAAATGACTTTTCGGCGTTGTAAGGTACAAGGACAACGATAAGGCTGACTAGAAAAACATGCAACTGTGGTCCTCAACAAGGCACGATTAATCTTTAAGACCCCAAGGCGTGATTTGTCTACGGTCTAAACTGAACCAGCTTTGTTTTTATTTAATATAATACTAATTAAGCTACATTTTCGCGAATGCTTTACTACCCACGTGGAAACCACAATCAGTATGTCTTGGACACGTTCAAAGTAAGCATTTTTCAAGGAAGCTTTTTCAGTGATATAACTGTTCATTTGCAGTTTAAGCGCCGGTCATTTCATTTTTCTCATGCTGACAACATTGAACATTTCCATACGTCAGACAGTGATTTTACAACCCTGAGAGTACAGACAGCTAGGAAAATATGCAATCATCACTTCACGGAAAAATATTTAAATGTAGTAAAATTTATGTGGTAAAATTAATTCAAAAACAAACAAATACTAGTACATGACAATTGCGTGAGGATCGGTTCTGTTTAGTGAAACAGTTTTAAAATAACGTAATGACATGAAGAGCCTCTTCAGGCAACTCTTCTTCCACCCAGGACTAACAAAAAGCAAAATGGGAATTCTTTATCGCTTTTTTCGGCTAGTTTATTGTGTAGGCTTGTGAACGGAGGTTCTGATGATCGATGGACAGCTCCTGTCATGCGAGTTCAGTACCTTAAAGGTAATGTTGTAATTAAAAGAGGCACTATTTTGTTGGGTCAAAACGCAGAACCGTGTAACAGACAAATCTCTTGCGGCAACAGTTTTCAAATTTGTGCTGTTGTGTGACAAAAAACGTGATTTACTTGGTTGCGTTAAAAATTGTGATAAACTGAGTGCACGCTCAGTTTCACCTTAAGGTGGAATTGATTATTGTATCTTAACATAGGTTTTTGTCGTTTTCTCTAGGTTAAACTAAAAACATGTTAATGAAATGAAAGCCGAGCTAGAGATTCTCAGAATTGTACAAACAAAATGTCTCCCACATTGAACACCTGGCACAAGTATAACGTTCGACTCTCAGGTTCTAAACAGAGAAGTGAAAGCCCCTACTTTCTCATATTTCTCCAATAATGACTCCTATTTTGAAAGTTAATCAAATGAAACGATCATGTGCATTTTGACTTACCTAAATTCTCCGTGCATGTTGCTTTTGTCTCTCACGAAAGAGGTCTGTATACATGTAGTCTAGCCTAACCACTTTTAATGCGGCATGAAGACGGAAAATAACACACTTCTGATTCCGAGAATCGAAGGGTCAACTTCTAAACTTACAACAGAGGCTCGAAAAGGAAAACCTACCGTTTTCATTAATTCTGTGTGAAGTAAAATTCACCGATTGAAGTAACGCGGAAATGATATTGTTGATTGCCAATGGTTGAGGTTCGTAATGCGCTCGAAAAGGAATATGTGCTGCTTTACCTTTTTCCTTTTCATCTTTGTCGAACTAACAAGTATAACCTTATTAGAGAAGGCACTGAATTTCTAGCCGTAGCATGTACACTGCATTAACATTGCACTGTTTATCGTACGTATTGCCATAAGTGGACTTCTTATGTCCACCTGACTGATCTTTGAGCGTGAATAGATGAAGTAATTCAGTTATCTCATCAGTTCCTTCTCAAATCATATAAATATCATGTAAAATAATCATATATAGCTGAACTTTGGCAAAAACGGACTTTAAGAAAGTCTTTTAAAGATAACAACAACTTCGTTCTCGGCATTTAACTGGCGGTTTCCGGTGAAAGGGGTTGAGACAGTGCAACGGCGAAGATGAAACCCTTCAAAAGTTAAGCTTTTATCACTTCAGGATGAGTTCCAGAATGTTCTTCCCAGTATTAGCTGGTTAGGCTGGCTAAACTCGTATTCTCACGGTTGCACCGGAATGTACAAGACTTGCAAGGGGAGGCGGGAGGGTCAATCACTGTCAAAGTCAGGAAATATAAATATAACCAAACATTATGTCAAAGCATAATGTTATTTATGTTGATACAGTGCGCCTTTGTACTCTTCTTGCTCTTCCGATTCTGGATTCCCATGTCAGATAACAGCCAATCATAGTATCGGTCACGGTCACGCCCGGGTATAAATTCCTCATCAATCTGACGTTAATTCCCTCTTTCTTTTCGCAATCACAGCGTTTACATCTCTATTTAGTATTTTGTTGTCATCAAATGCTCTTTATGTATTTTCAATAAATCAGCCACAGCATACTTGTGGCCAAAAAACTCCAACACTTGAGCAGATCTCTGTTGTATATCATATCATTTTCAGCAAAACGAGTGCGTCCCTGCGCGGAGCTCTTTCTTTGCACCCAGTACAGTGTATCAACATAAAACTATTTGCATTTGGAAAGATTATCCACATAAAAGCTAAGTACAGTAGTATTACAGTTCAACCTTGAGAATGCAATATGGGACTATTGTATCTATTAAAATGATTCAACTGTGTTTTCTCTTGTAGGTCAGGAGAACAGTCTTTTGATTATAGTTTCCGCCTTGTCCGCCGCGTTATGCCTCATGGGAATGTCATACATGCTGTGGTCCAGTAAAAAGCGGAATGCTCGAGGTTATCGTCCAGTTAACCAAGCAAAGCTTGACTAATTAACAATTAAGTGACACAATTTTAGTTTTAGAGTACCAAGAGAAAGTCCACTGTGTTTTTTTGTAGGCTATCGTGTCTAGGCGCTTTTCTAGATAATTCATATGAATAAAAATTTAACGTTCAAAACTGAGTGTGAGTAGGGAAATGCAGCTATTAAATACAAGAAAATCGCCAATGACTTATTAGAAAAGGATGAATGTATGACTAAAATTGGAAAAATGCGATGCACATTACGAAGCTGAAAAGGACTTTTCGAAGGTTTGCCACCATCCTTGCTGATACTAAATAGCGGCAAACTGAGAGAGAACAAAGAGAATAGTAAGTATGCGTTATCAAAGGGTGACGAGTGAAATTAGTATGTGTAATCCTAATTTCACGAGTATACCATTTGATTTCCTAAGAATATCATGGGTGACAAATTACACTCACAATCGTCAGGGTTTTGAATAGTTTATCGCGTCGAGAACTCCAAGCATTGAAAAGTTTAAAGCACACAGATTGGCTAAAGTTCACATTTTTCTGAGTGAAATAATGAAAAAATCTTGTGGGAAGTTTTTACCACGCTTTGACGATTTCGTGTATTTGTAACCGACAGCAAAATACACCAGACTCTGAATTTATACTTGAAAAGTACCAAAGAAAATCGCTTGGCAAAGGTTATCTGCGTTTTATCCGGCAAATTCACTGAATCGCGCACCACGTTGCTCCATCGAGCAAGGCTCAGAAGGCTTCACAAATGCATTCAAAATACGCACAGAAAACTTGTTTTAACGAAAGTAAACTTCGGAAGCAAATTTGTCTTTAAAACTGACCTTTATTTCATTCGAAGAAGTGCCCAAATCCACTGAATCACTTCTCTGAGTTCGCGGTCAATCACTCGATCAGCACTGAACTCAGTTCCATTTAATATCCACACCCCCCCCCCCCCCCCTATGGAAGAGGTTGATTTTCTTCTGAACCATCCAGAATTTTATTTTTTTCCGATACCCTTAAGGAAACCCTATGGAAGAGTTAATTTTCGATTGGACCCCTCAGAAATACCTGTGGAAGAGTTAAATTATAGCGGATACCCTTAGAAAAAGTCATCGAAGAGGTTACCTTGTTGAGAGACCCTCAGAAAAAGCTATGGAAGAGTTAAACTACAGAGTAGACCCTCAGAAAAAGCTATGGAAGAGTTAAATATGGGGGAAACCCCTCAGAAAAAGCCATCGAAGAGTTAAATTGCCGAGGATACCCTCAGAAAAGTCCGTTGTGATTCATTCAACCCCTTAAAGGGAAAATGGATGACTAGATTATATTATTTTCAATAAACGTACTTAAATTGCATTTCAAATTGACAATTTATAATATATTTTTACTAGAAACACGTGACTCGCAGAACCTCATGAAGCTTGAGGAAGGGTGCACCGCAAAACACTAAATGGGGGTGGGGGAGTGAGGGACGTTCTGGTTCCTGGTCGCTTCCATGTAACTTGTATCCGATCCCCTGTCATCCTAAAACCAAATGCATGGAAACTAGGTACGGGTTTTTGGGGTCTTGAGCTAAAGGGTTGATAGAATTGAAGTATTGCACTGCTATAAGGGACTTGATACGAAAAGACCTCCAGCTGCCATTCCTTCTCCCCCACCCCCTCCCCCACATCTCTTCATTCTGACAAAAGGAAAATTAATCTCTAGAGAGAGTGTGTAGTATTGTTGTGGACCTGTTGTCCAGGACAATATGCAGTGGTATTCTTGTTTATTTTGGTTAGGTGAGAGTAGATTTCTCAAAAATGCAGCTGTTCCCGTATGTTCAAATTCCAAGTTGGAACCTTGCACTTGCTATCCCCAAAATAAACGTTTCCTTTAGATGCTGTTGTACAGTTTTTGTTCTTTTTGCTGGATATTAAGAACACTTAATAATTGCTCAAATAAGTCTTTATTTCCCTTGAATGGTTGAGATAGCAGGAGTCTACTACTGTTGAAAAGTGACGCGTTGCAAAAAATAACAACTCAATGTTAAATGGTACAGTTGCAGTAAATATACTTTTTTACCCAAAAATTACAATGAGACCAATACACTAGAATCAAGCAAAGTACAGATTTTTGTACTGATGTGTTATAAGCATATTCATTCATTCCCCCATCATACCATAATAGTAATTATGTAGCATTGTCACAATAAAATGGTACATTTACCCATGCAGCGATCAGCATCTCCCTGCTATAACAGTGCTTTCATTCGGATAGGTCATCCGAATTAAGGAATTGATCACCAGACATGCATAGTGTTATTGTCAGTAGAAGTTCTCAGCACAGTGGTAATATAAGAAATGTATGAAGACCAGTAAGAAGAGTATTTTTTTTGTAGGTTGACACTGGGGCTTCAAGGGTCAATTATTATGGAAAGTAAGAGTGTATGTAGCTAATTGGGAAAGGGTCAATGTAGATTATAGCATGTGAATCTTCATTACCCACAGTAAAAGGCCAAAATCAATATGTACATGTAGATTACATAGCAAAGTGAATATGAGTTAAATTTCACATACATGTTGAAGGTGATCAGGATCTCAATTCTTACGTAATCTCGGTGCTTGCTTGTGCATAATGATACTCCAAGGAGAGCAGTGATGCTGATCACTGTATGTAGCATGAGATTATTGACATACATGTTAAGCAATATTTTTGTTGTTTTACGTCAAATACATAAATGATATACATATTCCGGGTACACATTAGCCGGTAATTGGAGGGGTAGTAGTTGCTGCATTCTCCTTATTAATCTATCTGAATGGTATTTCTTTAATCTATTCGTGGGGTTAATATCCAAAACAGAAAGTACAACTCTTAATTCTTACTGATCCATTTGTATTTTTTCTTTCAACTAAACAACACTCAAGTACTGAAATGTAATTCTGCCACTGGAACCTATCATGACTAGAAAACTCGTTTCATGACAACCAGGCCATAACGATAGCGGATTACTATAAGACATCGAGCCCTTCAAAACAACAAACAATATAGTCTCAAAAAAAGACATCTATAATGGAGCATTACGATAATGCCTTTCGAGCATAATAGTGATATTTTTTACCATCAAGCATAAGCATAATAGTAACAAACTTCGAACATAATGTGGACACTCCTACTGACAACACTTTAAATTCTCAATTTTAATACCATATACTAACACGTACGCTATGTATTTGTGTGTTATATCTTTTTTTTTGGGGGGGGGGGGAAGTTTGTTGTCAAGTTGAACAAAAGTCCTGTTCCTTTCTCATGCTACTTTTTTTGTCCTCAAATCGAACTTGCAGAACTCCTTTGCTATCATTGATTGATTAGTCACTGATAAATCTTTCTTCTTTTGCTAGTTAGGTATTCTTTAATAATCATTCCATTGGCCTTGTTGGATATGAAGTGATCATTAATTTATAACCTATTTCAACCAACTAGGGAGTTATACTCTCCGTTGATTACTTATTCTCTCAAATCCGGCGCGCGTTGTGGGATAATCGTAAAACATCCTCCCCCCTCCTCACCCTGTACAATATCCTTCTGTACCTCTTATCGCTCTCCACCCAAAACCAAGATAGTGCGCCTAGCTTAAATTTAGAAAACAAGGTGCAAATCAATAAAGCTCTTGAATATAATCTGCATTGCTCAGGAAACGAAAACCACGTGCATTTCATTCTGAATGCAAAAGACGGGAACTCTAACAAACTCTTCTACCCCCGCCCCCACCGTTCTGATTTAATTGTTCTGAACTGCGTTCAGTGTCATGTTTTACGATGCTGAAAACCTATCAAAACAGGCTTTTCTTTAGACGAAGGGTCCCTGAAACAAGGCTTGGGAGAACTGGGATCTTGTACACACATCCAGGCTCATCCGAAAACACCAGGTCTACTTCATCATCATCATAGTCAAATGATTGAACTTCTCCTGCGTACCAACCTATAAATAGAATTGAGGAAACCGTGTCTTAAACGCATTTTGCTTTAAAATAAAGAAACACATCCTGTTGAATTGAACTACGTTTTCTTCAGTGCATTCTCCTGCTTTTCAAGAATATAAAGCCCAGAAATGTCAAAACGATTATTGCGCAACTGAATTGTTATCGTCTTGTTAATGACACTGACAAACGCGCTATGGTATGTATTAAATGCCGGAAGAACAGAGAGCTGTCATCGGCAGATCAGTTAGAAACTAAGTCAAAAACCTACCAGTTGGCCACCCTGTGTCAGCCAGGTCATCTTCTGTCCACTTCATTTCAACAACCGCCCCTATCTGACATATCTCCTCGTAGCTTCCAACTTTTTTCATGGTGGATTTTGAGAGTTTTATCTTGTTTGCCCTGAATTCCTTTCGGCACAGTACTTGTAAGTCACACCCTTTTCCGTGTCAAATTCCACTTCTATTGTGTCACCTTCTTTGATATACTCTTTGACGGTTCCTACATACCAACCTGTATGTAAAATTTATGCCGTCAATTTGTAAGATCTCTTTTACAAGAAACTACTGAATACTTTTTACTTATCTAATAACTTTTCTTGTTGCAGGTTTTCCTAGCCGATGTTTTGCTTGTTACGATATGGCTTGACTACATGTGAACTACGTTTTTGCTTTTTTTAGAACCAAGTTTTTTTTGTGCGTTAAGGAATGTCATCATGTTTCTTGTTGGAAGGACAGTAAAGGCGTTGAGAGGGATTCAATTGAAGGTCATAGATATTCTGTATTTTAATTCATTTATTTTGTGTTTGCTTTGGCAAGTTTATTTCTCAAACATTTTCGCGTTACATATATTTCATGAATATGAAAGTGATCAAGTGCAATCATCATAAATATTGTCGTTATTATTATCATTACTGCGTCATCGTCGTTGTTATCATTATCGTATTCATTATTTGTAAATTGATTTTACAAGGTTATAGAATTGTCCTTACCCGTTTTCCAGCCCGAGGTTCCAACTTCTTCTTTGGTCCATAGTACTACTATCCTTGCATCCACTGACCTGATGGCCCCCAACAAGGTACTATCCGCCGTCGCTTCACAAAGGCTGTCCTCGTGGTGATGCCGCTGCTGGTAAATTGCAAGTTCATCGCTCAAAGGATCTAAGACTCGTTCAAGGTTGTCGAAGGTCAAACCGTCCACTGATGTGTAATGGACGCATTGTCTCTTGGTCGCTTAGTACCGACAGAAGGAGCTAGTGCTGTGGCAAACCTTCGCCTCTTGTAGATCACTGTTGGATTTCCCAAGTTGACGTGTCTTTCTTCAGCAATGATCGCTCGTATCGCATTTACGAGGTGGCTTATGGCTTCTAACTCCCTATGGAATGCCAAGTAAGCTCTTCCTGCTCTGACCATTCCCACTCTAACTACCAGCTCGTCTTTTGTTCCACAGTCCAGAACATTGTGAAATAGGCCTACTCTGGGACCCAAAGTCGCCCAAAGTCGCCTAAAGTCGCCCAAAGTCGCCCAAAGTCGCCTAAAGTCGCCTAAAGTCGCCCAAAGTCGCCTAAAGTCGCCCAAAGTCGCTCTATGTCGCCTAAAGTCGCCCAAAGTCGCCTAAAGTCGCCCAAAGTCGCCCAAAGTCGCCTAAAGTCGCCCAAAGTCGCTCTACGTCGCCTTAAATCCCTTGTATATAGTTTATATATTAATAGTAAACTATGTAAAACTTAATATAGTTTATTTTCAGTTTGCTTGCCAAGGCTGTTGCCCAACCAGAGCCCTATACAATAAAATGCCCAAGGAATCATCCTGGGGCCCCTAAGTTTCTTGTTGTGACACTTACTAACTCACAGGTTTCACTTAATGCCTTACTTTTTGGCCTGTGACCAATTCGGCAACAACCTTGCTTGCTAGCTGTTGTTAAGGTCATTGTTGCATGTTTATGTACTACTAATGTCTTTAGTGTGCGGGTCCATACCAACATCACAAGAGGTCATTAGAAATTCCAAGGGGGATGGGGGCAGCGGAGGCTCTTGAAAGCCACCAAACTAGAATTTCCAGAAGGGTGGGGTGGAAGAGGGGGTTGGTGGAGCATTCAAACTAAAACATTTTCATGGGGATATTATGGATATTTTCTGTAACAATGCATTATGGTGTACCATGATGATTCCCATGTATATGTATACCACAACTGTACTTAGGTTCACCTTGGCATTTCCAATTAAGTCACTGAAGGTTACCTAAAATCGCCCAAAGTCGCCTAAAGTCGCCCAAAATCGCTTTAAATCGCCCAAAATCTCCCGTAGTTTTGGACAAAATAAGCTAAAATCGCCTAAAGTCGCCTTAAGTCGCCCAAAGTTACGGCGACTTTGGGTCCCAGAGTAGGCCTGTGAAATCGAAGGATTTCTCTTAGCCTGTACACGGACAGTTTGACAATTTCTGTTACGGAATTTGGAATACAAAGGATGTCGCCATCGTATTCTACAAGAGGGGGTAGTTTTGTATGTCCTGTCTTGTCTATTTGTCGTTTGACGCAGTCGTGCTTCTTCCCATCTGTCGAAAGCCCCTCTTTTAGACACAACTCCTGAATCTGTCCCTTATCTTTCTCCCGGTACAACTCGTCTTGTGACCAATACTCCCTTTCTTTGTCGTTCTCGAATGATGTGTCTAGCTTGTTTTTGTAGCACTGAAAATACTTAGTGACTCCATCTTCAGTACACCAGGTTAGAAATGAAATGCATGGTAGTATGTTCTGTACACCATGTGAAAAAACTTTGTATGTCATCTCCAAAATGTTTGATGGAAGAAATGCCCCAGGGGTTTCGTCAATAACTTGAGTGTTCCGTTTCCGAATTTTCTCTAATGGAAGGTAATGCAGTTCACCGCCTGTCATATACCATCTAACGTAATCAGGCACCGGTTGAATGGTCAAGGCGGTCGTGCTCAAGTCGCACTCAAGGTCTGGGTTGATGATGGTGGTGGAATATTTGTCCATCCAGCAACTTCTGATGTCTTCTTCGTGAAAGGTGTTTTGGACAATTTGATAGTCCTCTCTGTAACTGCAGCTGTAGTTTTCGTTCAAGTTCCAGACAGTGCTAACCTCTCTCCACAAGTCGTTTCTTACTGGATGGTACTGGAGACTGTCATCATTCTTACGGGTTTCATTCTTAGCGAGAAACGTGACGAGGTGCTCTTCATCGTTGAATACAAAATTTTCCTCGCTGCCAATTCCACGAAGGACGAGACATGGCTTACCTCCATACTGCGTGTGGCCCAGGCATGTTTTGACCTCTTCTGCCATGTGTTCCACGTTTTCTTTATGTTTGGCATCCCCTATCTTGTACTCTTTATGAACTCCTTTACTGGAAAATTTCTCGTTTGACAAGGCGTGGCTCTGTGCAGCATGGACTCGCTCTACTGGATTCCTCTTACTATGATATTCGGCAAAGGACTTTTGCGTCACTGATTTCAGCTTTAGCACTCTCGCCAGACGAACTAGCCACATTCTTACAAGATGGCTTGACGGGGCCTCAGAGGGGCCATTGTCCACGATAAAAACGAAATGTTCTTTCAGTTTCTTAGTTTCTGGGTTTCTAAAGACATGGTCGAGTGCAGGGTTTCTCAAAAGAAGAAATATCTCATTAAAAGCATGATGAACGGTCTCTGGTTCAAAGTAGGAAAGATTTATGAGAGTGGCTGCTTTTCCTGTGCAGCGAACACTGTAGACAAGGTTTTGTTCCCCTTGATCTTTTAGGGTCAAATCTGTTTCTATAAAAAGATGGCTCATGGGGGTTATGGCGTTGTGAGCCGATCGATTCCAGTTGTGATCTGGAAGTGTCATTTTGCGCCATGTTTTTCCTGGTTTTTGAACCGGCGATACGTCTGAATGAACTTTTGCCTTGGCGTCTTTTGAGTCCACGATAAAAATGTTCGGGAACGAATGTGCTACATCCAATGATAGATTGACATTCTGAGTCGACCAGTGCAAGTTCACTACAAAATGTTCCACTCCAGTTCGAGGTGGTTTATGGAGGGATAAACAGGCATTAACCCCCCGTCCTGCATAGTGCCTTTTCGCTTGGTGGGTTCCCTCTCGGTAGTTTTGCGTGTAATTAAAACAGGTGGAGAGACTGATTGTAAATCCCTCGGGAGCCAAAGCAAGGATCGTTTCTCTGGCGTTCTTCATTATGGTATTGCTGTCTGCCGCTCTGTACAGCACAGTGTCCGTAAGTCTCGGGTGGCTTTCTAAGCCTCCTCCTGCCCGGTCTACGCGATCTACCTCACCAAAAGCAAACTCTAAGATTCCAGCAAGATCAGGGAATTGTTTGCTTTTAAGTTTTCTGCCTCTTCCTTTAAATATATGGCGAAGCTTTTCGAGTTTCATTTTTTGGAGCAATCGATTACGTTTTCTCCTTTTTGCTTCCTCTGTCATTGAGCCCGTCACTTGTATATTACTTTTCATTTCTTCGAACAGCTGTAAGTTGCGGGTCACAAGATCCTTTGAGCGCTGAAAACTTCTTTTGTCTTGAACCGATGCCAGATTTTTCATAAAGCTGATGCTTGTTATTTTGGATAATACGGCTTTGAACGTGTCCCTGTCTCGTTTGCTATCAAGGTACTGAAGTACAGTTTCGTAGTTACTTCTAATGGCTTGTTCAACTTTTTTATTTACTACGGTCTGGTCTCTTTTTTCTATTTGCTGTAGGGACTCTACCACCTTGTTTATTTCTTTTCCGTGGTTCTCGATGATGTAGCCCTTTCCATCAATATAAATTTGGGCCACATTTAAATGCTTTGTTAAAACTTCAACCATTCGCGATGATTCGAGGCGGGTAGATTCTTTCAACCCCTTTAGCTCTTTTTATTGTTTAGCGAGATCTTGGGTAGGGAAATCATCCCATTGTTCATGATATAACTGCCAAGGGTAATCGTTGCGTTTAAATGATCTTGCTGTTTTGTAGATCCAGCGGAGCTCAGCTTCACAATAAGATCGTCGATATTCTGACTCAGTGACCCTGTTGATGATCCACGCATGAGCCCTTTCATCTCATTGTCTTCCATAATTACAGTGTTTTTTGTTCTTTCTTCCGTTCTCGCAAGGTTAATATTACTCTTGATACCTCTTTTCTTGTACCACTGAACTCCTGGCCCCATAAGCGGTAGGATGTCTTCAGTTTCATCCTCGTCGTTTGAGTCAATTTTATTGTCATGAACATTTAATCCTGAGAACTCTACGCTCTCCTGTACGGCACTAGATGTCTTTGGTGTTAAAAACGAATCTATTTTCACGGTACGGGGGAGCTTTTCTTTCGCCTTTCCATCCAATTGTGTTTTTGCTGTAAGCTTTGCTGAAGTATGTTTTACTCGCCGTAATCGTGGCTTGTAAAACATCCCAGGATATTTTGCTTTTTTGTGTTCATGTGCAGACTGAAGTGGACGATGAATTCCGTGCGATGAGAGAGCTAAAAATTCTTTTGCACTTCTGATCAGGAGATGGTTGATCTTGAGAAGAATCTTCTACAGTAAGTGTGCGCTTCTTATATTTCACTGAAGACTTAGCATTTGGTTGCGCAGATGATGGTTGATCTTGAGAGAAATCTTCAACAGTAAGTGTCGACTTCTTATGGTTCACTGAAGACGTAGCATTTGGTTGCGCAGATGATGGTTGATCTTGAGAGGGGTCTTCTATGATAAATGCTGACGACTTGGCATTTGATTGCGCAGATGATGGTTGATCTTGAGAGAAATCGTCAACAGTAAGTGCAGACTTCTTATGGTTCACTGAAGACATAGAATTTGGTTGCGCAGATGATGGTTGATCTTGAGAGAAATCTTCAACAGTAAGTGTCGACTTCTTATGGTTCACCGAAGACTTAGCATTTGGTTGCACAGATGATGGTTGATCTTGAGAGAAATCTTCAACAGTAAACGTCGACTTCTTATGGTTCACTGAAGACTGAGCCTTTGGTTGCGCAGATGATGGTTGATCTTGAGAGGGTTCTTCTATGATAAATGCTGACGACTTGGCATTTGATTGCGCAGATGATGGTTGATCTTGAGAGGAATCTTCAACAATAAGTGCTGGCTTCTTATGGTTCACTGAAGACTTAGCATTTGGTTGCACAAATAGTTGATCCTGAGAGGGTTCCTCTATGATAAATGCTGACGACTTGGCATTTGATTGCGCAGATGATGGTTGATCTTGAGAGGAATCTTCAACAATAAGTGCTGGCTTCTTATGGTTCACTGAAGACTTAGCATTTGGTTGCACAAATGATGGTTGATCTTGAGAGGGTCCTTCTATGATAAATACTGACGACTTGGCATTTGATTGCGCAGATGATGGTTGAGCTTGAGAGGAATCTTCAACAGTAAGTGCTAACTTCTGATGGTTCACTGACGACTTAACTTTTGGTTGCACAGATGATGGTTGATCTTGAGATGGTTCTTCTATGATAAATGCTGACGACTTGGCATTTGGTTGCGCAGATGATGGTTGATCTTGAGAGGAATCTTCAACAGTAGGTGCAGCCTTCTCATGGTTCACTGAAGACTTAGCATTTGGTTGCACAAATGATGGTTGATCTTGAGAGGGTTCTTCTATGATAAATGCTGACGACTTGGCATTTGATTGCGCAGATGATGGTTGATCTTGAGAGGAATTGTCAACAGTAAGTGCAGACTTCTTATGGTTCACTAAAGACTTAGCATTTGGTTGCACAAATAGTTGATCCTGAGAGGGTTCTTCTATGATAAATGCTGACGACTTGGCGTTTGATTGTGCAGATGATGGTTGAGCTTGAGAGGAATCTTCAACAGTAAGTGTCGACTTCTTATGGTTCACTGAAGACTGAGCCTTTGGTTGCGCAGATGATGGTTGATCTTCAGAGGGTTCTTCTATGATAAATGCTGACGACTTGGCATTTGATTGCGCAGATGATGGTTGAGCTTAAGAGGAATCTTCAACAGTAAGTGCTGGCTTCCTATGGTTCACTGAAGACTTAGCCTTTGGTTGCACAGATGATGGTTGATCTTGAGAGGGTTCTTCTATGATAAATGCTGACGACTTGGCATTTGATTGCGCAGATGATGGTTGATCTTGAGAGGAATTTTCAACAGTAAGTGCAGACTTCTTATGGTTCACTGAAGACTTAGCACTTGGTTGCACAAATGGTTGATCTTGAGAGGGTTCGTCTATGATAAATGCTGACGACTTGGCATTTGATTGTACAGATGATGGTTGATCTTGAGAGGAATTGTCAACAGTAAGTGCAGACTTCTTATGGTTCACTAAAGACTTAGCATTTGGTTGCACAAATAGTTGATCCTGAGAGGGTTCTTCTATGATAAATGCTGACGACTTGGCGTTTGATTGCGCAGATGATGGTTGAGCTTGAGAGGAATCTTCAACAGTAAGTGTCGACTTCTTATGGTTCACTGAAGACTGAGCCTTTGGTTGCGCAGATGATGGTTGATCTTGAGAGGGTTCTTCTATGATAAATGCTGACGACTTGGCATTTGATTGCGCAGATGATGGTTGAGCTTAAGAGGAATCTTCAACAGTAAGTGCTGGCTTCCTATGGTTCACTGAAGACTTAGCCTTTGGTTGCACAGATGATGGTTGATCTTGAGAGGGTTCTTCTATGATAAATGCTGACGACTTGGCATTTGATTGTACAGATGATGGTTGATCTTGAGAGGAATCGTCAACAGTAAATGCAGACTTCTTATGGTTCACTGAAGACATAGAATTTGATTGCGCAGATGATGGTTGAGCTTGAGAGGAATCTTTAACAGTAAGTGCTGACTTCTTATGGTTCACTGAAGACTGAGCCTTTGGTTGCACAGATGATGGTTGATCTTGAGAGGGTTCTTCTATGATAAATGCTGACGACTTGGCATTTGATTCCATAGATGATGGTTGATCTTGAGAGGAATCTTCAACAGTAAGTGCAGGCTTCTTATGGATCAATGAAGACTTAGCCTTCGGTTGCACAAACGATGGTTGATCTTGAGAGGGTTCTTCTATGATAAATGCTGACGACTTGGCATTTGATTGCGCAGATGATGGTTGAGCCTGAGAGGAATCTTCAACAGTAAGTGCTGACTTCTTATGGTTCACTGAAGACTTAGCCTTTGGTTGCACAGATGAGGGTTGATCTTGAGAGGGTTCTTCTATGATAAATGCTGACGACTTGGCATTTGATTGCGCAGATGATGGTTGATCTTGAGAGGAATTGTCAACAGTAAGTGCAGGCTTCTTTAGGTTAATTGTAGACGTAGCGTTTGGTTGCGCAGATGGGGGTTCTCTGATCGGACTCGAGCATTTCATTTTTTCTGATGGCGCCTTCTTGTTGTTGTTCTGGAAATGCGTTGACATTCTTCCTTGCTTGGTTACTGGTGATTTTTTTCTTTCAGATTTTTTTCTTTGCGATGTCAGCTGCTTGTTATCTTCTCTTTGGAATGTGCTGCGAAAAGATGTTGACATCCTTCCTTTCTTGGTTGGCGGCGGATCTACGTCTCTAACAGCTGTAGCGTAACTCTTTCGTCTTGGATCACTTGCATAGTCTTTCTTTAACAGAACGAAATGGTTGGGCTGCCACCCCTTAAGAGGCGATCTGTGTGTTCTTGTCAACATGACGAAGACGGTGTTGCTCTTCATTTCGTTGAGACTTGAACACGCATCGATTAGCGCTTTTCTAGGGTAAGAATAACGATGAGTAGCCAATTTGATAGCGCCAGCCGATGGCACATCTGGGTATGCTGAGAATATCGGTTTTTCAATCACAGATGCAAGAGCTAGGATATTAACCGTCTCTAATAAACGCCGGATTCAGCGGTTTCCTGGGCTAAGACCTCTATTCCTCGAGCAACGTTGTTCATGTTTCCATTGAAGGTGTTTAATGCGTTTTCTTCACTGAGGAAAATGGTTAAAATGGCTGGTATTGAATAACCAGAAGCTGCCGCAGAATCTTTGATTTGTGGGTGATTAGCATAAAATTCAGAGTAGGCAAATAGTTCTGACACAGTTAACAGACGCAGAAGTGCTGCAAGTGATTCGTCGCCCACCAAGGAAACAGAGACAGAGTTGTACAAGCAGTTACCGTCTGCAGAAATTGGCAGTGGCACCCACTCCTTGAAATCTGATGGGAGAAGCTCATTGGATATGATGTCCACGCCTCTAATTTGCCGTTTCGAATCTCTTGTGCTGCAGCTTTGCTTGTTAATAACTTTGAGACTTCAGAAAGTTGAAGTTCAGTCTCCATTCCTAGTAACGAGAAAATATTTATGGCTTAGTTGTTGAGGGGGGCGCAAAAGGTTTTTGGCCTTAAAGTGTATGTTTTAAACTGTTATTTCGCAGAAAAGACAAACGTCGTTTCCTCCATACTGTAGTAAATTGATGAATGTTTAGTGCTTCATTTTGTCGTGTAATTGTGGTTAACATAGCACCGTTCGTATAAACTCCGAAAAACACTGAACGTTTTAAAAATATATTTTTTAATAGGCTTATTAGATGAAGACTTTTGAATTGCTTGGTAATTCTAAACAAACGTGGAATACTCCCAATACGTTTGAATGGCACATTTCGTCCAAATTTTGTGCGTTTTCGACTGGCGGGTCTAGCCACAAATAATTCTAAGGGCCCGTTTACATGGACGGAGGGTGCCCCTAGGGGATAGGGGCACCTACCTTCTAGAGTTAAAGAAATAGTCGTTCTACATGCAAGCTTCGAACGTGGTAGGGGTACCCTCCCTAGCAGGGTCAAGAGATAGCGTCATTTACATGAGCTGAATTGTCACTACATCGGGGGGCTAAACTAAAGAGGAAATAAAAAAAATTATTTTGAAAGCAATTTTAAAGAAAGTTTAAAAACATTTTTACAACAATTTTAAAAAGCTAAACTAGTGAGCAGCGCCGTGCGAACTTTAAAAGTTGTTAAACTTGTTTATTAAAAAAATGTTTCAAAATATTGTTTCCAAAACATTAACAAAACTTTCCAATTTCTCCGTTGACCAAGAAATCTTCTTCGCCTTCTTGTTGCTTTTACTTGCCAGTGCGTTTTGTTTGTTGACGTTTGTAAATGATATAGCGCTCGCTCTCTGGGTGTATTGGTCGGTTTCTTTGACCTCGAAAGCGCTTTACTCGATCAGATCTTCCTCCATTGCATCCCCCTTCCTTTGTGAACTTTCAGGTTGACTTTGTGTTATTTTTGACATCTCCGAAAATTTTCGCTAGGTTTCTAGCATGAGCTTGAAGAGTTTGAAGCCATGGTTGTTGGCGCCTTTTACGCGTGGCCAGCGGTAATCTGACAACAACGAAATTGGGCTTACACTCTCTTTTTATAAGATCGCGTAAAATTTGGCTGAGCCTGAGGATGTTCTTATTTTAGCGCATACATTTCCTTAAATTTTAGGGCAAATCTCAGCCTCAACGTTCTTATAAAAATGGTTCTTATAAAAAGAAAAGAGTGTAGGTAAACAAAAATTGTCCCTACCAGGGAAACCCTACCCCTAGGGGCACCCTAAAACGATGTAACCATGTAAAACGAACTGCGTAATGCAAAGGAGAAGGGAAACTCTATTACCCTGGGGGTAACCCTACTACCTAATGGCACCCTCTCTCATGTGAATGGCCCCTAAGTGTGGCAAATATCGCGATTTTTTGCCGGTGTGCACGTATGAAAACTTATCAACTACAAATCTAAAATACTCTTCTGAATCGCTTGACAACTCTAAACAAATATCGAGTTCTTTCAGAACGTTATAATGAGCCTGTCCGTTGGAATCCTTCAATAATTTCGGACTGCTCTTGAAGCATCAATTTTTGTCGCACATTTAGCACATTTCAGTTCAATGTTTTTCGCGCTCGAGCTCTCGATAAAAATTGCAAGTGTAAACTAGCTGCGACTTCTGTGCGATTTGTCGCCGCGATATCACAGAGGTTTCGAACATGTTCGAAACGTGATGCAATTTGGTGGCGATTTGGGGGAAATTGCAGCAAAAATTGCTCTGGAATTGCAGCGAAATCTCGGCTAGTTTACACTTGCGACAAAAGTTGAATTGGAGAGCGCGACAAAAATTGCAGCAAAAATCGCATGTGTAAACGGGCCTTTACATAGCGAATTTCAGCCCGGGGGCATGTTTAAAATTGGATGGAAAAATTATCAGGAAAGCGTTTTATATGCTTTTTTTATGCACAAATAAAGAGGTGCGCACGTCCAAGTTCATATTTCTCCCTGGAAATTTGAATGCGATAATGTGAGGTTTATCAACCCGTTTTACCGGGCTCAAATTTCCAGCCCGGTTTCACAAACTGGGCTGGAAATTTCAGCCCGGCTGAAAACTCTCTTCATGAAATCGCAAACGTCTTTTTAAAAAGATTTTTGAAGGAAGCCGAGCTGAAACCTCAGCCCGGCTAACCGCGCTGAAATTTACCATGTAATCGGCCCGTTAATTTTTTCTTTTAATTTTAATTTTTCCTTCTCAAGTTTTTTTTCCCGTTAGCTCTCTATTTTTTACCCTTGCAAAACTTTCTTGTTTCTTGTTTTCTTGTTACTGCGTAACTCGTTTCAGTAACACCCAAACTAAGGGAAGATTAATGACGCGAAGATTGCAAATTTCAGGAACAATTTCTGTAAGCCCAAATTTAATTCAATCGTGGGTAAAATCAAGTTTTTTTCGCACACGCGCCCTTCAAGGATTGGCCGATGTCAATCATCTGTTTCTTTGACAATTTTTACAACAGCTGTGAGAATTCTCGCGCACTGATTGGCTCTTGCTGATCGTCATATCTAAAGTAATTCTTGTGTGGGGCCGTGGATAAATTTTGCGAATCTGTTTACTGGTAGACTTTCCCAAGTCCTATAGTCTTTTTTTTTATAAAGGACGACCTCTCGCGACTTCGTCGCTGGCTCGGTATTGAAGCTCGCTTCCCTCGCTTTACTCGCAGAACAATAAAAAAGGGCGACTTGGAGTAAGTCTAGAATGTGTTGTGCTCTGCCGGTTCTTAAAATTTTTGTGTCAGAAATACATCAGTTCTGGAACTTTTTGTTGAGGACATAATCGGTAATCTGTAAATTTTGACTTTTAATTGACTGGACGTCTCAGAAACCAACTGCGAGGCGAAACGAAGGGATAATTTGACAGTGATAGTCTGACGGGGAAAATTTTGAAACGGGAAGCCAGCAATAACCCGGGATCGACCGCTAACTCAGAGACGCAATTCATTGGATTTGAGCACTTCTAATAAAAGAAAGGACAATTTTATATAAATTTGCCTCCGGAGTTTACTTTCGTCAAAAAAGGCAATGAATTTGCCGGAGAAAACCTTTGCCGAGCGATTTGTTTTGGTACTTATTATACTGGTGTATACTTTAATTTGCTGCCGGTTAAAAATACACGAAATCGTCAAAGCGTGATACAAACTCCCCTTCATTCCTCACCATCCCCACTTCATTTTTTCACTCAGCGCTCTCGCACAATTTTCTTTGTTGCTGTAAAAATTGTCATATTTGCGGGCTGGCGAGCGAAGCGAGCCGGCGAGGGCTCGCAAAATCGCTATGTGCAACAATGCAATTAATTTTATGCCCACTAAATTGAAGTCAACGATGCATCAAACATGAACTGCCATAAAACTGCAGCAAAAAAGAGAGCCACAAAGATGATTCTTTTGCATGATTCGTGAAAATGTTGAATTTTCTCCTTGTTTATTTATTTATGTATTGCATGGTTTGCGTGAGAGTCAATTATTCAATTCTCTCTTTAGATTTAACTTGTATCTTTTATAGTGTGTTTATTATGTATGTAGTAATTTTCTTTTTCATTCTTTTCATTTAATCGCAGTGTTTTTTTTTTGTCCGTCTTGTTAACCCTGCACCCCGCATTTTCGGAACACCCCAAGCAGTCTGTTTTTTTTCTTTAGCCCCATAGTAGGCGAGCGTGCGTGATCCACGAGCGGTACAAGTGGGCGCGAGAAACCAGGGCGTGATGGGCCAGAGAAGACAATAATTTTGCGAGCAGATAACAGGTCCATTTGCACTTTGAATTTTTGCATTAGTTCACTTTTTATTATCCTAGACATTTTTTTCTGCTGGGTGAATAAAACAGAGATTACTATATCTTCGAGTTCAAGTGCCTGTAGGCAAATTTGAGACAATTCCAGTTCAATTCTGATGGCCGTTCTTTTTCTTTTGTTTTTTTTTTCTTTAAGTCCTTTGTGACATAGATTTAGATAGAATTCGTATATGGCTTGCAGCGAACAAACTTACACTAAACACGACTAAGACAGAATTTTTATTAATTGGGTCTAGGCAAAGACTGTCAACGCTAGAAAGGAATCCCATAATTGAAATTAACAAGTTTCCGATTAAACACGTTTCGACTTCAAAATCCTTAGGTGTTCACATCGATGGAAATCTTTATTGGGAGTGTCATATTAACGAAATCTCTAAGAAGATTGCTTCTGGCATAAGTGCGATTAAGCGTATTAGGTATTTTCTCCCTTTTGAGATTCTACTTAACGTATATAATTCACTGAGGTACAGCCACACTTTGATTACTGTAATGTAGTATGGGGAAACTGTTCTAAGAACCTATCTTCTAAATTGCAAAAATTGCAGAATGGCGCCGCTCGCGTTCTGACTTTCTCTAATTATGACTGCAGTACCAGTGAATTATTTCAAAATTTTAAAGTGGTCGAAACTTGTCCATCAGCGCGCAGTTAGTAAAGCAATAATGATGCATAGCATTGTAAATAACACTGCTCCAGAACATCTGACTTCCCGTTTTGTTCGTCGCTGTGATTTAACTAGTTATAACCTTAGAGAGAATGAATACAAGCTTGCTGTTCCGCAACCCCGTACTGAATTTTACAAAAGAAGTCTTTCTTACAGCGGTAGTGTGTTATGGAACGGCTTGCCTCTGGAGGTGCGGCAATTGACATCCCCCAGTATATTTAAGGGAAAATTAAGAGACGTAAATTTCGATTGACAAATAATTTAATTAGCGATATTCTGTTTTTACTTACGGCCTCCTTGAAAAGCAGGTGTTTTCTTTTCATCTTTATTAGTTTAGTTTCTTTTATCTTAGTTTTCAGATTAGTTAGGAAGTTAGTTTTTTCTATACTTCAATGTAAATGTATACCTGAAGGGAAATACCGTGTTTAAATAAAGTTACCTTACCTTACCTTACCTTACCTTACCAACGTATTGAAATCAATTTTCAAGACGCCAGCGATTCATCTATTTATACCGAAACACCGAACTATACTTAGAAGTCGCGGCGGCGTGCCAGCATCGTGCTAGAGTTATGACTTGTTCAAGCCTACTTATCTTCCCAGCACTACGAGCTAACGGCTGATCTAGAATGTTTTGAGGGGGAGGGGAGGCGGTGGGTACGCTGAAAAAGAAAAACAATTTCTGCACCTATTCGTTGTCCCTTTTGTATTTTTTAAGAGAATTTGTCGATGAAGTAAATTGTTGAAGAAATTAGGAGGGTGGCTAGCCAGCCTATCCACTGCCCCTTAATCTGTCCCTTAATCTGCCCCAACTGATTTGCCCAACATCCGTTCAACTTTGTTGAATAGAAGTTGGACGGATGTTAAAAAATGTTTAAACTCGCTCGAAACTCGCCGTTTAACACCATTTCCAGGCAAAAAGGAGACGGTTGAAGGGTTGTTGAATGAAAGTTTAAACCAAATTAAATTCGATTCAACACGCCTTCACGGGCTTTCAACAATTTTCAGCACTTTCAACAAAATCAAACGACCTGTTCAAACCCTCTCAATTTTGGTTAAACAAGTTTTCAACCATTCAACAAATGCTGAACGAATATTGAAGCAAATGTTGAAACTATTTAAACGGGCCTTAATACCCGCGCCTTAAAGAAAGCATGGGGAAGTCACTGCAAGACTTGACGGGGTCTTAACCGAAACCTTGAGTGCGAAACCCAGTTATTATTATTAGTAGTAGTATTTAAGTTTTTATAACAACGATGAAAACTCCAAAGGGAGGGTGGGTAGGATTTACAAATTGTGCAAAATTAACTGCGTTTTAAGGTTAGATAACTTTAGAAAAAAGCTTGCCTCAATGCCAGTAATTGTAAAGTAGTTTTTAACAAAACTCTTGATGACGGCTTGAGATAGAAATCGGCAGTGTGCGTAAAGATAAATCCAGATCAGGCTGTCCCAAATAGAACATGAGCAACAGGCCAGTCACTCGCACGAGGTACTTAGCAGTACTTAGCACATCAATCAAAAAATGTAAATGAGACGATTTCATTGGCCGGGAATCAGTGGGCTTACTTTTGAGTGCGTGAGACCAGCGCTTTTATCTGCTTCACTGAGCACGAAGATTTGACTTTATTCGTGGACGATTGGACAAAATATGGACTCAGTAAAGGCATGTATTTATTTCTTTTTTCGCCTTACAGCGCTTAATTCCTTCCGTTGGAAAAAACAAACATATAAAAATTGAATTGGGTGGTTGCTCACTTGTTTATGGCAAAAAGGAAAGAAAAAAAAAAGAAAGAAAGAAACTCCAACACATCATCGGTGAAGTGCGAATCCTTCACTGATTAGCGCGTAGGCGGAGATGATTGACAGCCATAAAAGTTAACATACCTTTCAGAACTATTTATGTCTAGCAGGGTGGTTTAAAAAAGTCTAACTTGTTTTAAAATCTATTGTTCTTACACTAATTTGCAAAACTCATTTTAAAAAAGACTTCGTTGACATGAAAAATATGCATCCGCATAGGTGTATTTTTTGCAACCGGTTAACGAGGTTAACTCTAGTGCGGCCACAGCGAATTTAATACAGAAAAAACAGCCACCTGTGCGGCCAATATATAACACAAAGTACCTCACGACATCTTCACTCGGAACGAATAAAATTTTCGCAGGGAAACCTGTTTTTCACCGGTGCAGTCAACCGAAAAGTATGCTGTGACATGTGCTCGCAAATCATTAGCTCATGTAACAACCTTTTTTGGGGGAGGGGTGGGGATCGCACACGGAATCAAGTTGAACACGATAAGTCTCTTAACTTATATTAGTCCGACACAGCTGATTTTTCGCAGCTGATTAATCGCAGCTGATTTTTGCACTGTACAGATGCCGGTTTATAAATCGTGGGACGTCAGGAGATCTACTAGGAAGGCCGTATTCGCTACTTCCCTTAGGAAAAGTAAGTGAAACACATTACATAAGCTTAAGTCTTATATGCAAGCTTAATAAAATTTGGCTTGATCAAAAAAGGCATCGAAACTCCCATGTCTGTAAAAAAATCGTCCTAGAAAACCATTTTGTTTTTATACAATGGACACTGGTGTAGTACCTATGCTTTTTGGGGAAAATCCGGCCACATAAGTGCTGAAATATTTACTTCCAGACTGAACCACGAGTCACAGAGACTGATTTGCAGCGTTTTGAGTAGAAATAATGAAACGCCCCGATTCTCGCGGAGTGACGGAGCCAAACACGTGAATATATTTCCCCTAACGCCGTCATTATGAAGCCGTTAATGTCGTTTCAAAATTGAATTTAGTTTTGTATCACGATTCGACTGTTTTTCGGGCAAAAAGAAACCAAACCTAAAGATTACCGGTGCTGATTACAGTAAAAATTCTTGCTACACGCGAGCTGTCGTAAGTGGTTTTTTACGTGTGTTTTCCGTGTGTTTAGATTTTTGTTATGCTGAAAACGTTTTCAAAAAACGGACTTTCCACGCCGTAAATTGCTCGGAACAAAGCAAATTCAATTAATCATTTTTATGAAGTTTTTCAAAGTTATCTACGTCCAAAAAATGGAGGAGTCACACAAATCGGCTGAGTTTTCCGGCGAAAACTTTTTTTGCAAGGTTTTAATTGCCGAGAGTTGTGCTGCCTACTATTTTAAAAGTTTGCACTTTCAGTCGCGCATTGACGGTACAATTTAAGCTTAAATACTGCGTTTCATGTTTATGCCTGGAATAGCTTATCTTGGTGGCATGATAGAAAATAAGGCTTTGAACACTAAAATGTCTAAACATTTCTTTTCATTTTACCGCCAAGTGACTCCACAGGCTTACCATCCTCTGTTTGTGTTGCGGACTTGTGCTAGCTGTATATTATAATAAATGGCCGCATCGGTTGTGTACAAAGGATTTTATGAATACAATAATCATGTATCAGTCAAGTCGAAGCTTCAACTTCCCACCGGGCATTTAAAACTTATGAGGATTGGTTTGTTCCAATTTCCTCCCCTCGGGGTAAAAAAGCTGTTGAAATGCCCCACGAATTAGTACTGAAATACCTCTTCTCAAAGACAAATTTTATCTTCAATCCAGGGGGGGGAAGCAAACTTCGCCAATTTTCGTGACCTGATGATCCACCGAAAATTGACGTCACATCCGGTTTCAAAAATCGGCGAGCAGCTCGCTCAGTGAGTTGCAAGATGGATGCTCGGGAGTTTATGGTTTCTTCTTTCTTGTGACCACCACTGACACGCAATTGCTTATCTTGAACACCAGAGATGTTACAAAGCTACTGGATTATCTATTTTAGGCGATATATTGGCAAAACAGAAATGTTTAGTACAGTTTTGATGGCATTTTCCAGGCAGCTTCGTGCAATGTCATGGCGAGTGTGTCGCAATTTTCAATACATGTGCGGATCAAACTTTTGCTTCTCGTGACTCCTGATTCAGTGTAATTGTCAATTTAAATAGCCTATGATGCGTGAAATATAATGAAGAAAACGCCAGCAGTAACAGTTTGGATTGTTAACATCGGGAAGGTAATTAACACTCGACGTAAAGTGCTGGAAGTCCTACTCTATCGAAACTACTCTGCACAGTGATATCTGATATCGTCTCTAACGGAGCTGCTCAAACTTTTGCCTCTCGTGACCCTTGATTCAAAGGAATCGTCAATTAAAATAGTCTATCCCGAGTATAATACAATGAAGAAAACGTCGGTAGTCAAAGTATGTTGTGTTAACACTGGGAAGGTAATTAACACTCGCAGAAAAGTGCTGGAAGCAGTATCGAAACCAACCGCGGACATGTTTAGAAACACTCCTGATGTGGCAGACATTTGTGTACTCAAGCAGACTCAAGGTTAGTAGTCTTTTGTTTTCGAAGTTTCCGTTTTACGATGATGGGTAGACACAATTTGTTTTTCTATGGGAATGTATTTTTTGTGTTTCGTCTGAATAAAGAGAACTGCATAATTAATGAATGAATTTTATCTGATTGAGCGATTCCTAGGTTGGGGGGAGGGGGGGGGGGGAAGGGGAAGTAGGGATGATGAGACGAACAAGCCAGCGTTGTAATAACATAAAATAGAATCCTGATTTCTCAAGCTCTCGGTTTCTGAAAACTGGCTTCCCTTTCCCAGTCAAACACTGTAATTTTACCCCGATTTTTCAAACCCCCAGATAATTCAAACCAATTCCCTTTTCCCCAGGAGGTTCAAAAAATCGAGATTCCACTGTATGTTTAAGATTGGGATTACCAATACAAATTGTCGACATAATTGCGGGATTATCTAGCTACCTTGCCCTTTTAATATACATGTATTCCCTTTATATTACTACAAGAAAAGGAAATAGTCCTTTATTGATCAGGCTTGTTTGGAATTTTTAATTAATTCCAGTGTTACATTGCTTGTGATGTTGATGTTTTTGTAGTTAAATACAAAGGCATCAACATGTTGGTCACTTTTCTACAAATTATACAGCACCATTCAAAAGTAAGTTGACACTCAATACTTAATCCTCACATGAATCAAGTATTGAGAATCGAGACTCGATAATTGATTTTTGATTCACAATACTTGATTCCTGCACAAATCACCCAACCGGAACAGCCTTTGTTCAGTTTCAGGTATTTGCCTTGTGTCTCAATAAAACATCAAAACAAACAAAACCAAAACCAAAAAAGATTATCTTTCCCCACATTTCAAAACGATTCAGCTCTATACATAATTAACTCAAACTCGATTTTGGATTTGTGCGAATTGGAATAGTGTTGTGTTAGTCTTGATTCTAATTTTCGGTACTTAATTCATGCAGGAATTGAGTAATGAGTAGCTAGTCAAGAATTGAGACTCACAACAAACTGTCAGCTTACTTTTGAATGGTACTGTACAATGTCTTTATTGACATTGGTTACTACGTTTGTACATGTACTTTCAACTGCAAGGCTAGACAGCGGTATTTGTCATCCACATGTGATCTACATGGACAATTGTAGCTGCTCATTCAAGTATAAAGCATTCTATGTGCACCCTCGCTGTCATGAATTTCATATTCTTTGGTGTCAACTTTGTCGTGTGACATTCTGTCCTAAAGGTCTTGTTACACTAGGACATAAATATTGTCTTTCAACTATTGGTAGTCCCAATTTTAAGACCTATCCATTTTTGCTCTTTAAAAAAATGATTATTTTTAATGAATTTTTACACCTGAGGCTACACATTGTCTGCACTTTGCCTGCTGTAGTTATTTGATTTTGTTACAACACAGTGACTTCTACCAAGTCTCTTCATGTAGAAAACATACCAACCCTTAACTTTAGGTAAATCTATTGCATTCATGTAATTAGTATCATATCTTTAGCTTATTAATCTTACGTATAGGTACATACACATTCAGATTTGTGAATACAAATGTATAACAAAAATAAAATTGAGTAGCCAAATGCCCAAGTATGTAACTATTTTAATGTCAGGTACCAGTAGATATTTGTCATGTACTATCACCGACATTTACTTAACCCTTTCGCCCCTAGTAGTGGCCAAAATTTAAAATTCAAGAATATGCTAAATTTCTTTTTTTTTTTTCAAATCCCCCCAAACAAACAGTACCCTGCAAAAGTACTGCCAAAGAGATTTCATTTGAATGGTCACACCATAGGATTTCATCCACAGACTCAAAAGTTAGCACTACATCACATGTCTCCATAATTGACTCCCGGAGTAAAGGGGTTAATAAAATCTATAGCATTCATGTAATTAGTATCAAATCTTTAGCTTATATGCATACAGTTACATAGTTGCATGTTCAGATTCATGAATAAAAACATATAACAAAAACAAAGTTGAGTAAGCCCAAGTATGTAACTATGTTAATATCATGTACATTATCATGTATTATCACATACATTTACATGTATTTGCTAAATGATTAATAATGTAGATATAATATGATATCTAGCAGTTCTTGTAATGAATAGAAAATGAGCAATATTTGTTTTTTAACTGTTTCATTTTTGATCTAGAAGCCTGTGAAGACTCCTAAAGTTGCTTTCAACACATAGTTTGGGACTATTCTTGTGAGATTCCTGAGCCTGCAAAGGTTTGTCGCTGAGATGAGTACTTTGGCTGCAGACAGGATTTTTCCCTTTGATTAGCATGCTGGACACAAAGATTTATTGCTTTCCTTTCAATAAAGTGGCTGGGTCTGTCATGTAAGGAAACATGACCTGCAGCATACAACGGAGGAAGAGATGTTGGTTTCTGAGCCCAGATCTATGTAATTCTTTTGAACTGTGTTTGTTAACATTAAGTAACAAGTGTAAAGAAGATCCTCGCAGTTATTAACGCAACTTATACAGTTGCGAAAAGAAAGCCTGAAAAAATAAGGCTTGCCGGGATTCGAACCCTGACCTCTGCGATACCGGTGCAGAGGTCAGGGTTCGAATCCCGGCAAGCCTGATTTTTTCAGGCTTTCTTTTCGCAACTGTATAAGTTGCGTTAATAACTGCGAGGATCTTCTTTACACTTATTTCTTCATTCCGCAGTTCAAATATATGAGTTTCATATATTTATAATTTCATCTTTGTTAACATTGTTAGCCATCATTATAGTAGTAGTGACATGTAGCACATGAATACCTGTATATCAGTTGCTGTCCATAAAATTTGTTACTCAGCAACAGAAACAGTGTTGTGCTACCATAACAACTTGTACGGTATGATGAGATGCTGTCAACAGTCATCCATAATAATAACCACGGTTGCATGATGATGTTGAAAATTTGTCAGTCTTTTTTCCTGTGTTCTACTCAACAGATGTGTAGTCTCAAACATTTGTTAACCAGCAACAGTACTCATCTGGTGTTGTGTCATAGTTATTGTGTAGTTCCAGAAAAAAAATCCATACCCACCACATGGAAGGTCATAATTTGGAAATTCCTAGGGGAAAGGGGCTCTCAAAAGGCAAAATTTTAGAAGCAAAGTATGAAGCTAAGCTGAAATCTCTTGGGGGGGAGGGCAAAACAGAAAAATCTTGGGTGGAGGGAGTAAAGATATTTTCTGGAACTACACATCATTCATGTAACCAGTATCCAAAGTGTAGGGAAAGATATTGCTCATCGTCCATTATGTGTAGGTGACCATAAATGACATTACCATACAGAAACCAGTTTGTAATTCCCAGTACAGTTATGTATACAGTAGGTTGGGGCTACACTTAATTGTTAGTCTTGATTATCTGTCAGGCAAATCTGTTAGTAAAAAATATTCACGACCCTTATGATCAGGATGGGTTGCTTGAACTTGACCTTGTTGTATAAGGTTACTGGTTGATTCCTTGATTTGTAAGTCTTCTGTTCACAACCACAGTATCAGTGGATGATTACAAATAAGGACTGTGCGATGAATAAGCTGACATATTGACTTCAGTCAGCATCTGGCTTTAATTAAAGACAGCTTTTATGTAGCAGTTTAATTATGAAATTACTAAGCTGTTACTAGAAGTGTGCACAATTAAGTAATCAAAATGTATAAAAATACTTAATAGGACAATAATAATAAAGCGTTATTGTTTGTCTTACGATGTGGTCACTTGTGATGTAGATCAATATGAGAATTTAATAATATAGAAAAAAAGAAAAGAAAACAGATAAAGGGAAGTCTTGGCGGTCAACAGCGACAAAGCACCACAAGGAGTATTGTTTTAGATTCTGTGTTGTGAACAGTCTCTCTAAAAAACAAAGAGTGTTAATGGGGTTCCCACTTGTTAGAAACGCCGTCTTTGCGATGTTTTGTTAAAAGGAGTCTTATTCTACAACATAGGCTATTTAAATAAAGAATTACTCACCTTGAAGTCATCATTTTAACTGATTTTCCGAATCCTGTGAAATTCGAGGGAGACAAAGCCGCCATTTTCCTTACAAAAGAACGCTCGAAAACAACGCAGTTTATAAACCTTTATTTAGAATAATCTCTTCACTAATCAAATGGAAGGAAAGAGTACATATTTCATTTCATTGTCACGAAAATGTAACAGGAAAATTTATCGCCGATGAAAAAATATGGCCATTTTACTCACCAACTGAACGAAACTGTCGCCGTTAATTTTGATTTTCCCGCCCGCGGAAGAAAAAGGCTGTTTTTGGACCGGATGTGACGTCAATTTTCGGTGGATCATCCGACCACAAAAAAAGTCCCAGGCGTAGTCAAGTGTTCTCCCCCGCCCCTGCTTCAATCTAAATAAAATAAATAAATCAACTTTGTTTAACGAGGGTGACACACAGCAGTCTGGGACTGACAAACCTGCGGCCCTCGAGTTCCGGATCGAATTGGAATTTGGAAATGTTGGTTTTTGAGGAGAGGGGAAAACCGGAGTACCCGGAGAAAAACCTCTCGGAGCAAAGATGAGAACCAACAACAAACTCAACCCACATATGACGCCGGCACTGTTAACGCTTTTCGGAGAGAGATATCCCGTAACGACACCTTCAAACTTCTTTTTAAAAGACCCAAAAGGCAAAACTGTATCTTGCAAATACCTCAAACCCTGTAAAAACCGAAAAAACGCACGGGTGTATTACCCCAGAACAAGAGATAAATCTGGTTCAAATTCCCCACCCTTCCATGGCAAAGTTCAAATTCCCCCCTCCCCGGGCACGATGCACGGTCAAATCCCCGGGATATGCCCCCCGGGGGAGTCATTGAAGCTTCAATTTGACCGGTACATTACAGCTTTTTGAACGGATGAAAGTCAAATGAAAACGCTTAGAAACATGAACACTATGCTAATGTTTGTTATATTGGGCTTAGTTTTTCGATTTTGAGCTCCAGGAGACAGTTTTCAAAACTTGAAGTTTGACTTACTCTATAAATATATATACACATATATTACAGAGTAGGTCAAACTTCAAGTTTCTAAAACTGCCTCCCGGAGCTTTCAATTGGCAAACCAAGCCCATAATAACATACATTAACAGAGCGTTTATGTTTCTTAACGTTTTTATTGGACTTTCATGCGTGCAAAAAGCGGTAATTATCGTATTCACAACATCCTTTGTACACAACCGAAGCGGCCCTTAATATACAGCTAGCACAGGTCTGCGACACAAACAGAGGGTGGTAAGCCTGTGGTGACTCACTTAAAAGTAAACAAGTCAGGACTGCTAAAATTCGACCTGATAATTTAATTTTCCACGCAGTTTTTCGAAATACGCTGAAACAAAAAATGTGGACTTAACTGATGAAAATTTAAATTTAATGTTAATTGTATGTGCTTCTCTATCTTCTGCAGGTTCATATAAACTAGATTTGTCGGATCAAGACGTTCATGTGTTTTTGGAAGAAGATGGCACTGAAGTGGACGACAATGATTGTTTTTTGGCTTTCGGGCAAGGAACAGTTTTTATTGTTGGCAGTAAATGGGAAGCAGTAACCACTGCAGTAGAGTTTTCAGACGAGGACAGGATAAAGCATACATTTCCAGGAACAGTTTCCACAGAAGGTAATTACATTTTCAAACAAACTGTATTTCCTCAAACAATAGCTTCCGGGCAATACTCTCGTCTGTGCTTCAGTCGAAGGCGACTACTCGGAAGAGGCTATCATTCACGGTGAAAAGTAAAGTTTTCGACGTATTAGGCGGCAATATTTTTCAGTAGCGAAAAGCACCTGTGAATTTTGCGGCAACCTCTTTCCCAGGGTTTCTCTCTCGTGCCCCAGGGGGCAGGAAGAAGGGACACCCTAGGAACGATGTTGATTTCATCCGGCGCTAAGTTTTGAAGACGCTCTTGGAGATTCCAGCATCACATTAGTGGCACACTTGGCGATTTTCACCTATCGCCTATAGCTAGTGCATCACGCACACTCGTCTGTAGAGGTAACATCAACGGGGCAATTATTTCATGAAATGTGGACATTAAAAAAGAACCGAACTGATTCCGTGCCTGATTGGCTAGTCTCGTAGCCTTGTGTAGCCATTATTCAGACCTGCGAAGACCCATTAACCGCAATGTAGGGTTTAGTTAGGGGCTCAAGGCGCTTGTCTGTACCAGCTTTCAGTCGATCCCTCTACAAAAATTGAAACCTTTGGCAAACAGAAATACATTCAAGTATATTGAGGAGATGACAACGTCATATTTCTGAACTGCTGATGAACTTTTTTATGAGCAAAGACCCTTTCACTGATGTTACCAATTAACTGAAGTAGTTGCAAAGAAGGCCTGAAAAAACAACAGAAACAATAAGGCTTTTCACACAAAATGTTTCAGGATTCAAACACATGACCATCAATGTTTAACCCGTGCAATGTTCTTACCAGCTGAGCTAGCAGCCAACTGGCCATGAGAGCTGCCAATCTGTAAGGTCAAACTGATGTTCTTATGGTAGAAAGAAAAAAGAAGCTCGATTTCCAAAATAAAAATCAAATATATATTATAGTCAACTCACTGTAAGGCGGACATCTTTCTATGACGGTTATGAATAGCTGGCTCTAACCGAATTTCACTTGCTCGTCTGTAACAAAACTCTCGATAATTATAGCCTCTATAACGCAGACAGCTAGAGCTGGTCATGAAAGTGTCCGGCGTAGACAGAGATCACTGTATTTTGGTCTGAAACACAAACTTTAATTGGGGATTAAAACACAAAATTAATGAATATATGCATGAAGGTCGTTGCAGTTTGAAAGAGACAAACATAAAACTGATGACTATGCATGTGTGTAGCCTCAGGCAAAATGAAAAATAAGTTAATTATATAAATAATTCAATGCCTGAATATGACTCGAGCCGGGGCACTATGTTTCTTTCTCATTTAAATAAACTACCCACATCACCTGTCCACGTGAGCTGCCTACTTTGTTTGGGTACAGTACTTTTTCGGAGGGGATCTTAACTTAGATAACTTATTGCAAACGTTTGAGAGAAGTTATGGTTTTGTCGTAAATTCAACAGATATTTGTCTATGCTACATTGTGTCTTAAAAGTTGAAATAATGTCAATAGTATTTAATCAATTTTACAGACGTTACCAAGTCAAGTCCTCCTGTCACTCAGTCAAGTCCCCCGTCACGCTGTCAAGTCCTTCTAGCATGCAGCCAAGTCCCCCTGTCACACTGTCAAGTCCTTCTGTCACGCTGTCAAGTCCTTCTGTCATGCAGTCAAGTCCCCCTGTCACGCTGTTAAGTCCTTCTGACATGCAGCCAAGTCCCCCTGTCATACTGTCAAGTCCTCCTGTCATGCAGTCAAGTCAACCTGTCAAGCTGTCAAGTCCTTCTGTCATGCAGTCAAGTCAACCTGTTACTCGATCAAGTTCCCCTGTCAGGCTGTTAAGTCCTTCTGTCATGCAGTCAAGTCCCCCTATCACGCTGTCAAGTCCTTCTGTCATACTATCAAGTCCTCCTTTGACGCTCTCAAGTCCTTCTGTCATGCAGTCAAGTCCCGATGCCACGCCGTCAAGTCCCCCTGTCTCGCTGTCAATTCCGCCTGCCACACAGTCAAGTCCTCCTGTCATGCAGACAAGTCCTTTTGAGTCTACGTCCTCAACAGAGAGTGGAAAAAGAACAGCTCGAAATGCCTTTCAGTTGTTACAACAAAATTCTTTTAAAAATGCAAAAGTGAAGGGAGTTAAAATCTACACTGACAGCGAAATCCAACAAGCGCGAAGTGACCTGGAAAGAAAGAGACGGTTATTCTGGAATGAGAAAATGGAGCAGCTCTGTTCTGACCCCAAACAGGCACGGCATGACAAGACAACCTTGTATGGCATGGTCGATGTATCCTGGACATTAAGGAAATCAGGAATGTTGGAGACAGAGGCGAACAAAGTTCTGTACCAAGAACAAGTGGTATTGAGAGGAGGAGAAGCTACCACCAAAAAGAAATTGGGTACACAAAAAAGGGAAAGAATTCCCAAGAACATGGACCGAATGAATGCTGCTCACCAACAAGTGGAAACGTTAGATGGAGCGCTCATAAAATTACGTCAAAATCACAGTGAAACAAGCAGCATGGAGCAAAAGAAGAAAATTAAAAGAGTTTGAAAACAAAACTGCTCTCCTGGATGGCGCCTATAGCGAGCTAAAACGAGCTCAAGAGGCCCTTTCCAAATCACTGTCACAGAAAAGGATGGAGATGGAAAGGGTCCTTGCCAGCAGCACAGAAGACGGTGGTGAACTTGATCAAAAATAGCATGAGAAGCTTAAACAAACTTAAGACGGAATCCATCAGGAAATTGAGTAATCAGTGGACAAAAACCTTGTACCAGAATAATTTAAAGCGTATCGCATTCTTTTTTACACTTTTTAAGAGCTATAGACGTAATTAGTTATCTGTAATAACACCAAAGACAATTTCTTATGGGAGCCCGAGAAATTGAATTTCAAATTTCACAGGAATTGTGTAAGCACGGGTAGAATAGGTAAATTTTTATGCACAAGATTTCATTTTGTGAAATTTGAAATTTATTTTCTCGGGCTCCCATAAGAAATTGTCTTTGGGGTTATTACAGATAACAAATTACATCCATAGCTCTCAAAAAATGTAAAAAAGGATGCGATGTGCTTTAAATTATTCTGGTACAAGGTTTTTGTCCACTGAAAATTAAAATTAC
Organism: Siderastrea siderea; assembly: GCA_964030785.1. Taxonomy (NCBI): domain Eukaryota; kingdom Metazoa; phylum Cnidaria; class Anthozoa; order Scleractinia; family Rhizangiidae; genus Siderastrea; species Siderastrea siderea. Next base: position 73,383,910 of record OZ034968.1, on the reverse strand, counting down.
GAAATTTCCTAATGGATTCCGTCTTAAACTAGTTTAAACAAAGGGCTGCTTAAAGTTGGAATTAATCCTTTAAGTATTATTTCAGTTACGATGCTTCATTTGTTCCAGTTTATAGTCCCAGTTTGCACAAGCTATGGCTGTATCCGGCTATCATGTAATAAAATAGCCGTCATGTTTAAGAATTATAAATTTTTGCCATGAGTACTTCGTTTCGCTTAAAAGAATTGATTAAAACAAATTGAAAACTGAGTCTGTTCAAAGGTACATGAAAATGGGGCCTATCACCGGTTTAAAAGCACTGAGATGCAAACGTCACAACTACACGTTTGTGGTGGGCGATGTCGCAGCTCTTACAAGGTCTTCTCTGATTTGCTGAGTTGTGGTCGCCGGGAGTGCAATTCAAGGATTGGAATGGTTTTAGCACAAAAAGGGAGCCTCTTCGTAGGCTATCCTAATACACTTTAATAAAAAATATCCTATTTTCCAGCGACTTTTCAATATCAGCCAATCAAATTCGCCGATTCAATTGAAATTTATAATTTCTTTTTGTCACTTTCTTAACGATTGTGCCAACGACCTGCCTACTTCTTGTGCGAAATATTAATTAAAGGGACTATGTCACCCCAGGTGCATGTGCAAGCTGATGAGAAGCACTTTGAAATCGTTGGCCCAACTTTTACAAATACCGTCAGAGAGTTCAGGAGGCTGTTATATTGCATTGGATGTAAATGCAAACGTATATCGAATGATTTGGAAAAATTGTCTGTATTCTAGGGAAAGTGATTCTGGTTGTAGAAATCAAGCAAATCTACGCAGGAATACTCCTCTCAGAAAGCGACCAACCGGACTACACTGCGCATGTACCCCAGTTGACATAGTCCCTTTTTAACTATTTTACAAACAAAACAATGGTGGTCGGTTATAAAAGAGCCATTATCAGAAATATGAGTCATTTCAGTCATGCGATCATTGATACCTGCGGTTTCCTTCAGTGTGCCGGTCGGTATCAGATTGCTAATTTAAATAACTTGCGGGTTTGTGACGTTTCACGATGTGAATGGTGTTTGTCGCATAATGTTTTGACTACTGTTGTTTTAAACAATATTTCTCCTGTTGACTTAGGATTTATATCGTACAGTTAAATGCTTAATGTAACGTCTATAAGAGAAGGAGACTTATCGGTGAGAAAATTGTGAATACTTGCAAATAATATTTAGAATGCTTGGATTAGTTATTTTACATTAAGCTCAGTTTTGCGCTTCTGATCGTCAATTAATCAATCAGAAAGTGTCTTACATTGTAAAGTAAGAAAATACTTTTATAAGAACGTAAAGCAAGGATACGCAAATAAAACAACTGCTGTTTGACTGTTTTTTTATTAATTTTTAAAAACAATTTGGTATATTGAAGTGATATGGAGTGAAACATTTTCTTGGGATGATCTAAGTACCGCTCTAACAGCAAAGACAGTGTGTTTGTTAGGAAGCGATGGTGGACGGTAAATTGGTAGGGGTAAGACCAATCTATGGAATTGAAGAGCCCGCAACTGCAAAACCTAACCTAGAGAACTGATTTATTGCAACTACTCGGCTCAACTACCACTGGTTTCAATAATCACTAGTAGCAATTGCATTAATTATTAAACGGTGAAAATCCGCTGAATTCCGTTTCCAGTTAAGCTTCTGGTGCTTTTCCAATTTCCGGTGGACTTCTGAACTGCCTAAGTCTGCAACTGCAACCTCTGCTATCATTGTATTCCCTTTATTCTGATGTCGGCTGCAGCATCTTTATGGCATCTTTAATTACAAAATAATGAATAATTTTTTTATAATAAATATTTTATGAGCTACGTCACCAATTTTTTAAATAATATTTTATGAGCTACGTCACGAGGTCACCGTATTGACAGACATTACACCCCTCAGAAACTCCTCATGTGGTCCTATACCCTCAGAAAATCTCCCTCAGAATCCCATGACCCCTCAGAAAATCTCTTCCATAGGGGATGTGGATATAATACCCCTCAGAAAATCTCTTCCATAGGGGATGTGGATATAATACCCCTCAGAAAATCTCTTCCATAGCGGGGGTGTGGATATTAAATGGAATGGCCCCTGGCTCGCCGTTCAAAACTTTTCGCTCTCACACTATCACAAATAATCTCTTCTTTTTGACTCGCAGTTGATTTCTGAGAAGTTCAGTCAATTAAAAGTCAAAATTTACAGATTACCGATTGAGTCCTCAATGAATATTTCCAGAATAGCTTTAGTTCTGCACAAAACATCTTCATCATTAACCTCGACGCCATCGTGGCGCTGAGCTATACACCCGTTGCCATAGAAATTTTGTAATTTCACATGTAAAATTATAAATTAACGCTGAAATTTCGCGCCAACTTAATTAAGGAGTAATTTGTCACCCATGATATTAACGTTGAAATTTCGCGCCAAAATTAAAGAGTAATTTGTCACCCATGATATCAACAGTAAAATTTGTCCATCAGAGGGAAGATCAGCGTCCTTTTTTGTCCTGTTCCACACCAGAGTGCGTTTGTAGGCTGGATATCTGTTGACGTAGACTACAAACAGTCCATTTACGCTCGGCTCAAACATATAATCAAGTAAAAACTTGGTAATAAACGCCAACGTAAGGGACCGTTCATTTAGTACCTGTAAAATATAATGACCCCACCTCTACATTAGAAATTTTTTACCTGGCCCCCCCTTGTAGTCATAAATATATGAGATGACCCCCCCCCCAAAAAAAAAAAAGAAACAAAGAAAAAAGGGATAAAGTAATCTAAAACTTATCAAGCTTAAAATAAATTTAACAGTCAATTTTAACACTCAAGTCCTGCAGGAGTAAATGTCTTTATTGACAAGCACTAAAGGTAATTTTCTGGTAGGGGTTCCAGAGGTATCTTTCCCTGGAAAATGTTGAAAATTTAGAGATGCTCTAATGCAATTTGCTGCAATCTGAAGTACATAAACAGACAATTCACACCGGTTTAAAGCATTATTTTGGACACTGTTATCAGTTGTTTAAGAATCAGACTAGCAGAGGCCCAAAAAAGAGTTGACATTCTTCTGGCTGTATTTTGTAATGAAACAGTTCGTGGGGTAGAGTTGCCGTTGGGTGTATAACGAAGTAGGGGGGACCGGGGGCATTCTCCGTCGGGAAAATTTGAATTTTCAGAACCTTAAAAACGCTATTTTTGGCCTTCTGGCACTCATGTTTGCATTATTACAGAAGCTGTCACTACTAAACTTAAAGGCAATTTTTTTGGTGACCCCCCCTTTACACCATATTTTTTCGGCTGGCCTCCCCCTTTGAAGCCATATTTTTTTACATGCCCCCCCCTCAAATCCCACCAGCCCCCCCCCCTACCTCATAAAAAATGAACGGTCCCTAAGCGCGCTCGAATTCACCTGCCGCGTGTAGCTTTACTCGTGGAAGAGTAATTTTTCGCGTGCACTCGTGTGTCTCGTGACCTTTTTCCTCGACCATACTTAAGGTGATTCCATCGAAAAAGAAGTTGTAACGAGAATTTGTTGAAACTTTGCACAGTTACTAATTACACCTAGTACATTAAAAAAATAAAATAAAAAGAGGGAGTCACCGTGTCTGATTTCATGCTACGGGGCTGTAGTATATAGGTACTTTGCTATCTTTAGACAGCAATATTAAAAAACCTATCCTTGTAGTAGAGACACCCATTACTTCAACAAAGTTATAACTAGCAATGAAATATAAGCATTATTCTTATGATAGAAGTACAATGTTACAGTAAAACGTCTTAAAATTGCCGTAACAAAAACTAATTTGACATAATAGGCAAATCGAGGGTCCGCACAGTTCCAGTGAAACACCTAAAATCTGGCTGTAATAGTGAATCAACCGGAATATTTCAAAATTGAATAATGAAAAGTTCTTCAAATTTGAATATATCATGTAAAGTCGTATTTTGCTTAAATAAATGGAATAAAAAAGTGGGGTCACCGAGTTCGTTTAGGAGAAAACGACCATTTATTTCTCTGAACAGCTCAGCTTCCATAGAAAACCTATCAAGTTCCGAACGCGCGCGCGCTCATCACGCAAAAAAATGATGCGCAGAAAGGATGCGCAATGCAATTGAATGGAATCACCTTAAGAGAAAGGAGGAACTACTTTGTCTTCTGTGAGCCCCATTTTTGATGAGCTGTGTCAAAAGAGTTCTCCTTTGTGTACTAGCGCAGGACTCAGTTGTTGATCATGACGAGTTACTAGGGACCTTTGGGACTTGAGTACTGGTAAACAACACAAAGGAGTGAGGGCTCTGCACACGTCACTGGTTTGAAATTCGAAAGTCGTACTCGTACACAAACTTGTATCCGTAGTCCAGTCTAAAAGGTCGCTACAAAAGCCAAAAGAAAAGCCGAAACTAGTAGAATATCTCGAAGCTAGAGGAATGAGAATTAAGCTTTAAGTAGGCAATTAGTGGACAGTATGATCAAGGTGCATTTTCTGTAAAAATATTTAAAATAAGCTCAAACATAAACAAAGTCAGAGACACTCCTGTAGAGATGAAAAGCAAATAAAAATGCTCCTGTTTTAGAGGCAAGAAACAGTGGTTCTCGTCCCATTATATGTACCCAACTGGGAAATATTTTTGGAAACTCCTTTTGTTTTCAATACCTTATTGATGGACGGCAACATTTGCTAATATCTATACGTCGTGTCCCTCCTTCCCCAATCTCTTTAAATCTTAGTCTTAGTCACATGAAATTCCCTTCAAAATAATGTCAGTCGTGAAGGCCAAGAGTGAAGCGGATTTCCTCTGATTCGGATTTCCTCTGATTCGGTGAGGGGGCATAGGTTAAGCTTATTTGTCTGTGCATCTGATTTCCTCTGTTGTTAGTGATTCGAATGCGAGAATTGATTAGCTAGTCATCTGAAAATTATATTAGAGCAGAGTTTGAAGCTTCCTGTTTTTGTTATTTCTGCATCATTTCCTTGTCTTCCTTTGATGTAAGTGACTTGAGCGTTAACCAAGTTAACCTTGGCGTTAACTGATTTCAAAAGCACTGTGTCGTGTGTTCTGCACAGCAATTTGTGAAAAACGAGAGGGCTTGGAGACAAGTTACCAGATTTCTCTCCCGACAACCCCGCAGCATATTCAAGATGGCGGACAGGTCAGGGCGCCTTTCCTGTGAAGATAAGGAGACAGCCACGGAAGGCAATGAAAAGGACCACTCTACGAGACGTGTAAATACGGGAATCACTACTGAATCGCTATATTTAACGTTAGCAATGTGGATGGAAATGTTTCCGGAACAATGTACTTCACTGGGAGACAGTTTGTCTTCAGATCTAACGAAAGAAGCTGATAAATCAACTGATTTCTACAGAAAAATTGGATGCGTTCTTGTACAACAAAATGCCAGTCTTACCGCAGTTGACTGGAGTCGTGATGGTGTACATGGATTAGCTCGCATGCTTGTTAAGCATCACGGCAAGACCACAGGTTGTAGTGTATTTGTTTCACGTAAACCATGCACGTATTGTGCTAAGCTTTTAGTGAAAGCTGGAGTAATTGCAGTCTCGTATCCACCAGTTGAGCCTGAGTTTCTTAATAGCAAAGAAGAGAAGCGAGTTGGCATCTTGTTTGATGCGGGTGGAATCACTCAAAATATCTTCGTCCCTCAAATAAAGACGGATCTAGTAACAATGGCAGAGGAAGAATTGGTAGCACAAGGGATATCGTTAAATGATATTCGGGAATACACTGAAAAGGTTTTAAGAAGATTTTGGAGCGAGGACTACGTAAAAAGAATGAGTGGTGATATCACTAAGCAAACATACAGCGAGTTTGAAAACTTTGTTAAATGGCTGGTAAGAATTTACATCCCTTTAGAACGTTCCAAGTTCAGGTGTTTTTCAACCACCGGGGAACCAGCAACTGAAGAGAAAATAATCAGGAATTTTGACCCTGAGAATAATAAATACCAGGAACAGATTGCTAAGCACCTGCTTGGATTAGCAGCAATGACAATACAACGGACTGTTGAGCCAAAAACTGGTGTAGGATGTGTTATCCTGAAGGATCATGACATAGTGGCAGTTGGTTGGAATGATTTTCCTTCTAACATAATTGAAGAAGATTTTCATAATGCCTCTGACCAAGAAAGGGACAAGAGATATCCCTTCTTTGTACATGCAGAGCAAAACGCCCTTCTTATGTGCAATACAACAGATGTCACAGGAGGAATTATATTTGTCACAAAAACACCATGCCATGAATGTACCCCTCTAGTAAAGCTTTCTGGGATAGGAACTGTTGTGTTGGCAAATAAACTGGAACCAATAAAAGAAAGATATCGACTCAATTATGAAGTTTTTCAAGAAGAAGTTGAAAAAAGAAGTTTTCTTTGCTTTGAAATGATCAAAATTCAAGATTGGAAGTGCATACATGTTAACTGATTGATAAGGATTACTCACCAAGATATTTTACAGTGCAGCAATATCCATAATGTGGATTTTTACTGTCCCCAGACGAGTTTAAGTACAGACTGCTGACCAGTAAATAAGCCGAGTCTGCTACATAATTTTTGTGTCTTTTGTCTTTCTTTTGTCATGTTGACTTGTAAGTAAGGATGGGTTGATACCAGTTTTCAAGTCGATCATATATGGATAAAACATTTACTGATATTTGGCTTTTTTCAAAATAATTCTTGAAAAATTCCACTGTAGACAAGAGGAAACAGCTCAGGTAACTGCCTTGCAAGACGGTTTTCTCAGCTCTTTCCTCACATGGGCAGGAAGGCTTGATACAGGTTGACTGGTTTGACATACAGGTTTGGCTGTATTGTTCAATGTTTTTGCTCCTTCGAACTAAGTTGCAGGGTGGCATTTTATCAACAAAGTGAGTCTTGTTGTACATACAATTATTATAACAGCTTCTTTGTTTCTTGTGATGTTCACTATTAAGAAGTGCAAGAAATTAAATTATCTCATGTGGATATTAATTTTTAGCAATGCATGTCATAAGCACTCCTCAAATGACAGTTGCACTTGAAAAACAGTCTTCATCAATCACATTGCATCAAGAACAGAATTGGCTCATCATTGTTATTTATTTAGAGTATCAGTCATTATTAATTTCTGAAGAATTTCCCTTAAAGTGTTTTCAATTTTGTAACATTTTTTGGCAGAGTGCTGTAACACAGTTACACGTATTATGTCTTCCACTGGACTGTCAAGTGTGACACCAAAATAATAATAGTAAAAAAATTATCTCACTTTAAATGTTCCAGTCTTGAGATCAAAATATTTATTCCTGTTAATTACAATTCTGATGATTCTACTTCTTCTAGAATGAAAATCACTTGACAGCTTGACAGTGTATCAATAATGAAATATGAGATTAGATTTTCACCATGAGTTTATATTTGTCACCTCCCACTTGAAAATAAATTAAAATTGTAAGGAGAATCACACTTTGATCAATGCAATCTGGTTATATATATAGAGGATATCATTACACAGCGGCGTGAAGATATGAATTTTGTTTTTGAGTGGTAAAAGCAATATTAATCTTTTATGAACGAGCGCAGCAAGTGAGTAAAATATTGTTTTACCACGAGAAAATAAAAGTGATATCTTCAAGCTACTGTGTAATTTTCTTTTTATTACATGGACAAGAGTATTTTAGCACAAACAACAGTGTAAGAGTGGGAAGTGACATCATCAATATTCTCACTAGTAAGAATATGGAAAATATGCCCCTCAAATCCTGGATGTAGTTTCGTATGAACTTAATGATTGGTCCATTTTCCACTAAAACACTCTTGTCTATATAATAAATTTATAATATTATATAAATCATTAATTCAATATCCCCCGGTTGATGGTGTTCCACATTCTCAACATGTGCCTACACTAAAATAAATTTATTTTGTAAGTCTAGGAAAAATTAGATGTTAATTACTAGAAAGTAGATCCAACGTGATGAGTTTCTATATTCTCATTACCTATTTGCTTGGCATGTCTAGTGGATTTAGAATATTGTACTTGAAGAAATTGGATTCTGCTCACGGGAATTTGTTGGTAGCTCAAAACAGTCTTGCCTAGTTCAGGGCTTGAAATAACGGCCGGTCAACGGACAATGTCCGGTCAAAAATAGGTTTTGTCCGGTCAAATCCTTGGATGGCCGGACAATTTGTCCGGTCGTTTACCCTTGTAAAGAAAATTTTAAATTTTTAAAGCTTCAACATTATTGGCGTTCGTGAATGAAAAGGAGAAAGACAGAACGAGATACTACCAGACCAAAAACTTTTAACAAATGATTCATAATAGTGGTTGTAAAATTTCCGGTGGTTGCAAATTTTCGCTTTGTCATTCATCAAGCCGTCACCGCAAATTAGCGGGTGTTCCGGAGAAAGCGTGTGTAGCGGTGTGAATTAACAGTGCCTCTCAGTGTCGGTACAAAGGTCCGGTCCAATAAAAAGAAAGCAAGTTTACATTTATTTGTCGACTTGTCGACATTTTGTGTGAATCACTCTAGGTCTAAATTCCGACATTGACGAAACATCCCTGAGAGGTGATTTTCAAGGGAAACAAACCATTTAAACAGAAAGTTCACATATTCCATCAACTTCACGACTTAAGTAGGTATTAAAATTTAACCGTATAGAAGACAAAGAACTGAAGCGATAGTTGTATGCACAAATGTAATATTGATTCTGACGAACTTTGCGGCTGTACCGTGCGTTCCAGCATTGAGTTCGAGGCTGCATGTACAATAAAGGCGTAGAAAATGTACTTGCTTGATATGTAAACATTATGCGGGGGGAGGGGGGATTTTATAGAGATATGACGTAATGGATATTTGTCCGGCCAAAAATGGGTTGTGTCCGAGCAAAAATAAGTTTGACCGGACAACTTGACCGGCGCCAGCCGGGAAATTATTTCAAGCTCTGTAGTTGATGATTTTCTATAGTCTCATGTCACCTGTCTCCTTCATAGTGTATTTTATAAAGTAAGGAGAAATTATGTAACATACATTAAGATGTTCCTTTCTTGGGGAACTACCGTAAACACTGGCGTATAAGCCACACCTTTTTACCCTAAAACTTCGTTCAAAATCGGGGGTGCGGCTTATCTGCGAAAACATCTGAAAAAAAAACTGTAATTTTCCATGAATCATCCCCAAAACACCAAAATACAAAAGCCAAAACAGTACCACGCTATCTTCGAGAACTTGCATGGTACCACTGTTTCTTTGTTGAGCAAATTTGTCAAAGCAATTATTGAACTCCCTTTCACAGGCGAGTTTGTCACAGATGGATGGCTTCCAAATGTCCTTGTAAACATAGAAGCGACGAACAGCTGAAGAAATCGCTAAAACCTCCATTTCAAATTGCTTTGTGAATGAATGAAGCGACAACACCAAGTCACCAGTTTTCTCTCTTCTCATCAAATGCCTGGCTACCAAGCCAAGCTATGCAACCGAATGGCTGAACAAACTTTCTCACAGATTTTTGGACTTGAATAGCTTTAATTGGAAAAATGCTGGGAAAAAGTTCATCGGGGAAAGCGCAGCCTGTATGAATATTCATTGCACGTGAATAACCGCGAAATACACCAGGAAAAACAAAATAAAACTGTTGCCCGTTGAAAGTTAATAACGACTGAAACCTGACCGAGATTCAGCCTTCTTATCTAATAAACGAAATGGTTATTTAGCCTAAAACCTGCTGGAACATCAAAAAGAATTATTATTCTAACAGCAATCAATTTGAGAGAAAAATCTGTAAGGGCAGTTTAGAAATATTTCTATGCAAATTACAAACTTTTGGACTGATTTGTGCTGCATTTTAGCAGTTTTTAAATATAAATATCTTCAAATCACAGCTACCTAGGAAGCTCAATGTACATTATGAATGTTTTGCTATCATAAAAGATCTTTCAACTGAAAACAGAAACTGTTAAGTTTTATCTTTGTTGAAATATTGGAGAAAATTGCAGGAATGACCAAAATCAGCCCGTAAAAAATGAATCATGATTTACTTGAAAACGCTCTTACGGATTTTTCTCTAATTTCCCAAACAAGTTGTGTAGGTTGAATAGTTCAAATAGTCCAAGTTTTGTCATAAAGTGTCTAACTAGTTTTCGAGATATTCGACATTATTTAAAATGAGGGGTTGTCCATTACTGTTGCTATGGTGACAGTTGTTGCTAGGAAACCAATGAAAAAATAAACTTTGGTCACATGTCGAAAAGGTGGTGTAGTATCAAGGAAATTGAAGTTTGTCTTCTTCTTTTCTTCCAAACCTTGAGCTTCTAAACTCAGGGTGTGGCTTATCTGCAAGTGCAGTGTTTACAGTACTTACAGGTTCCATCAGTGGCGGGAGGGGAGGGGGGAGGGGTAGGAGTGTGGTTACTTGGAAGTAAAGGGGGAGAAAAGTGGATAAAACAGCACCTCTGTGGTGGCAGGAAGCAAGGAAGAAAAGAATGTTCTGCAACATTGGGTAATACTTTGCAAAAGAAAGTGCAGTCACAGGAGTGCCAAGGAAGGGATGAGGAGATTAGTGATATGGGACACGGGAAGATTGGACTCCTGTATCCCCTCCCCCCCCCCCCACCAGCTACAGCATTATAATTAAAGTTCTTTACAAGTATGGACACCACTTATCAAAAGACCTCCTTGCACCTATATGTTAGGGTCAGTTTGAGAGAATTGCCCTGTTGACTCTTGAATTTTGATTAACTCACAGACTACCTGGTAATTTCAGCCTTAAATGCACATGTAAGTAGACACTCTTCAGTAGGAGTCTGTGACAATGTCACCCTTTGCATGCCTTGAATACGGCCTCAAAAACAGCCTTATCATCGACAGCTTGTGAATCTTGAACAGTTGCAGTCTCTTTCATGCACTGACTCCCAGAAGTAAAGCTGGATAACATAATGTCAATTAACCACAGTGGCTGCATTTTTTCTGTCCTTGCATTTTAACTTCTTATCTTCAACATGTAATGCTGGACTCTCCCATCTGGTGCCCTACCAGACACCCAGCTAAAAACAAAAACATTTTTGGTTAAACTTTTATTTAGTAGTGTGCATGACACAAGGGGTGATTATAAATTGTACGAAAAATTAGAAAAGAGATCAGAAATCAGAGTATGTGTATTGTCATAGCTGCAGGGATGGAAATTACCACTTGGCCAATTGCCTGGGTAAGTGTCAAATCTTCCTGGGCAAAGTCACTTGGCCATATGACAAGTGCTGTCAAAATTTAGCTTCCAAGCCCGTAGCTGGGAATAATTCCAAGCCCCAGCCATTACTGACATCCTTGAAATGGTATGCACTGCTTCTTGTTTGTCATTTGACCGCTCACTCCAGTCAAACTGGTTAACCCACAAAATAAAGGTAGAAGTTGGTCTGCAGAACTGGTTCTGGATAATCTGGTCCTGCTCTTCAAGTGTTACAGCATGGAATTTGAAAAGTTCAAGGACCTGTTTGTAGCAATGCTGACTGGTCAAGCAAAATTTACATTTACATTGTGGTTCACCAATTGAATTACTTTAAGGCTTTTGTTGAACAAGTCTTAAGCTGCATGTACAGTGTATACTGACATCAAAAGCAAGGGCGAAAAAATGGCATGACACCCCAAAATTTTCGCCACCATGCCCACACAAGTAATTTATAATCCATGGCACTCTCCATTTACACTGTAACCAAAATACACAACTGGGCAGAGTCCCCATTGCTGTCTTGGCACCCCTAATACCCTTAAAGTTTTCTTTTGTCCAGAAACTTAATTAATGTCCTTCTAGCTGTTATCGACTTCTGCCTCCAACCCTTGATACTCGCCTAGAACAACAAGAAGTTTCCATATGTACAGAGAGGAGGCACCTTGTTGGTTAAAAGATATTGGCCAAAATTTTATGATTATTCATCTTTTTCAATGTTTCAGTCACCTCTAACCCAACAAATATCAATACGGGTGATTGAGTGCGTTTACAGTTATCTTATTGCATGAGTCACCAGGAAATATTCAGTTCGTTGTGCCCACCATGTTGTTACTGCTACACACGCGTGACAATTCAAATGTGATCAAAATTGATAGAAAACAGCACTATATAGTATTTTGTATCCCTGGTGGAGATGTAACAGATGGTACAGAAAGGAGTGACTTCAGAATACCCGGTCATTTTCGAGTGGCCCAGTTACTGAAGTTCAAAGTATGGCCACAAGGAAAAAAGAATTTTCATCCCAAGAACACACAGTCCAAACAAAGTGAAAAAAATTGCTCCCCCCAAGTACCCCACAAAAATAGTACTGGCTATGAATCAAACAGCAGTTTTGTCCACTCAGTGTGCTCATGGGTTTCGTCAAATTTATGGCTACAATAGAAGTGATGTGAAACTGATGGTTGACGAAGTTTAAATACGCTTATTATTTGACCGTTAATAAGCTTAAACTTACTACATTAGCCGAAGTACTCCATGAATTCGAGTGTAAAATCTCACACAGCTTTCCGGTTCAGTGTTGCTTTGATTCGACGGAGGCTAGGGACAAGTGCATAACAAGTTACAACGGCCTTACCATTGATTTGATGTCCTCCGTTTTTCAATTGCCCTCCCTTCTTCTTTAAACGCAAAATATAAAACTAAAACAGGATGCATTATATTCTCTGTTTCGACGTATTCAGTCGCCAAATGCGTTTTTCGCCGACCGCTTTGCCTTTTGAAAATGTTGATTGCCGACCGATCTCTTGCCCAGATTCCCCTCATAATGTGCGACTGTCTAATGCATTATGGGATAAAAATGACGTAGATTTTTGGGGGGGTGGGGAGGGTTGGGGAGAATATGTCTCGGGAAACGTTTTGCAAAGCTGCTTCAAATAAAGAAACTTTGTGGTCGAGAAAGATTATACCATCCCAGTAAAATATTACGTTTTACATCGTCCGCCCGAGCTATTGTAGCTGAACAACCTGGAAAACACAATTTGACCAAAACTTCGGGATTCATCATCTCGAGCTGCTCCCACTGATTTAATTTATCGGGTCGGTTTCAAAATACGCCATTTGCACGATGACGCCATTTTGCTACTACTACCAGAATCCTTTAGGGTTTTGCTTTCTTGTAGCCTGTGCACAGCCGCCCGCTTTTCTTGAGGAGGGCGGGCGGCTGTACACAGGCTAGCTTTCTTGTTCAAATTAGGTTTTTGTTATTTCCGGGGTAATTTAAACCCGCTGGGATTACCAAATTGAAATATGAAAGGAAAAACGAAATGATTCTAGTAGTACTAGTCAAATGACGCCATCGTGCACATGGCCTATCCAGGTTCTAATATGTTTGTAATTTGTATACACCAATACTGTGAAGATGGCACGCTGTATCACCCAAGTAAACGTCTGCAAACGCCTTTTTAAGGAATCAGTCCCAATTGACATTTTATCATTTTTCCTAAGAAATATTACCCTGATCCCAGAGAAAAACCTCTGGGACCACTTTGTATCATATGTCTAACTGTAACCAGTTTTACTACATATTATAACGACCTTCCGTATTTTCATTAATTAAGTTCCCCCGAAGAAGGACGGCTTGACTGTCCGACATATCGGGAAAACCAATTCGCTCATGTTTGCTGTTTTTTCATTATAGCTTGTTCCAATTACTTCACTATTACAGGATTTGGATTGCAAGTCGTATATCTAATAGAAGTTTCAACGTTTATAAAAATATTGCCTATTTGCCAAATACAAAATAAACACAAAAGAAAGGGGTTAGTTTCTCAAGAAACTGTGGTGCTGCGTCGGTGGGGAAGTGAGACAAAAAAATTGCATTTATCAACTGTGTCGATGACGTAAATTGGCCACTGTAGAGAAATAAAAAAAAACTAATGTTTAGAACGTTAGTTCTGACGAAAAGCTAACCCCGGAAACGTCAGCTTTTGAATTTGCCTCATCGACTCCAAATCCAAATTCTCGGTGTTTAAAAATGTACTGTTTGGCCTTAGGGGCTGTTTACATGGAGGGCGGAAGATTCTAGCACTAGGAAGATCCTAGAAGGCGAAACAAATTTTCGTTTGGTTTACATGCAAAAATTTCGGTCGGGGCGGTTGCTGGAAATCAAAACTGTCGGCCCTTAGCAGCTGAACGCCCGGCCGCCGCCATATTTATTTTTCTGTCCCTAGTAGTAGGATCTTTCTAGAGAAGGTAGTTTACATGGTGCTAGGATCTTCCTATCTCTCAGCTAGGAAGATCCTAGCGCTAGAAAGATCCTAGCACTAGGGCCAAGTAAAACATTTTGCATGTAAACTGAATACGGATGATCCGCCTTCTAGGATCTTCCTCCCTCCATGTAAACAGCCCCTTAAAACGGTCACTTGGGATAGTTTTGCTCAGAGCCGTTCAATTATTTATTCACAATGATTACAACTTTTTTTGTTTTCTTATTTCATTTTTGTTTCGACTCCCAACACCGACTTCTTTTCAGCCAGCTAGAGTGGGTGTGGCCAGCTAGAGTGGGTGTGGCCAGCTAGAGTGGGTGTGGGAAACGACAGAAGTTCAGTGAGGTGGCCAAATTCCTTAAGACAACGGTCCTCAGTTTCCACACTAAATTTAACGGCTACCTAAACACTGTGCGCCACGCTTTGTATATGTTCCCCACATTAACTCGGCTGACGACGCTAAGGACGTCTTTTTATAACTAATTAATATTTCCCTATAGATCTAATTACACGCGATACTATTCTACTACTGACGTAACTGCGGAGACTGGAAGAATTGAATATAAATATACTAATCATGACGTTACAGTATTTCAGTTCATCTCGTTTCGTTTTCTCTGCTCTGCAATGTGCATCAGTATGACGTTTTCTTCTTCAGTTGCTCATAGCTGCCTTTTTTCAACTATAGTTTGGTCTAATATTTACTGAATAATGTTCTTTGTCAGTTGAGGGTAGCCACGTAATTATAAAATTACTCTGCTCACCGTAAATGCCAGTAAAACCACTTCCTACGTCAGGCGAAAACGGTGCACCAATCAGATCTCCAGCTTAGAACAAACTGGAACTTGTCAAGTGCAGAGTATATCAGTTGTTAATCATCGTTTGTGCTCACTAGTTAGTTAAAGTCGTCGACGAGAAAGGATCTCGATTTGAATTCTTCTCTAAGTTCTGTAAACCTATCAGCTATAAAGGTGAGTGAGAAGGACGAAACCTTTTTGGCAAGAACTTACGTTTTCATGGTTTTGGGATGACTAAAACTTTTGATCTGATGTAAAGCCAACCGATTGTCCCGAGCGTTGCGTTCTTCCGGAAGAACGCAAAGCGCGTTTATCGTCTTTGCCTTTTTGGATGAGAATGGTTAGCACGGCTCACCCTATGTAATCACGCGCGGTGTCTCTGGCTTTCGAGATGCAAGGGTTCGAGTTGTCGAGATTACACCGTATTACATTTGAGTAAGCACGATCACATGTCAACGAACACGTCCCGTGACGCTCGTAACTTGTCGTAATGTTTCGGCCTTCGTGAACTGTGAAAACCTGTACTTTTTGATTTTTTGAAATAGCAATCAAAGTATTTTGTATCTTTAATATTCAGTAAAAGAACTTATTAAAAGCCGTAAAAGTTTACGCTTATCCCAAGTCCGCGTGCAGACCGTTTACGGTAAATGCGTCCTCTAAAAATATAGTTGTTTTCTAATTGGAAATGTTTAGTTATCCACTAAGACAAGCAGGCTACTCGTCCGTGTTTTGTACCAGCTGAGCGATATTCAACTCGGCTAAGCGTTCTGATCCTAGCCTTTCCTCTAATTGCTACTTCAAAGTTCGCCAATTTCCATGAGCTGAGAAAATGGTAATCTCGTCTTGACACGAATTATCAAATTACTGATACTTCGTAAACAGAACTGACTTAATCCGCGTTGTGAGGTGACTAGAATAGCGATAACGCACCAGAAAAACATGCAACTGTGGTCCGAGAAGCTGTCTTCGAGACACTTTAATGCACGATTTGTCCCCGGTCTGAACTGAAGCAGCCTCTATTTTCCTTATTATATGTCTAATTAAGCTACATTTCCACTACTTTTTTACGATACATCTGGACACCACAATCCGCTTTTCCTGGGAAATCGAATTCACGCTCAATGTAAGCATTTTTAAGGAAGTTGCTTCAGTGACGTCTGAGTTTACACGACTCACACTTTTATAAGTTTATCTCTTTCGTGCCGACGACATGGACAATGCACTTATGACGGACAAATACATCAGTCAGTGATTTTACAGCCCTGAGGATTTAGACAGGAAAATAACATTCACAATAGTATTCACTTACTGGAAAAATATTAAAATGTGGTAAAATTCCTTCAGGAAACAATTAAATAAATACTAGTACAAGTGCAATTATAGTGAGCATCGGTTGTGTTAAACGAAACATTTACTAACTTGAAAAGCTTTTCCAGCCAACTCTTTTCCCACCCAGAATTTTACAAACAGCAAATTTCAGTCGAGAACTTTGTTGTCAGCTAGGACATAGTGGAAGCTTGTGCATCAGTGGAGCCAGTCAGATGATCGATGAACAGCTCTTATAATGTGAGATACCTTGAAACTTTATGTTTAAAGCATGGCATGGCTTTAAAATGAAAAACCATGTGTAACTGATAAATTTCTTGCGGCAACGTAACATTTTTCCGAAGTTAACGAACTGATACGAAACATGGATTCACGGCTCGGTTGGCTTTTGATGCGACAACGATGCGTTAAAAACTCTAGCCTGTCCTTGGTACATGCGAATTAAACTGCAGGAAAATGGCATGTGCATCTAAGTAAACTGATGCTGTCCACTTTGGTAAAACTTTATGGTATGGAACTTGACATAAACCGGCAGAATATGTGGCACAAAAAAAAGAACGCAATACTGATTTTGTTTGTAAATCCTATCAAACTTTATTATATGTTCCCCTTTTGGGAACATATAATAAAGTCTACTTTCTTACTTATCACTGTTGAAAAGAACTGATCGCGGGAAAGAAACGAAGCTTGCCATTTTGTGATAAACTGAGCAGGGTCTCACCAAAAAGTGGAATTTTTATTTCTCCACATATGATGTTAAAGGCTGTGGTCTATGAGTGATTTTTTGCCGTTTCTTTTTTGATCAGCGGGGTTCGACTGAAACGATTTTTTTGTCGTTTGCCTAACTTATGACTGAAATGAAAGTCGATCCAGAGGGTCTGAGAATTGCACAAGCAAAATGTTTCCCACCATGAACAGCTAGCACCATATGCATATAACGTTCGAGTCTAAACAGACCCTAAACAGATTACTTAAAGCCCCGACTTTCCAATATTTCTTCAGTTATAACTTCTATGTTGAACTGAAGTTAATCATATGAAACGATCAAGTGCATTTTGACTTACCTCAGCTGACACTCCGTATCAGTGTTGCGGATTTCAGTCTCTCACGAAATAACAAATTGTTCAGAAACGTTCTGTGTACATGTAGTCTGGTCTAACCTTTTTTCAATACGGCATGAAGAGGGAAAATGACTCACTTTAGATTCCGAGAATCGATTCACTGACTGAAGAAAAGCGGAATGAGATAGTTGACGCCAATGGTTGAGGTTGCACTCGACAAGGAATATGTGCTGCTTTAGCTTTTTTCTCTTCATCGTTGTCGAACTAACAAGTATAAGCTTATAAGAGATCTCCTCGAAAATATTTGGAGAAGGCACTGAATTTCTAGCTGTAGCATGCATATTGCATTAACATTGCACTGTTTACGGTATACGTATTCAGCCACAAGTGCATGGACTTCTTAGTTTCGCCTGACTGAACTTTGAGCGTGAATAGATGAAGTTCTGCGTGACTTGGCAAAATAGTGTTCAAAACATACCTTTCTTAAACAAGTACAGGAAAATCTTTATTTCCTTATGTTTTATTTGTTTGTTTGCTTATGTATTAGCTTATATTGTTTGACAGATATGAAATGTGGTCGATCTTGGTCCTTTCGTTGTTTGTTATTTTGCTTGGGCCCAGCAGTGTAACCCAATGTGGATCAGTATGACGTTTTCTTCTTCAGTTGCTCATAGCTGCCTTTTTTCATCGATAGTTTGGTCTAATAATTACTAAATAATGTTCTTTGTCGGTTGAGGGTAGCCAATTACAAGTAAGATAACTCTGCTCATCGGCCGTAAATGCCAGTAAACTGAACCACTTCCTACGTAAGGCGAAAACGGTGCACCAATCAGATCCCCAGCTTAGAACAAACTAGAACTTGTCAAGTGCAGAGTATATCAGTTGTTAATCATCGTTTGCGCTCACTAGTTAGTTGAAGTCGTCGACAAGAAAGGATCTCGATTTGAGTCTCCTAAGTTCCGCAAACCTATCAGCTATAAAGGTAAGTAGAAGGACCAAACCTTTTTGGCAAGAACTTACGTTTTCGTCGTTTTGGAATGACTAAAACTTTTGATCCGATGTAAAGCCAACCGATTATCCCGAACGTTGCGTTCTTCCGGAAGAACGCAAAGCGTGTCGTCTTTGACTTTTTGGATTTTTTTGGATGAGCGTTCGTAGAACGGCTCACCCTATGTCATCACGTGTCTTTCGATTTCATTTGGCGAGAATTTCGAGATGCCAGGGTTCGAGTTTTCGAGATTTCACTTTTTAATTATTAATTACGTTTGAGTAAGCACGACCACGTCAACCAACACGTCCCGTCACGCTCATAACGTTTTGTAATATTTGGACCTTCATAAACTGTGAAAACCTGTACTTTCTGATTTTTTGAAATAGCAATCAAAGTATTTTGTATCTTTAATATTACTAGCAGAACTTATTTGAAGCCGCAAAAGTCTACTCTCATTCCAAGTCCGCGTGCGGGCCGTTTATTTTATTTGTATTTTTGTCTTTTTATTTATTTATTTATTTATTTATTTATTTTTTTGACACATTGACCATGACGTACAATGCAGAAGCAATGACGTTTCCTGGAAAAGTGCGCTCAAATGAACGTGGAAATGAAAGTAGAAGTAAAGTCAAATGCTTTTGATTTCATTTAGCGAGAATTTAGAGATGCCAGGGTTCGAGTTTTCGAGATTTCATTTTATTAATAACGTTTGAGTAAGCACGACCACATGTCAACGAACACGTCCCGTCACGCTCATTACTTTTCGTGTTAATGTCCCGGGATTAATGTTTGGGCCTTCATGAACTGTGAAAACTTTCTGTACTTTCTGATTTTCTGAAATATCAATCAAAGTATTTTGTATCTTTAATATTACCAGAACTTATTAAAAGGCATAAAAGTTATGGTCATCCCAAGTCCAAGGACCTTTTAATGTAAATGTGCGACCTCTAAAAATATAGTTGTTTTCTAATTGGAAATGTTTAGTTATCCACTAAGACAAGCAGGCTGCTCGTCCGCATTTTGTACCAGCGGAGCGATATTCAACTCGGCTAGGCGTTCCGATCCTAGCCTCTCCTCTAATTGCTATAGCCTGCGAGCAAGCTCTCCGGGGCGATCTGGCGGCGGGGCGGGAAAAGGAAAGAGAGCTTGCAACTACGTCTCTGGAATTCAAATTCTACGGAAGCCGAAAAGGGACAATCCAAAAATATTTTGCAAATCCCAAAAAATATTTCAAATCGCAATGTTTTTTCAAAAATCACTGTCGAAGAGTTTGTCAAATCTAAAAAACTATTACAAATCCTAAGAACATTATTGGATCCACAAATAACTCTTCTAACAATCCGAAAATATTTTGCAAATCCATAAAAACTATTTCAAATCGCAATTTTTGTACAAATCATTATTGAAGAGTTTGTCAAATCTAAAAAAACTATTGCAAATCCTAAGAAACTTATTGGATCCGCAAATAACTTTTTAAAAAATTCGAAGAAAGTTTACAATCCAAGAATCGCCGTGAAATCCAGAAAAATATTTTTAAAATCGGAAAATATGTTTTGTCACGTGCTGCTTGCGCCAGCAGTCAGCCAGCGTTAGACGTTTTCCCGCCAATTCCCGCGTCCTTTTCCCCAAAATGGCGGCGTTTTGTGTTTCGTGTGGCTCCAGAGACATCGCTGAGTGGACGAGGGAGTACACCAGAAGAAGAAAATGCATCGTCTTCTTCGTCGACGAAGTCATTGTCCCAATTCTTGGTCTCTAAAGCCGAGGAACGTAGCGGATTCAGCAAGCCAAACAAAGGTTTTAAAAGGAAAGCGAACAACACGGCATCCACTTCCAAAAGAGGTATTGACAACAGAGTTGGAATTCACGTTGGTTTAATCAGTGAAGACGAAGAAGGAAAGTTGGCGATAGTAAGAGGGAGCAAAGTGGCGTTGAGAGTGGGTAAAGATTTTGGAGTACGGGAGGTATGCGAAGCTGCCGTTAAAAAACACTCTGATCATGACCAATTTTTCTGTGGAGACGAAGACTACATATTGCTGTATCCAGATCAGAAAGCTGTTGTTAAAGTACCAGGCAGTGATGAAAATTTCACTGTAGCTAAATACAAACAAGAACTGGCAAAACCATACTCGAAAGTTGATCTGTTTATTTGTAAAGAGTCAGACTTTAAGAAGGATAGGGAAATGGATTATCAGGATCAAGACGTGTCAGATCAGAAAGAGAAAAAGCCTTGCAAGGATGATCTGATCGACATACCATCAGATGATGACAGCATGTTTGCTTATTCAGTGTTTGATAGTCCAAGACCTTTTACTGATGATTATCAGATTTCTCCTGTAGCAGCCAGCTGTGGATCCAGTTCCTACAGGCAACACGCCCTAACTACTTCTTCTAGTTCTCGAGAAGAAAACCTAGATGCCAAGGATGGCAAAAAGACAGAATGTCCTACCTGCCATGGCCACTTCCTTGCTGATGAAATCGTGGTACATGCAGATTTATGTGCTGAAAATGCTCACAGAGTTTCATTTTTGGGGCTAACAGAAACTCCACCCGCAGATGACATTCCAGATGAAGTTGCTAGTATGGCGGAAACCAGCAAGGCTTCAAGCAATGTTTTGCCTTTGTCTGATATCTTAAGCCCTTTGGTGTACAAACTTGAATCACAGTTAAGAATTAATGTGAGAAGAGGACAGTTGTTTCTTGATTATGTAGAGGCTAGGAAAAGATGTTCATGGATCAAACCAGAAAATAGACTAAAAGTTATTTGTGGAGAGCCAGCAGAAGACAGTGGGGGACCCAAAGAGAGTTCTTTTCAGGTTTGCACCTCCTTAGCTTCAGTTAAAGTAGAAGTGTTGAAAAAGCATTTAGTTTATATATTTTAACATTGAGTGTTCACTGCAACATAAAAGGGACAGCGACTGACTTAAAGCACGGTTCAGTGCTCAGTTTTACTTCAAGAGGATCTTATATTTAATTGAAAGGTGACACTTATGGCCTTTCTGTGACTCTTTTCTATTAAATGGCAAAAATAAATATGAAAAAAGTGACACAGGAATGCTGGTCATCTTAATGGCCTTAAAGGGACCTTTGACAGTCTCTAGTATCTTACATTATTTAACTTGCAGTCTCTATCATATAAGCCAGTTTAGACAATGATTGCCAATGTTTTCGTTTAGAGGTTCTCAAAGAAACAAAAGGAAGATTGTTTGCTAGTGGTGTTCCCATGGCTTCAACAGCTGCACTGGCTAACAATGAATTCCTGTATGCGGGAAACCTTATCGCTGCCTCTATCCTGCAAGGTGGTACAGCACCTTGCTTCCTGAAAAAGTGGGTTTATGACTTCATGTTCATGGGGCTCAGTGCAGAGCTTGAGCTCAGTGTAGATGACATTACAGCATCAGAGATGAAAGACTTTGTGGAAAAGGTACATGTATGTAAAAATAAGTATTTGAGTGTTATTGCCCTTTGTAAAAAGACTTAAGGGATATAATTTTCTAATTTTGTTTGCAGCCATTGATTTTTAATATATTGTATTACTTTTAAGAGATATACAGGGCATGATCATTACTATGGGCTACTCTAAAATCAAGAATTAAAAAGCATACATTGTACAATAATATTGTATTTAACTAGTATGACTGAAATGACCTTGTGTACATATTTGTTAATACTACAGTTTCTTCTACTTGCCTGTAACTGGAAAGGGTGTTGAACAGACTGGGCTTAACTCTTGCACTTAACATGTAGTTCATGGTGTTGTGTTCTTCCGTAGCTGTTGCAGTGTAAGAGAGATGAAGATGTACAAGATTTGCTGTGTTCTGATCAAGGTGTTGATGTCTTAGACAACATTTGCTTTAGAGGGGTACCTTCAAAAAGCAATATACAAAGCAAGGACAAAATTCTGAGGTAGTCTAATCTATGTCTGTTTTGTCACTCTAAAGCCTAACATTGTATTGCTCATCACATACATTCACCATGCGCATAGTCCATATACATTTGGTAAAATCAGATTTCTTGGTAATTATTATGTCCTTCTACAAGTGACTTTTCTTCTTACTCTGTATGGACTCCATTGTAAGGCTGTCTTGTAGTCTGCGATAAAAGCATTGTACATGTATAAACTATTTCTTTGCACAGTTGTTTTGTACAAAATTACATGTAGGAGGTTTGGTTCTGCCCCCCTTCTGTCCCTGCACATACACTGTAGTGTCAATAGCTTGTCAAACTACAATGCAGGTCACAAATTTTGGGAATCGTGTTGTTTTTCCCACTCTAAAAGGAAAATATGAAAAACTAGTAACTCTCCCTCTACCACTTGCAAAGAAATTATGACCTTCGTTATAGGTACATGAAACCTATGTTATTCATGATTGCAACCAAGCAACAAGTGTAAAACATTGATAGCTCTCCAAAGCATACCAATTTTATAAAGTGCAAGCCTACTACAGAAATGTTATTTTAACTGTTTATGTTTAAAGTGGACCTATTGAGGTTATTACTTGTTCCTGCAGAGCCATCTTGATTGGAAATGTTGTACAGGAGAGATTACCTATGGTATCACAGCTAATGGAAGGCCTTAAACCCTGTGGAATCCTCGCAGCAATACAAACATACCCTGAAGAAATGCGACCACTCTTCTGCATCAATGACACAGGAGAAAAGCTGGATGAGGACAAATTTATGAGCCTGTTTGAAGTCAACTTTAGTCAAGAGCAACAAAAAAAGGCCAAGGAAATTGACACCTACAAACTCTTTTGTGACTATGTTGGCATGGTTGGCCATGGAGGTAAGTGAACCTTAAGAGTTTTATTGCACAGTCACTGACAACCTTTCCTGGGACTCTGTTGTTAATTGTCAGAGAGAAATTGTAGAGACTGTTTTGCTTGGCTGGTGTAATGAAATATGCAAGTTGGTAGTTTAACAAGTTTGCCTTCATTAACCAGTTCTTTTTTTTTTTGGTGGGGGGGGGGGGGGGCACTGGGGAAACCAGAAGTTGGATGCAACTATAATATCTGCAACTAGGTTCTACGTGAAACTGAGGCTTTTTTTGGGGGGGGGGGGCGGTTGGGGAGTGACAACATGTTGTATATCCCATGACATGTCACTTAAAAAAGTGAAATGGTCACAGGCCCATTACAGTACTGCTCAAGCAAAATAATTAGTTCTGATGTTTTATGCATCCAAAGTTGTCCTCATTTACTGTAGATGCTGTCCAGGAAGTACCTTGTACATTTCATACACTCGAGTATTCTTCCATGTAAGTGAAAAAGGCTCAATAATGATTTTTTAAAATTTTTTCCAGGAGTGCCAGGTATTGAACTGACCGAAATCCTGCAATTTACCACTGGGTCGCCTGCAGTTCCTGTCCTTGGTTTTCATGAGAAATTACATTTGACATTTGTTCATGGTTGTGTCTCTAACTGCAAATGCTTCCCTACTGCTTCAACATGTGATCTTCTACTTCGCATACCAGTGCATTTATCAACCATAGAGGATTTCAAAACTTCATTCCATGGGGCATTGAAGGATGGATTTGTCTTTGGACAACCTTAACTGTAGTACAACAATAATAATATTGTTTGAAATACAACTCACGTTTCTTTATTGCTGATGTTTTATTTCACAAAACATTGACAGTTCAATGTCTTGACACTGGTTAATATTAAATTTAACAAGAAGCGTAATCTTTGTTTCTGTTCAATAGCTCCTTAACAACAAATTTGGAAGCCTTTTTTTTTGTTGTCCTGGCTTGTTGTGGAACTTAACAAACATGTTTCAAAAATGCAATAAATTAGTTGTTATTAATAAAGAACTGTTCAAAGATATATGTGTATTAACATGCAATGATCACTTCACACAGTATTCAAGTAACATCCCAACATTATTCAGCATGACTGAAATATTGCACAATATTGCAAACTCTTCAGTTGTTTGTTTCTTATACCTTAAAACTGCAACACTTTGAAAATCCTATGAATTTTTTAAACTTTCGGATTAGCCTCATATTCAGAAAGAATTTAGTAGAAGGCTGCAAGCTGTATATTATGCTATAGTGTACGTGTTGCAGTTAATTTTTCCCCCATGTAAATTTTATTTTGCCTTGTTTCAAACTCATTACCATAAAAAACAAAGGCAAAACAAAATTTAGCTGGAAAAAATTAATTGCAATATGTGCATCAAACTTTCTATAATTTGCCTTTTACATTTGCATGTACAATGTATGAACATAGCATTGATACTGTGTTCTGCGGGATCAAAAGCATACTTTTCATGTCTTTCATTAATTTCAATCAGAATTCAGTTTTAAGGTTTCCTTGTTTGAAACACAAGCTGTATAAAAGCACAAACTGAAAAAAACATTCTGCATTCCTTTCTTGGGACAAATACTTGCACCCTGGCAGATGTGTTATATCCATTTATTGCATCTTTCATAAAGGCCTTAAGATCGAGAGAGGTAAAATAAAGAACTAGGACTCTGCAAGCTGCACTATTTTCTCATACATGTCCCTTGCTTGCCTCCAATGTTCTGGTGGATGTGTAAGGTCTTCTTCTCGTACAACATACTTAAAATACTCCAAGAGCTCATCATCAACATCCTTGGCCAGTTCTGCTTGCCCATAAATGTCTCTCTGATTAAGTATGTTCTCTATGTCGTCTGCTGATACTTCGAATCCACAATCTTCAAATCCACGTGTCTGAGGCAAATAGTAAAGTTCATCGGGAACACCAGAAACCGTATTATGCCTGGACTTCCTTATGAAATGCATGTTCCATTCGTCTTTCACTTTGTCCAATTCCAATTGCAGAAAGTCAGAAAACACAAACCAGACACATTCCATGTGCAAGTGGTTTCCGAGCGCAAGCTTTCCCTCAGTCACTAGTGTCTTGAAAAAGTCTATAACCCACGCAGTGAATCTCCTTTTACTATGACTCCACCAGTTTTCAACTCTCTGATTGGCATGAGAAGATGAATAACGATGAGCAGCCACTTCACCGGCTAATAAGCACTGCGAGGCAGCCAATATACCATTTTCCGTTCCGCAGTCTGTTTGGACTAGCATTGGCCGCACTCTACTTTCTTCTACGGCATGGAGGAAAAACTTGCTGGGATGACTGGGTCGTTGTTGCTTTTACATACTTTAAGCCACATAATTCTCCGAGAGAATCCATCGACACAGGCATGTATGGGTAAGCCGTACGGCTTTAACTTGTCGTAGCCATCGACATGCCACGTTGCGTTTGGCCCTGGTGAGACGTATGATCGACATTGCAGCTTTCTAGCCTTTCGAAGGGCGGATGCATCTGGATCCAACTCTCGTAAGATTTGCATGACCATGTCTCGAGGAACAGTTACATCGTAGGTTGTTCTTAGCTTGTTCCACATTCCACGGTATCCACGAAGTGATGAAGGGCCCTCAGTTTTACGTTTAATTATTTCCCGAACAGTGTGTTCGGAATGAACGTGGTTTCTTCTTTGTAACCCATACTGACGTAGCCGTCTCTTCAAGGTCCTCACGTTCATTGAAATCCCATGGTAATCTGCCAGAAAGTGAACAATGGTCTAGTAACGAAATCCCCTTTTAAAGTAATGTTCTATAGCCAATCTCTCGTCTCCCGAGCTGGACAACACACTTTCCTGTTAACGTCTCTTTAGTGTTCCACACCGACGGCAGAATATTTCATTGTTCTCAAATTCTCTTCCACATTTGTGGCAGAACATCGTACTTTATGTTCTAACCTCTTTTCTTCGCCATTTTGGATACGGAAGATGGCGGGAAAACGTCTAACGCTGGCTGACTGCTGGCGCAAGCAACACGTGACAAAACATATTTTCCGATTTTAAAAATATTTTTCTGGATTTCACGACGATTCTTGGATTGTAAACCATTTTCGATTTTTTAAAAAAGTTATTAACGGATCCAATAAGTTTTTTAGGATTTGCAATGGATTTTTAGATTTGACAGACTCTTCAATAATGATTTGTACAAAAATTGCGATTTGAAATAGTTTTTTATGGATTTGCAAAATATTTTCGGATTGTTAGAAGAGTTATTTGTGGATCCAATAATGTTCTTAGGATTTGTAATAGTTTTTTAGATTTGACAAACTCTTCGACAGTGAATTTTGAGAAAACATTGCGATTTGAAATACTTTTTGGGATTTGCAAAATATTTTTGGATTGTCCCTTTTCGGCTTCCGTAAAATTCCGCCTCCAGCGCAGCTGTGGCTCCCCGTTGTCTGAGGTGTCAGATTTTGACCAATCAGTGCAAACCAAAAACGAGATTTAATGTAACAAACATGTTTAAAACACGTGAAAGATGGTCAGATTTCACGCGTTATGCAAATTTGATGCGCTTTTGAACTGAAACTAACTTCGGATTATGTTCGCTATTTCTTACAAATTCTTTTACAATTGTCATTGACTTTCAATATGAGCCTCTTTTACTATTTCAATTTTAATCGAAGGATAAAGTGCGCGAAAGAAAGGTTCGATTTCTTCCCACATCGCCAGTCGCTCGAGCAATTTATTTTGGGACTCACAGTAGTCCGTGGACCAGGAGGCGAAACCCTCCCCCCCCCCCCTCGGGGAATTCTGGCGACATATATCGTTTTGAAGCATAGCCCGGGGGTTAACCCAATCAGGTTGTTCGCACTTCTCAAGTGGAGGCGTTTGGCCGTACGGCCACATTCTTTATGTGAGGCAAATAAACCACAGGACACCCACGCCGTGGGTTTTGAAAATTACACCTAAAATGCCCAGACAAGACACATAACACTCTAACATGTGTACTGATGTCTTTCTATCAAAATCACATATATAACACGGTCCAAGTAGGGAACCTGTTAATTGTCATCATCGTCTCCTGCATCTGAAACAAAAAACCACAGGGTACCAACGTCATGATTTTCACTGAAAAAGGCAAGTAACTCGATGCAAGGACCACTTGGACAAACAGTAGAGAGGTGAAGCCGGATCTTGGTGTAGATCAGGATCAGCAATGTTGAATAAAACAAAAAGCCAATTGCAAGGCTGATCGGATAGCTAAGAAGGGTAATTTTTTGCCCAATAAAATTACCCTTCTTAGCTGTCTGATCAGCCTTGCAATTGGTTTTTTCTTTTTTACTAAAAAAGGCATTCAATATTCTAATACTACAAAAGGGCACATGCATTTGATATGAAAACACACCTGTATGCCGTTTCTATAATGCATCAAAAATCAATTCCACAACATTTTCCAGCTCGGGAATCTCTTCGTTGTCTTCATCGTCTCCTGCAAGAGAGTCAACTATGATATCTGCCAGCTCTTGAGGCATCAATTCACCTTCCGTTCCCTTAATTTCTAGAGCACCAACATTGTTCACTTCCCAACCAAGGCCTTGTGGAGGAGAAAGAAGAAGAGCTGACTATACCTGGCACGGATTTGGATGCAGTTCAAAGTGTAATATTCGTCGTAACAGGGTTAAGACCGGCGTTAAGTTTGTACATATCCCTAGCCCCTCTAAATCGGTAGTTCGGTGTAATTAAAGCCATAGCGTCGTAACAGCGTAACAGCAAATATAACACCGTAAGAATGTAACATCGAAACAGCTTACTGAACAGAAAACCCAGGGTAAAACCGAAACAGCGTGTAACAGCGTAACAGGTTCACTTGTGTATAATATTGGATGTAACGTTGTAGCATTGCCTTTCACCCAACCTTTATCAGCAAACTTTGATAAAGAACGTTTTTATTTGTCAGCTTGTTGAAAATTTTAACACTTTTTCATGTACTTATAGTTTCAATGTTACGATGTTAAGATGTTACGATGTTACGCCTTTACGATCCGGTTACGCTGTTACGATGTTACGGCCGCGTGTGGACTTTCTCCATGTAGTGAACGAAACGAGGCCATTACGTCATGGAATAACGGCTGCATTTGGAGTTCCTCTATATACCGAACGAAACGAGGCCGCGTTCGGTGTTCTTCTAGTTACCGAACGAAACAGGGCCGTTAAGTCATGGAATAACGGCCGTGTTTGGTGTTCTTCTACATGTTGAACGAAACAAGGCAGTTTTAAGTCATGGAAAAACGTGACATCAGAAGCACACCACCTTCATACCGACATTCCAAGACATCGGTCAGTATCCGGATCCCTCTGAAGAAACAATGGAAAGTCTAGAGAGCTTCACTTGCCTCATGCATTGTGGTAGACTTGCTGATGTATGCTCTTCTTCATTCTCCACAAGGCCTTGGTTGGGAAGTGAACTATGTTGGTGTTCTAGATCTAGAAATTATATGCACGGAAGTGAATTCACTTAACAGCTGGTAGATATCATAGTTGACTCTCTTGCAGGAGACGATGAAGACGACGAAGAGATTTTCGAGCTGGAAAATGTTGTGGACTTTGTTTTTACAAATGTGGACACCACAATCCGCGTGTCGTGGGGAATCGACTTCCCGTTCTACGTAAGATTTTTTCAAGGAAGTTGCTTTAGTGATATAACTGCACGTTTGCTGTTTACGTGAGTCATAGTTTTGTCAGTTTATGTTTTCGTACTGACGACACGGACAATGCACTTATGGTGAACAAATACGCCAATCAGTGATTTTACAACGACAGGAAAATACTGAGAATATTATGCACTGACGGGAAAAATATTAAAATGTGGTAAAATTCATTCAGAAACAAATAAATTAATACTAGCACATGTAAAATTGTTCAATTCAGTACGGCGAGGATCGGCTCTGATTAGTGAAATACACCATAAAAATAAACACCAAAGACTAGTACTTCAGCACTCATATACGGTTTGTTATCATGTTGTAACTAACTCTGGTTGTAACTGATATTGTAATACGTAAATAGAGCACGTTTTGTAACTTCGAAACCATTCTTGTGAGTAAGTTCGAAAGCTAATTCCTTGTCACTGTTGAAAAAGACTGATAAGATTACGGGAAAGAAACGAATTAGCTTCCCATTTTGTGATTAACTGAACATCGAAACTGAACAGGGTCTCACCAAAAAGTGGATTTAATTTTTGCATCTCCACATATGAAGGCTATGGTCTATGAATGCTTTTTGTCGTTTCCTTTGTGATCAACGGGGTTGGACTGAACGATTTTTGTGTTGTTTGCCTAACTTATGACTGAAATGAAAGGGGATCCAGAGGGTCTGAGAATTGCACACGCAAAAGGTTTCCCACCATGAACAGCTGGTACCATAGACTCTAAACAGAGACCTTAAAGCCCCTATACTTTCCAATATTTCTTTAGTTTTGACTTCTATGTTGAAAGTTAATCATATGAAACGATCATGTGCATTTTGACTCACCTAAACACTCCGTATATGTTGCTTTGTCTCTCACGAAAGACAACAAATTACTCAGAGACGTAACCTCTTTTGATCTGGCATGATTGAGGGAAAAACACACTTTACGGATTCCAATAGCAAGAATCGAAGGGTCAACTTTATTTGCACAACAGCTTCAAATAATTTACAATATATCACAAATACAACAAAGTAATTCAATGTCCAATTATAAGTATAAATATTTTTTAGAACGTATAAAGAAAGTAAGGTTGGTAGGTTGAACGTATGAATAAACAGTGCGCGAAAAGAAACAAAAAAGGAGCAGAAAAAAAAGGAAAGAAGAAAATCGGATGGAATTCTTCCACTTGTTATTGAATTTTTCTAGCTGTTTGTTTTTTAAAACAAAGTTGTTTGAGGGTATCGATCTTGTTATTTAAGAAAGCAGGGAAGCTGTCAAAGATCACAGAGGCGTTGTCCTGAATGCCACAAAAGATAAAATATTTAGCGACGAGGGCAACATAATTTTATTGTACCATCCATATATAACATTGCGTTCACTCAGATCAAACGTTTAAATTGAAGGGTTTTTTCAAACCACCAATTCTGGAAAGCATGCCAAAAAGACTAAGTATAGATTACAGTACATTGGAAAAGCATATGGGGATGTGTTTCTGGGAGTGCATGGCACAACCGACAAGTATCGGACTCGCACAACTTCGCACGAAACAGGGAACATCTCTGTTGATGCCAATGGTCAGAGGTTCGTTGCACTTAACAAGGAATATGTGCTACTTTAGCAGTTTTTTTCTTTTCATCGTCGTCGAACTAACAAGTGTTAGCTTCTAAGAGATCGGGACGATTTTTGATGAAAGCACGGAATTTCTAGCTGTAGCATGTACATTGCATTAACATTGCACTGTTTATTGTACGTATATATTGCCATAAGTGGACTTCTTGTCTCCACCTGACTGAACTTTGAGCGTGAACATAGCGTAATGAATAAATCATACAAAATAATCATATATAGCTGAACGGACTTCAAGTATGTCTTTTAACGTTCAGCGTGTCTTGGCAAAACAGAGTTCAATACCTACCTATTTTTAAACAAGTACAGGAAAATCTTTATTTCCTTATGTTTTATTTGTTTGTTTGCTTATGTGTTAACTTATATTGTTTGACAGATTTGAGATGTGGTCGATATTGGTCCTTTCGTGCCTTGTTCATCTTGCTTGGGCCCTGGAGTGTAACCCATCAACAGGTCCCTCGGGAACTACCGCTTGCGTGCGGATACAAGCTTACAACTACCAGTATCAGTGGGCGACGTGCCTCACCAACAGCTACATTAAACAAAAAAGCGGCCACAGACATCATTGTGTTAACCCTTTGGCAACTTATTGCTGGTACCAGTGTATGGTGGAAGTGTACAGCAGAGACTCTGGCTCAGTGACCAGAGACTGTTCCTGTACGCCTGGAAGAACGTTCACATCCTCGCTACCACCAGCCTGCTACAGTCCAGCTGGCGACTCTTGTGACTGGTACAGCAACTGCTTGAGAAAGAAGTTATCTTGTGAAGATGCCAGCAATGCTTACGCAATCAGATACGCTGAGAAGTTTTGCAGGTTGCACGACGAGCGAAGGGCCTTACTCAGTTCAGATGCGCAGAAATGGGTAGATGCTGTTCGCAGGTGTCTCCTGGTCAATTTGGTGCCACTGGTACGTCCGTGGGTCACACTATCGTGTTCTCAAGTACGACAGAATGTGCTTGGTACTCACACGCCATGCTACCTAAAGCCGGACCAAAATGTGACATCGATTTGTGGCCTTAACTGTTCCGATTACTTCAAGATCTTCTGGGCCATCAAGGGATCCTTCGTTAAGATGGACACAGCATGGGAATCCATGAAAGGACTGTGGAACATAGAAATTAGATGCAGTTCGAACAATTCGCTGAATCGCCAGAGCTTTCAAAGAGGCGCTGGAGGGATAATGTACTTTACCAAAATTTCAGTCCAAAAGTTCAAGCAAGGACAAGATCGTTCCACCAGTTATCTTTCGCAAAGTGATGCCGGAAGTCGGTTCGCAGATGGAGTCGGGTCTTCCATTGCCAGCTTCTTAAAGTGGAACACGATTGTGATGGATTGGCTTACTTACACTGATAGTTTTGCTAGCCATGATAACCTAGACATAACCATCATCTTGGCAGATAGAAAAGCTCTGGGAATCGTGTCCACATCCACTCCATCCGTGAACTTCAACAAAACCATCCATGAGTTTGCTTCAGCAATAGAAAATGGAAAGCTTCCCTTGCAGGTGGATGGATACAATGTCTGGGTGAAATCCTTGGCCTTGTGCCCTGATAAATACTGTGCACAGACCCAGACACTGGCAGTTTCAGACAAACCTCCTAAATGGTCAAATGGTGCTAACACGGTCTCCTGTAGCAATGTCGGGTTGCTTGGAGCCATTGCTGTCTTGTTCATGTACCGATTGACTTGACTACGAAGATTTTGTTTATTCAGTGGTGACGCTTGAACGCTGGTAATATGACGCATAAAAGAAGTTTATACTGTATGCTTTTGAAATCCATGCAAAAACACGGCGTAGTCTAGTAGGAATTTCATGTCACAAACTAGTTTTTAACATTCTTAATTAAAATTTTACAACAAATAGGTTTTCTAGCTGAAGTAAAACCAGTGACACATATTTCCTATAGCTTAGAACATAATACTTGGTGTCAGCTACTTTTTAACAGAGAAAGTCAAGCAGCTTGTAATCAAATATAACAGTCAAGGTGATGTATCACGTCAATAAATAAATAACGCTATCCGCCCTGCGATCAGTAGTAAATTTATGCTAATGATAATCACTGTCGCGTTAACCGCGATATTTTACTGGCGAGGTAAACCGCTGAGGTACTTTATTATTATTGGCTAGTACGTCCGACGGCACCAAAAGTATATACCAGCTACCATTTTAAATTAGAAAGCAGTTTAGTGCCGTGAGTAGGTTCGAAAGTTTTAAAATTATCTTTTCCCACGAATCTTTATGCACTGACAGCGGCATACATGTAGACTGAAACGAGAGCCGGATACAGATTCTATTATTGCAGTTTACAAGGTCTGCAAATCCATATTCATATCGACCAAGCGAGAAAATGCATCGACAAATATTTACAAAACGTTCGAATAGCGAATGTCTAAATTCCACCCGGGGGGCTGGGAATAAAACATTCCCCAAGTTAATTCATTTTCCGCTCATGGTATTTGGATGGTCGGGAGAACATTACGCTATTGAAAGACATCTTCTCATTTTATTGAATTAGGCTTTTAAAAAGTCTCGCACGGTAAGGGTTTTCTGCTCACAGTTCACTAAACTGCTAAACGTGCTTTAATCATCAGCGAGACTAAACAGTACTGAACTGCAAGTATTGACTCTAGATACTCCCTTACCTGCAAAAAGCGAAAGAAAAAACGAAAGAAAGGAGGAGAGAAAATCATATTGATATAACTTTTAATGTCACCGGTTCGACCCTCACATTAAATTAGGCAATGCATAATTCATGCAAGTAACAATGTTTGGTCAACAAGTAAGTTCCAGGAAATCGAGGAAGTTGAATTATTTTGAGACAATACTATTACTAGGGATCGGTCTGAAGGGAGTTATAACCAAAGACACGTTGAAACTAATTCTTTCGACAAAGGAAATGTGAAATAAATTTTTGCGGACAAACCTGCATCACGTCACCTTCAATTCTACGTTTCAGACTTTTATATAAGAGGCTAATTCACCCTATTAAGGAATTTGCAAAGTTGATCGTTATGGTCCCCTCCCTTCCTTTGGATATAACAAAAGCACACCTCGTGATAAACATGCCTGATATGTTATTATACGCTCCTGGGTATCGGTTACTCCCATCAGTTCTCGTGTCTTCACGTTAAAGTCGTTGGATGCAAAGTTCTACTTCATCTGTTCCAAGATACGGCGTCTGGTGAGTGGAAAACTAATAGTGCAACATCGCATCGCAAACTGAACGCTTTTTTATGTAGAGTATCACTTTATTTGGACGAAGGCGCTACAAGGATCTTGTTCCTTTATTCGGTACACAGGGTGCTCAAGGCACCTTGTTTAGTTCCTTGAAACTCCTTTTTGTTTTTCGCGTACGGTGCATTGTCAGCAACAGTCTGGCAACTTTTTATTAGATGTCCATATAGCTAACGGTCACAACTCCGGAGACTAGGATAAGTTTCCTTGGAATGTCAGCCAAGCTTTGCATTAGCGAAGCTGAAGGTTAAAACGCTTTAATGAAAACAATCACGCAACATAACGCGGGCAAGTGCAGGCCTAGGCAGCGTTCCAAACGCTACTTAAAGATCCTCATCCTCATCCACGGCTACATTTATGGCTTCTTGGAAAAAAAAAACTTCTACGTTTCCAGGTACTGGATAAAGTGTGCACTCGTAGATCTAGATGCAATAGCAAAAATAACCTTCCGTGACGATGATTACAATTAACATGATGTTGCAACTGAACAACCTTCTCCCATGGCTTGTGATAGTCACTTTGACTGACCTACTTTATTAGGTCTGTCTCTTCAATAAACTAGTATCTGCATCGAAAAAACGCCTTTCTAGGGTAGGATTCACTTGCAGATGTTTTCAGTTTGATGATGCATGTCCTATTTTTCTGCGAAACACGGGAACTGTCATGATAATGTGAAGATCACAATGCAAAATGAAAGGCAGTGACAGGTTTCCACGTGATTACTTTTGATAATGATGTCATTTCTGAGAAACACAGGTTCTTGTTTTATAAGCAAGGCATTATGAAGAGACCAAATAAACGCTAAGAAATAGCTATAATTTCTGATCGCAGTCTGATGTAGCTTAATTAAAAAGTGGAGCCATGTCATTAGTTTTGACCTGTTTGCTCAACTCTTGTTTCACAGATTCGATATGAAGTCTTTCTTTGTCCTGTTGTTCGTGGCGGTGCAGTGCGGATGGGCTTCCCAATGCAACAGAAATTATGGTCCATCAGGTGTTACAGGTTGTGTTCAAA
Organism: Siderastrea siderea; assembly: GCA_964030785.1. Classification (NCBI taxonomy): domain Eukaryota; kingdom Metazoa; phylum Cnidaria; class Anthozoa; order Scleractinia; family Rhizangiidae; genus Siderastrea; species Siderastrea siderea. The sequence goes on along the minus strand of OZ034968.1, from coordinate 73,349,175 downwards.
TATGGAGATATAATAACGAATACCAATGGGCAACCTGCCTCACTAATGCCTACATCCAACAAAAAAGTGCCCACGAGCACATTTGTGTAGATACCTCTGCAACATATTGCTGGTACCAGTGTATGATTGAGGTACATAATAAGAATTCCGGTCCAGTTACGCAAGATTGTTCCTGTGATCCACTCAGATCAACTCCCACCCCATACACTGGCTCTCATACTACATCTCTGCCACCAGCCTGTTACAGCCCGTCTGGAGACTCCTGTGACTGGTACAGGAACTGCCTGGAAAAGAAGTACCCATGTGAAGATACCAGCAATGCCTACGCAATCCGATATGCTGAGAAGTTTTGCAATTTGTACGGCAGCCGATATTCCAAATTCAGTCCAGATGGACAAAAATGGGTAGATGCTGTTCGAAAGTGCCTCCAGGTTTCGTTAGTCCCTTTGCTGCGTCCGTGGTACAACCCAACGTGTCAAGAGATACGAAAGAAAGCGTTTGCCTCTCACACTCCATGCTACCTAAACCCGGACAAAGATGCTCCATCGATCTGTGATCTCAGCTGCTCAGATTACTTGAAGATCTTCTGGACCATCAAGGGATCCTTCATTAAGTTGGACACAGCATGGCAATCAATTCAGGGAATGTGGAACATAGAGAGCACGTGTGGTGTGGCAGGCCAGATTTCAAAGTGCTTTAAAGAAGGCAAAGATACTCTGACTAAGAAAGCAATCAAAATCACCAAAATTGTTATCAAAAAGTTCAAAAATCGGATAAAACGCGATAGGCGATCGAGTGACCCACTTCCAGAAGCTGATGCCCGAAATCGGTTCGCAGATGGAGTAGGCTCAGCCATTGCCAGGGCCTTGAAGTGGAACACGGATGTGATGGATTGGCTCGCTTACTCTGAGAATGTGACACTCCTCGATGATCTGGACACCTTGAACATCGTTATCGTCTTAGCAGACAAAAAGGCCCTGGGCATCATTACCACTTCCGCTCCATCCGTCAACTTCAACCAGACGATCCAAATGTTTGCTTCAGCCATAGAGAAAGGAAAGCTGCCCTTGCAGGTGGATGGATACAAAGTGTGGGTGAAAACCTTGGCTTCCTGCTCTGATAAAGCCTGCAATGATACCCAGACACTGGCAGTTTCAGACAAGCCTCCTTGGAATGGTGCTGCTCGATTCTCCCACGGTAACATCGGGCTGTTTGGAGTCACCACTGCTCTGATGTTATTTTTGAACAAACTGTACTTTTAGGGTATTAGACTGTGCATTGAGTCGATAGTAATGACCATGAGTATGTTATTCCACGATCTAGAAGGACGTTAACCTCTTATTGCCAGTAACCATATGTATCTCGTCATGCATATTATCTTAAAAAGACTTGTTGATGGTACGTAGACAATTTCTAGAGCCTAAACTGGTGTAAAGACAAAGTAGAATTGTGCCATGATGCATTAAGTTAAAGAGCTCAACAGAACATTTCTTTGAGTGAGTTTGTAACAGCCCTCGATGAGAATCAGTAGCTTACAATGCGTGGTTGTGAGTAACTTAGTTTTGTTCGCTATGCGGGCAACAGCACATTCCTTTTAATTGGGCGTAAATAAAACTCGTAAATAAAAAAAGCAATAACTTTACGACACGTACAGTTTGTACGTCGTGTGTGAAAGCAGTATTAATAAAAAATTTAAAAACTAGGGTGAAAAAGCATGACTTAACCTAGAGGGGAGAGGAACAGGCAGTTAAATAACTTATCTCCCTATTTTTTCCCTCATTTTTCTCCCACCTCCCTAATTTTTTCGGCTATTTCTCCCTCCTCCCTAATTTTTCTTTTCCTCCCTGATCAACGCTTTTAAAGCGTTCAAATTCCCTACAACTACAGCAAGGTTACCGTTACTGAAAAGCTTTCGAGCCCTCAAAAGCTCTGATTACGGTTAATGCGCCGATCAATTCGAAAGTTCAACATTCCCCCCCCCGGGCAACCCCCCGGGCATTTGAACTTTTGAAGATTGGCTTGTTCAAATTCCCTCCCCTCGGGGCAAGAAAGCCGTTCAAATGCCCCACCAATTAGTAGTGAACTGCCTCTCCTCAAAGACAAATTTGGTCTTCAATCAAGCACTTTACATGCCTTTCAGAGAAAGATATGCCGTAATGACACCTTCAATCTTCTATTAAAGACCCTCTTCAAAGAGTTATTCACTAACAAAGGCGAAATTCTATCTTGTCAATCCGTCAGACCCTGCAAAAACCGAAAAAATCACAGGCCCATTACGTCAGAACAAGACATAAATCCGGTTCAAATTCCCCACCCTTCCAACGCAACATTCAAATTCCCCCCTCCCCGGGCACGATGCACAGTCAAATACCCGGGGTATGCCCGGGGGGGAATGTTGAAGTTTCGAATTGATCGGCGCATAACATAGAGACATATTTCTTATTTAGTATAGTTCACTTACAGTCTTAGCATAAAACAGCAATGCTTTCTTTATAAAAAGTCATGGTACCTGGCAGGTGCTCTGACCTGCCTGCTGGAACGCATAAGTGCGGATATATTACTGCGGCCATTTTTTTTTCTGCCAATTCGTCGTTACTGACACTATCTCCATTATTCAAAGCTTCTTGAACTTCAATTTCCTGAGAAACAAGTCCACTAATGTACTGTCGGAAAGTTTGCAGCTCCTCAAACTCGTCTTTACTCAGTGCAATGCCTCCACCCGACCACAGCCTCTATGGGACAGTGTAGTTCAACGCCAGTGGCCATAACCTGACGTGTCCAAGCTTACTGCAGACGTGTTTGTATATTTAGCTGAAATGCAGGTTGTTGTCTCTGCCTGGAGTAAACATTTCTGCACTTATAGCTGATTAGGCATCTGAAATATCTTCCACCTTGCAACTATAAGGGTTTCGTTTGCTTTCAATTGGTGTTTCTGTGAAGACGGACCAACGGTGCCTTACAGAAAAGAACTTTCCTTTGTGGAGCAGTAGAAACATGCTCACCACTAAGAAAGCAAGAAAAGTCGAAATCCACACTTTTAGGTGGCTCCACTTCACACAAAGCAATGAGTAACGGAGAAAAATTTGTGCTTTGTAGTTTTGCTGAGCACCTTGGCAACTCTAACTGCCTCAAACCACTTTTTCCTGTAGTCGTGAAGCTTGGCAATGTCACAAGAGGGTTATTAAAACGGCACATGTCTAATGACTTGCGAACGTCAAGCTTTCACACTGAGATGAATCTCAGAAATGTAACCATTCGAAATCTATTTGGGAATTTTGGTCTCTTTTCTCTAGTACTTTACGTTTGCAATTTAATAATGTTTTGTTTGTGATTGAACCGGAAATATTTGTTTGCTTGCAGGGACGTGATTTTGTTTTTAGACAGGCAGTTTGGCAGGTCAACTAAAATTTTTCAATTTTGACACTTTTGTCAATCGCTACGCCAAGGTAGTGTAACATGTGCTCAGCTGGCTGCAGAAAGATGTCGAAATAAGCACCTTTATTTTAAGGGTTCCCAAATTTTAAACATTGTTGCTTTTAGTTCAGTTGCTTCTGTAGTAGAAGTTTTTCTTTTTTTCCTTGGGTTTTAAATGTTGCGCGTGTTGTGGGTCTGTTACTAAAGCGCGGGAAAAAATACCATATTTTCTTGATTAAACGTCGGGCCTCGAATAAACAGTGGGTTCAAATAAACGCCGGGTCAACACGGTCAAATTTAAAATAAACGCCCCCGGCATTTATTCGAGGCACCGGCGTGTATTTGAGGTCCGGCGTTTATTTGAAATTGAACCTTTCTTTCACTGACTCTCATCGGAAGTTAGTTATAGCAATTTTAAAAGGGTTTAAGAACCACTACAGTACTACAGCTCAATTCATTGCACTCATTCCAACTAAGGGAAGTTGACGTAATGTACTCTACACGCTACTGAGCACTCGATTCCCCCGCCTTGTTTTGAATTTTATCGACTACAGAAAAAAAATCGGTGAGATGTCATTCCCGTTTTATTTATGTTGTGCTATATTTCGCTGTAATTTTTGTGAGCGTAAAGTATTTAAGACCAGAAATAAAGGCTATAAAGAATGATGAAAAATACCTCAGTTTAATAAAAGCTGGGCCCCAAATAAACGCCGGGTTCAAATAAACACCGGGTATACGAGGTCTAGTTTTAAATAAACACCCCCGGCGTTTAATTGAGAAAATACGGTACTGCCAAAGCTGACCTCTCTCGAAATAATGTACCGGTCAAATTGAAGCTTCAACATCCCCCCCCCGGGCATACTCCGGGCATTTGACTGTGCGTTGTGCCCAGGAAGGGGGGAATTTGAACGTTGCCTTGGAAGGGTGGGGAATTTGAACCAGATTTATCACTTGTTCTTGCGTAATACTCCCGTGAGTTTTTTCGGTTTTTGCAAGGTTTGACGAACTTACAAGATAGAATTTCGCCTTTGTTAGTAAATAACTCTTTCAAAAGGGTCTTCAAAAGAAGTTTGAAGGTGTCATCACGGCATCTCTCTCTCTGAAAAGTGTGAACAGTGTTTGATTGAAGATGAAATTTGTGTTTGAGGAGAGGTATATCAGAACTAATTGGTGGATATTTGAACGGCTTTTTTGCCCCGAGGGGAGGGAATTTGAACAAGTCAATCTTCGAAAGTTCAAATGCCCACGGGGTTGCCCCCGGGGGAGATGTTGAAGCTTCAATTTGACTGGTACATAACTGTCCGGCTTTTCTCGACCAGATCCGACCACTCAACCCCAAATCACCTTTCTGGGCAAAAACTGTGTTTGTTTTTGCTGCGACTTAAATACTACAAACAAAGGGAAATGTCTAAAAAATGATAACTAACTTTAAAAAAATGATATTCTCCCTTCTCCCTTTCCATGCTGGCTCTCCCTTCTCCCTATTTTTCAAAGTCGTTTCTCCCGTCTCCCTAATTTTTTCAGGCCGTTTCTCCCTCCTCCCTAAACCGTTCCTCTCCCCTCAACCTAGACTGTGGATTGTTTCCGATTTTTTTTACTAGTCAGAATATTTACATATTCTGAAGTTTCACCTTGCTCACGCGTGAAGACGAAGACGAATTTTTTCAAATGTCTACTTTACAGTCATTTTGCTGGGTCATGCATCTTGTGGTGTTGTGTGATTCGTTTTTGCTGTCAAATGATAAAGAGAGGGATTTGGTAGGTCGCTGACATGAACTAATTGCTTAATAGCTATAGCTGTCCATTGCATTTTGGCTCGGTTCTTCTCTGTGGACACAACCCGTTCAGTGTGAGTACATCTCAGTTATAGTTTAGCGTGCGTCGCAGACGTAATATAACGCCGGTATTACGAAGGTTAAATTTCGTCTGCCAAAAAGGCTAATCTTAGTTTAGCTTACGCTACATGATGTATATGTATTAACCATGTCCAAAGTTTCCCAACCAGATTATTCGATGATTATAACCCGCGACAATACACGGCAGGTCGTGACATGTAGATTGTTTAGAAAACCCTTTACAAGAGTAAAAGAGAGGAAAGTGTCATTGTGTGGTTTTCGTGATGCAATGTCCACAGTGAAATTCCAAGGTTCTACCAAGTTTATTTGTATGTTGTATTCGTACACTGGAATAAATGCCATCAGCTCAGTGTCAGCTATTTGGAACGTCCTCCAAGCACTAAATCAGGCAGTCAGTCCAGGGATGGTTCACGCACAATTTCATGCTGAATCTTTTAAATGTTAAAAAGTCACAAATCTGGTCTTCACAGCGACATAAACATGGTTAATAATGGTTTATAATTTAGGTGAAGACAGAGGCTAAAAAAAGGAAGGTCCCTTTCACTGCTATTGCTCAAGACGTGATCTACCATAAATAACTTGTTACAGATGAAATTTAAGTTTCATTTTACATTTACATTTACATTTAAAGTTGCCGGTGGAAATTGTTTACATACTATAAGATAACAATATCAAGTTTTCTGTACGTTAGAATGGATGAAATGCCAGGCATTATATTCATCTTGTGTTATGAGAAATGTTGCGTATCTCGTAGTCCCAAGTACAATTTGTAGTTGCGAAACCGAATAGGCGAGAGGTATATGATCTTAGCGGGGAAAGTAAAGAATGAGATATAGTTATTTTTAAAATTCGCCAGTCACACTTTAGCATCTTCTAGCGATGCCATCACAGAATCCAGTTTCTTCACTATTGTTTCAACTCACCGAACGTTATAGCTTCAATAACTTGATCTTCGGTGCGCGGAGAGTTTCGAGAGTCTTTCGATAATGTAGCAAATGTGATCCAGATTTTAAACTGACAAGATGTAAGGTCATGTAACGCAAGGCCGAAGAAAAATTAAAGATAAACGGAACAACAAGCTGCCGTTTGGAAGCTTAAGAGTAAAAATTATACCAAATTGCGCACCATACTTATCTTGGAGTGAATAACAATTACGGTTAAGGTCTCCATGCCACTTACTGTCTACCGACTTTATTTCTTTTGTTTGGTTTATGTATTTTCTTATCGTTATTCGGTTTGACAGATTTGCGATGTGGTCATTATTTGTCCTTTTTATCTTTGCACATCATGGATGGGGCGTGCAGTGTGACAGGACGCTGACAGAGATTCCGGTCCGTCCGGAGCTACTGGCTGCATTCAAATTTCAAGATACGGTAACCAATACCAATGGGCAACCTGTCTCACTGATACCTACATCCAACAAAAAAGTGGTCATAAATACCAATGTAATGACCGCTCCAGAATCTTTTACTGGTACCAACGCATGCTTGAGGTGCACAACAAAGACAACGGCCCAGTGATCAAGGACTGCTCCTGTAACCCCAGCTTGTTCACAGCATCCCCAACCACTTCCCTCCCTGCAGACTGCTACAGCCCATCCGGAGACTCTTGTGACTGGTACCGCAACTGCTTGGAAAAGAAGTATGCCTGCGAAGCTACCAGCAACCTACGCAACTAAATACGCTGAAAAGTTTGGCAAGTTATACGACAAACGATACTCCTTATTCAGTCCAGATGGGCAGAAATGGGTGGATAGTGTTCGCAAGTGTCTACAAGTTGCTTTAGTACCGTTGCTGCGACCTTGGAAGAAACCGTCGTGCCAAGAGATATGAGAGACAGCATTTGCCTCTCACACTCCATGCTACCTAAATCTGGACAAAGATGTGCCCTCAGTTTGTGATCTTGATTGCTCAGAATACTTCAAGAACTTCTGGACTATTAAGGGATCTTTCACTGAGTTGGACACAGTTTGGGAATTAATTAAAGGAAAGTGGAATATTGGAAGCAAATGTGGTGTGGCAAGTCAGATTCCAAAATGCTTTAAGGTAGGTATGAGAAGCCCTATCAAAATCGCAAAACTTAAAATGCAAAAGCTCAAACAATTTAGTAGGCGTTCGTATGACCCTCTTGCTGACGATGATACCCACACTCGGTTCGTAGATGTAATTGGTTCAGCCATTGTTAGAGAATTGAAGTGGAACTCAAATGTAATGGATTGGATTTCCCATCCTGATAACGAAACACATTTTAGTGATCCAGACGGCTTCTACATCATCATTGTCTTGGCAGACAAAAAGGCATTTGGCAGCGCTACAACGTTCAATCAGTCCGTTAGCTTTAACCATACCATCCAAGAGTTTGCTACAGCCATAAAAGAAGGAAAACTACCGTTAGAAGTCCATGGATCCAGAGTCTGGGTGAAATCCTTGGCTACTTGCTCTGATAAATCCTGTGATAGAATCGAGATACATGTAGTGGCGGTTTCAGAGAATCCTCTGAAATCGACTACTTGTGCTAGGATTTCCCCTAGTTACATTGGCCTTTTGGGAGTTATGGCTGTCCGTGTAATGTCCCAGACATTTTTTAAATGACTTTGATCGTAACTCTGACCATTTTTGTACTAGGCTTAACCTGAGCATGCGCAGTACTAGTACAAATCGATTAAATAAAATTGCATTATGAGTAAGAACTCTAATAACGTGATCCTGCTTCTTCAAGCCCACAACGTAGTTTATTTTACAATTACCATGTATTTTAGAGTTTAATGTAAAGAATACCATTTCATGATTCGTAGCGAAGTAATGCTAATTGTTACACACGATTCATTATTCAAAAGAACAAATCGTTGTCAGATCATCATTATTCGATCATTACATGTACATCCTTTTGAATGATCATAATTTAGAAAAAAATCCATTTTTTCTGATTCATTTTTTAATTTTACTTCAGAAAGAGATCGCTTATGATCAGGTACACTGTGTGCGGAGCGTCATGGAACTCTAAAACAGTACAACAAATTTACAAGAGGAGAAAAACTTAAGATATACTAACATAATATTAACAACAGAACAATTTCCCAATAAAAACGATGCAACCACTTCTGTTTTCCATTTCAAGTTGAATTTGCTTACTTTGACCGATTTCTAAAAAGATATATGCAAAAACCAGGAGTTCCGTAATGACCTTTTTTCCGGATAGAGATGACAATGATGCATCTTTTCATAACAGGGATAAACGATATACGATCACGGTTTCTCCTCACGACGTTTCCCGCGAACGAAAGTCTGTACTACGTGACTGCAATTTTCCAATGCTCTTCACCAATAGCCGTAACTGAAGGTAAACTTGAGTTTCAAGTGTATTTTTAACGTGAGAATTTCTACCATTGCTTACTTCATGTGACTCCCTGAAGGCGACGACGATATTTGACGGAAAGTAGCAAGCTAACGACAATAATTTAACGAAACCAATCGATCATCTGGGCCTCATTATGAGGAGGGGAGGAAAGGGGCCGGGGGGGAATCTGGTATATTTATGAAGGACGTCACGCTAATTTAACTAATTAAGACGTCAAACTAAACGGACGGCCTAGACGGGAACCACGCATCAGGTCGTCAAATCCTCCATTTTCACTGCCCATTTTTCTTCACCGTTTTCATTTCTACGCCTCCTTCCACAACAAGGAACCCCACGATCTTCTTCGGCCGCCTCCGCTTCCTCTATGGTTTGATGCATCGGCGCGAACAGGGTCTCGGGAATCCAGTACATCAGTATCCCGGCAAGCAATGCGAGCACAGCAAAAATGACGACTGGAAACGCAACGCTAAGACCTGGCAGTTGTCCCTGCAGACGAAAGGAAAGGTTAGAGGACTGTTTCAGTTCACTGTTTAGTTTAAATGATTGACCTTATGGATTATTGATTGAAGGTGCACGTTAGCGATTGCTGGCTAGCTAACGCATAGTCAAGTAAACGAAACAGAACAACAAGTTAACGAAACAGTTTTCTGTACAAAATGTTTCAGTGCAAAGTAAAGAAAAGCTGAAAAGACAGCATTAAAGTAAAATGAATAAAGAGAACTACAGGAAATGGGTTAACCTTAGGTAAGCTCGCCAGGAACTGGATAGGTCGAACTGTTTCTTTTTTTTTTTTTAATTATAACACATTCTTTTCTGCCTTTTTATAGGAGAGGAGATAATTTTATTTCAATGAAGGAGGGGGTAGTTTCTTTAAAAGAAGTACTGATAATCAAGAATTTGCACTAAGATTTACTGAATTTATTTTGTTTTAAAACTTGTCATTACGCACCATCAAAGCAACATATGGAGCTAAGATTCCACCAACACGAGCACTTGTGGAACCTGTTCCTTGAGCCGTATTCCTAAGGCGGAAAAAATGGAAAGTCGTCCTTGCTTTTGGTCTACTTCTTTAAAATCGTTCTGAAAGACTGGCAGTGGCATTTTGTGGAGGCATATACTGTTTACATTGCCAAGAAAGTGTTTCTCAGCACTTTCTTTACTGATTGGCTTACAGTTACTTTGAATGCCTTTTTATGACATCATGACGTGAAATTTTGACGGGCCACCAGTGAGAAAAGGGTTACGCGGGCTCTGGTAACGAGATTGCTGTATGCACTTTTGTTTCGTATCGTTGTCTTCACCTGCCAATAATCATGACTGAGAAAGTTGAGTTTATAACTCAGTTTATGACGATGATCAGTGTAGCCTACCTCAGAACGGTTGGGAATAGTTCGGAGGTGATTAGATAAACACTCGTCCATGTACAATCATTCAAAAGAAAGCCAAAGATAGACAGCGCTGTGGTTGCCAAGGAATAATCTGAAAAGCAATTCAGAGATTCCAGTGAATTAACCCGCTTCCATGAGAAATGCCAGCCAAATGTGATGATATGTATTAGTTAAAAGGTTTTGTGTGGAACATGTTCTAGATCACATCAACAAAGACGATTAAGGGGGTCGAAGTCACAAACCGGATTATAAAAGAGACGAAAAAGTTACTGCTCTAAGATCTAAAATGTCCAATTTATCATAGCTAATAGGTATAACGCTGAACTCCCCGAGGAGGGTGGGGCACTTAATCCATTTTTTGGTATAGAGGGGCCGTTAAGGGGTTTGAAACCCTGACTCTGATTGGGACATAAAAACCCTAAAATACCTACCTATTTTAGGACCCTGGCTAACTTAAGACAAAGGGCAAAATATTCACACTCTCTTGTTTTACACAATTTTTCAGTGTTTTCATAAACTTTGGACTGAGAACTAATAGTTTTCATCGAACTTAACTAGTCCTCGGAATATTACAGTTGTCTTCCACCCTTAGAAATAACTTTACCTTTGTACACAGGCAAAACAAGTAAGAACGTAGTTCCCACCAAAAGCATGATAATCCCATGACAAATGCGGCGACCAAATCTAGAAAACAGTAGACAGAAAACAGTATGTTATGGACGCAACTTTTAGTAATATAAGTCAGGTGGAAAATTTCAACTCTGGTTTCTTAGAAACAAAGTGCAGATTGTTTGCGTGGCTCCTTCTCGACAGGTAATTTTTCTTTGCGCATGCGTACGTTCCTGTCCACTGACCACAGTTTGTGGATGACCGCAGCGCAGGTATTGTGTAGTGTGCCCATTGCTGCATGCTGTGAGCTAGTGACATGGGGTTTTTTTCGCTAATCTTTAAAACCTTGGTCATACAAGCAAACTCAAACCCTCCAACCGTGGTACAAAGGTGGAAGGTTGACGGACGCCCGTGGCTTTTTGCTATGCCTTTCGAATGCCTTGGTGCTGCTGAAGGCCTCTGGCGTCTTCCAAAATGGCGGCCAAGATTATAGCTGCCATCTTGAGTTGTACTCAACATTAGAATTTCTGGCAAAGTCTGGAAACTGGAAATTTTATTAGAAAAACCCTTAGACTGAATATGACATAATTAACCAATTTGCTGCTTTTTGTCAGGTTTTACATTTTCTAACAGAGAAAAGGGGGGAAAAACGTGCATCTTTATTTAAAAATGGCTTGATCTAATGTTATTTATGACGTCATATGTCGAAACCCCCTCCACGGATTCTCATCAAACTTTGCCAAAAGCCCAAGGAATAAACAAACAGCTGCTGAAAATTACAGGTGCTGATAAAAAATCCTAGTCCTCTTGATAAAATGGGCGAAAAACCCTCGATCAACCCCTGTCACATCCGCTGGTTAATTTCACATGTTCCATGCCATCATGTGAACGTGCACTGTTTTGTGCGGACTCGAAATTCTCCAAAAGTCTTCGGACAAGTTTTAAAAAGTTGCACGTTAAGTCCCTGATGACGTTTTTTAGTTGTTTAGTCTAAGTTAAAGTTTAATTAAGTTTCTCCTGTTCTTTTAATTGCTTATTTTTTTTGTCTTTTTGTACATGTGTGTGTACTTTTTTAACCATCTAGCGCTTACTTCAAATAAAGAATCCACGTGACTGGTATCCGAAGAGTTGTGATGACTTCCATAATAAAGTAGTTGATGTAAATATTGCCCACAAGCTGAGAGATAAATATATACATTCCAAAACCGACCAATGCCACGGCAAACCTGTCATAAGATGTCAAGTGTCAGTGATTCATCAGTTGTTAGGAATTGAAAGGTGGGTACAGATATCCCCAAAGAGGTAGGGGGGGGAGGGTAAGAGTTGTCGTAGGTACCTATCCGGAGGCATGCACACATGAACCTTAGGCTCAATGTAGACAATTTTTCAACCTTGCATCACGCCCTCCAAACCCGTCCGTGTATTGCTAGGCCCTGAGCAGTGAAAAACTCGTTCAAGAATGTTCTCGTCATCTGTCATTATCCGCCAAATAAAGATGTCCAAAGAAGGTTCGGAAGCCTGTACACATTGTTTCAATTTAGACGTTTTATCGGCTAGACCTAGTCCCCGGTTTCTAGGCATGAAGCAGCTGATTTAAACGGCGATCAGGAAAAGAATAAGCTTAAGAAAGCTCACGCTCTTATTTATTATCTGATCAGCTTCGGTTCTTGAAGCAACAACAAAAAATTGACATCAGTGCAAATAGTCCAAATATTGTGCATGCGCTTACTGCGTTGGTTGACGAAACCAAAAAAATTCAAGCTATCTCATTTCAAAAGCAGGACAGATTGACCCAGAATCGTTAAGTATGATGGCGCGTGAAAGTGAAACGGAGAAGTACATTGAAGTACATACCACTGATAACACAGAATAACAGTCCATTTTCTCAACTTTGGTGTACGGAACATGTTAATTGGGGTATATTTTTTGGCCTCTCGTTCTCTTGCCAGCTGTTCTCTTCTCACATCTTCTATAAGAGAGCGTAACATCTGTGAATCCACCGGTTTGTCCTTCTTGCCGCCATAAGTCTCAAGAACAACTTGCGCTTCGTCAAGACGATCATGGGCGATGAGCCACCTTGGTGATTCTGGTATAAGCCTGTGCATCAAGGGGAAAAAATATCGTGGAACGTTGAAGTTGATCATGAAGGGTTATCAATCCGTGAGAGTTTGGTCCAGTTACATAAAAGTTGCTTCACGGCTCAGAGGGTGCCAAGATCAGTGTGTAATGAGTGTGAGCTCGTGTGTAGAGCCATTACACCGATACCACGATTTGCATTTACATAATTAGCTTCCAACTGTAATCGGCTTAGAAAGAAACGTGTGTAAATTCACCTCAAGCACGTACTTGTTTTTGTAGCTTTTGGAGAAATACTTCTAATCGTAAAACCATGGAACGAATAACCTGATAACCGTGAAACATAAAAAGTTTCAAAAAGAGAAGTCACGCATTTTCTCTTTCATGTCAGGTGGTGGTTTCACTTGTTTTTAATGTCACAACCTGAATAAAATGTTGTGTTGCATTGTCTTATTTTCTAATAAGTATTAAGAAGACTAATTTTTCTTTTTGCTGTTGTTGTTTGTTTGTTTGGAACTTATGCAATTCCTGAATACCGTAATGATTTAATTTAGCGCCCGAGGCGTTAATTTACCGTTGGTAGCTCAAGGGATGGTGCTTATTGGAGAGAAGGCGCTTACCGGGGAGGGGGGCGCTTATCAGAGAGGGAATGCTTATCGAAAAGGGGGTGCTTATTGGACAGGGATGCTTATTAGGGATGGGGGATATTTCGAAGCATTTTAACGAACAATAACTACAGAAACTGTAACACAACAACTGTAACGATACCGGTAGACAGAATCTAACTTGGTTAGTATTTTATTTCAAAATGATGAATTTCAGATGAGAAATAGGAAGGGCGCTAAATCGAATCACTAGGGTAGTTTTCTCATAAGCCTTATTACTTACTTCCAAAAAGGAAGCAGTAAAACAGCCGGTACTGTGATCACCAGGAGAAGCATCCTCCATTCTCGTAAGAAATATGCGATGAGGATAAACAGCATCTGAAAGCCGCTGGAATAGAAGTACATCATGTTCCCTGCCGCTGTCCGTATTTTTGGTCCAACAAGTTCCATTCCGTAAATATAAAGAGATAACATGACTCCCGTCAAACCAAACCCAACTATGAAGCGCAGAATGGCGAACAAAGGAATGTTGTGAACAAACGACGATGCGACACCAGCTACAAGCTGAAAAAGAGAACGAAACATTTGCAATTGTCTTGTGACATGAAATTTTCTAGGGTATAAGACTCCTCTCCCAAAGTCTTGACGAAGTGATTTCGCGAGAAAATAAGTTTGATATTTTTAAATCGTATCTTGGCTTTGGCACAGTTTATATATCTCTCCTTTATTTCTCTTCTTCTTCCTTGAAACCCCACCTCCTTCATATGAAGATTCTCTCTTTTCTTCTTTTCTCTTTCTTATAGTCGAGTGAGAAGCAAAACACGCCATTGCGCCATTGCGCAAAAAAATCAACTACTACGTGAAAAACGGGCGCACTGGAGGATAAAAAAAAGAGCTTTCCCTTTTTTTTCCCTCCCTTCCACTCGTTGACCTTCTGCATAAGCGCACAACGCAAGCGACTTTCGTGACTTTCGTTGTCTTTTGTTATCTGTGAGAGAAAGACGGCCTGGCCTACTTGAAGTCTATTTCAGCCGAAACCCCAGAAGCCAGACTCACGGCGAAAGTGACTAGCTTACCATAATGGCGTTGCAGACGAAAATGCATTTCTTTCGTCCCCAGGCGTCTGAGATCATCCCGGTCACAAATGAGCCAATCAACATGCCAGCAAAGAAAGAGGACTGGATAGTGGCACCCAGAAACGCGCGGTCACAAATAAGATTCCACTAACAAAGAGAAAAAATAATAAAAAAGGAGGGAAAAGAAGGTTAGATTACTGTTGGGAGAACTCAGTTTTCTTTTTTCCAAATACGCCCGTGTCACTCACTGATAAATAAGTCTTTCACATTTAATCACCAGGCTTAAAATATACCATCACACTTCTTCCATTGCGCACATGCAACATGTTGACATTCAAATTGTAGCAGCATGCAGGATGTTTGTCATATGAACCTAGTTTAAAGGCCCAGCTCCCACAAGTCTCCTATAGCTCAGTGGTAGAGCATCGAGAAAGAGAAATCGGAAGGTCACTAGGTTCGACTCCTTTTGGGAGAACTCGGATTTCTTTTTGCCGAGCATGCCTGTGTCACTCAATGCCGAAATTCAAAGAAAGAAAGCAAGAAAGAAGGAAGGAAAGAAACACACCCATAGAGTTTTATCACCGTGAAAATGAACAATTTGCTGCACACTAACAAAAGCCAAAAAGGGCAGCTTTTTGGATATAAACGGCGAGATTTCTTTTCCATCTCGGTGTGAAGTTGGGGTTAGTTTCCCCTACAGGATTGTAATTATATGTAATGAGAACTGCCAGAGTTAGGAGTACTTTAATAATATAAGCTATAGATCTCACTGTATAATTTGTTGTGCGTGATAAAAAAAGGAAAGTTACTTGCTCCCATCTCCAATTTTTGGAACGACAATGCAGCAATCCTCAACTACAGTTAAAGAGAGTCTCACCTCTGAGACGGTACTTTGAAAAGGTCCGTCAAACACATAGGACGTGCAACCGTCACAACATTTCTTTGCAGCACACGTGACATTTGGCGTGACGCAGTGGAACCCAGGTGTACCAAATGCAAAGACGAGCGCAGAAAACTGATTTGTGACTGTAAAGACCAAGAAATGAAAGCAGAAGTACAGAATGCGCTGGTACCTTCCAAACGATGGAACATGTTCAAAAACGTCATCGAACTCAAAAGTACGTTTTTTGTCGTCTGACTTTGAAGCTTCAGCCATGGCACCTACAAGGAAAACAAGAGGGAAAAAAAGAAAAAAGAAAGAAAGAAATAAGAAGGCACATTTAGGTTCTAAATAGGCATAGTTTCAATCATGAACCAGGCGGGCAAAGACAAAGGGTAACAAGTAGCCTACCCCTCCCAGGGTAAAATGGGGCCTGAGATCCACCCCCCCTCCCCTGCCACCCAGGCTATTTACTTTTGTTGCTTGTGTCTCGTTCTCAGCTTAGCTTGCTCATATTATATGAACATACATATGACACGACACAAATTCGCATTATGTCACGTATAGATATAAGAAAGGCCGGCAGTTTTTTTATGGCCACAATGTCTATTAAGTATCCATTCCAAAATATAGTCCTGCTCACTTGATGTATCAATTGGCACAGGACGTTTAGCTTACCTTTCTAGCTGTTTTGTTTCGGACTGACCATTAGCGCTGCTAATGTCCAACTTGGCTAAGTATTAGGACAAAATACTAACCTGAGCAGCCTGACGTGAAATTCCAGCCAAACTTTCTCGAGGACAACTCGTTAATAAGCCAACTCAGGAGCGAAAGGAAATCGTGCTTATTGCTTGAAGAAGGATGAAGATCTCATAAGAAATACCGAAATATGATATCCAGGTCAAAGAGGCTATAATTAGGCGGAGCGACGTCTCAAAGGTCGCTGCCGTCTCATAAAATGCAAGGCGCATTTCTGAATTGTCGGAAGTCAGTAGACTTAGTCTTCGCACGGGCTCTACTAGGCAATCAGGCTCGTTATAATGACGTGGATTTTAGGAGATTGAAAGCCAATGTTTCAAATACCGCACGATTTGTTTGTGATACGGATTTTTATAAACAGAAGTGTGAAGCGTAATTTTGTTGTTTTGCGTTTCGCGGCGTATTGAAGTTGACTAAAGGTAAGCGTTGAAATGTTTATTTCGCTGTTTTTGAGGACATTTCGTTTTTAAGAGGCAGTGTTTACAAAGGCTAGCGAGAACTTAGGAGTTGTGTGCGTCCAATGCCCATCCGCGCTCACGTGCGTTCTCTCAGTGCACGAGACCGTGAAAGCAATCTATGCCTGCCACTGTAAACCTGACCCTTACAGAATCAAAGCTGGAACTAACCTCTATAGTTTAATAAATAGCGTCCCAAAAAACTATAACACTAAAAAAGGAAAACAGTAAACAAAAAAATTCGGTGGTGATGAAATCTCAATCAAATAACAAACAAGGCCTGAGTATCACCAATAGGGGTGGCGAATGGTTAATGCGAGACTTTGCGAGACCGCGAGACCTGGGTTTTTCTTTGCGAGCCCGAGGCATTTTGACGTTTTATGTTGCGAGAGCGATGTTGAATGCGAGCGCGAGACGTTGAGATTTCAGAAATTCGAGTCTTTGACTTACGTTAGCTAATTAGTTTAGCTTAGTTTTTATTTAACCAGCTAAAATCACAGGGAGCAGAGGAATTGTAGTAGAAATATCAATAAAAACGTCTTACCTCTTAACATTGCATTCTTGTGTTTATTAGCGTTGTTAAAACCTCATTTGCAAACCAAATATAAGCATTCATTTGCGATCGATCGAACCGAACCGCCATTACTTGAATAGCGTCGACCGCTGCCTGCTGGGTCCAACGGACTGTGGGCGCCAAAGGTACCACAGCAGTAAGAATAGTCATTTTTTCTTCTCGGCACTTCGTGCCTCGTTCGGAAAGCTTCGCTTTCCCATACGTTGGACTTCGTCCAACGGAATACACGGTCCCAGCAAGCAGCGGTCGACGCTATTCAAGTAATGGCGGTTCGGTTCGATCGATCGCAAATGAATGCTTATATTTGGTTTGCAAATGAGGTTTTAACAACGCTAATAAACGCAAGAATGCAATGTTAAGAGGTAAGACTGTTTTATTGATATTTCTACTACAATTCCTCTGCTCCCTGTGCTAAAATCTTGTACGATACGTCAAATCTGTCAACGGTTAAGTGATATTAAAGACTCCATTGTAGCTCATTGTTTTTCTGGACGTGACTTTATTTCCGGTTGTTGCTCTTCGTCGTTTCCCTTTGATCTTTTGATTGACGTACTGTCACTTGCAACCAATCTTGTTCTGGAACTCCTCAAAATAGCGGCCGCGTTTGAATGTGGAGTTCAGCTTCATATGTCATGGAAGACAACGACATGGAAGATACTGTGAAGCGCAAAAAGTTATCTTCTCATCGTAAGCGAAAGCACGAATCACGTAAGTACTCCATAAATTATATTGTTCTTATTATATGCCGGCAATTTGCCGGAAACAAGACTATCAGTACTAGTAAACCATACCACAGATATCTGGTCACTTGGTCACCGACCGTGAGTTATCATGATTAATTTTAGCTCGTTCTAATAGCCCTGAGTAAGCAAGCTTTTGTTGATGTTAGGAGATCATAGCGGAATGCGAGTAACTCGAGTAAGAGTTAGCTAGTGTGTAGTTAGTTTATATTGCACGTCTTAAATAAAGGTAAAATAATTACAAGCCATTACATTCTATAATTACTTTTCGGTATCGTGCGTCATGCTCGGTGGTGTTGTTTGGACCGCTTTTATACGACACCTTTGTTTTAAAATGTGACCTATTTCAGTTACCTATGAAAAGTATAGCCTGTGTAAATTGTGTTGCTGGCCGTTTAAGCTGATATTATTAGCTATCATTTGCTGTAGAACTTGTAGATGGCCCAAGCTTGCAAACTGAAATGAAGCCAATTGAGTTAATATTTTCTAATATTTAACAGTTAGCTAAAATTAGACTACGAGCCCGAGTTTTATAGCTTTTTATTTGAGCGAATAGTAGCTAATAGTAGCACAGTCGTGTTAGGTCTTTCCTTCTTGGCCAATTAAGTTTGATCGAATGTTCTCTCGCACAAAAGCTCTATAAGGAAATTCAAGGCAAGAAGCCACACTTATAATATTTTTGCTCAAGTTGACGATGATTATCAATTAGAAATAAGAGATCATGTCTATCATCAGTGCGTCATGCGGTTGAGTCGACTTGGAAGAGCGGAGTCTTCTCCTACGGAAACCGTAGAACCAGCGTCAGTTGGCCACACATCTAGGGCTCGTTCTCTTCGTCTGCCTCACAGATTTCGAAAGTAACGTTTGGAAAGTCATTCTTAATTAGTTGGTAGTGGACTGTAACTGTTGACATGGTCTTTTTTCAGTCGCTCTATCGTGTTTAAAAGTGTAAAGAATTCCAACACTTTTGCCGATAATTATTTTATGTTGGAGCGTATTGATCTGAAAAATCATGCCTAGATTTTTTCGTTAGGCTATTTACACTTGTTTAACATTAGCAAACATTCTTCGGTATGATCGTTTTGTGAAGCACGCTTGTAAATAGTGAAACTAATAGTCTACTTGTGATATAATTTGTTTGCAAACACTGCTAATTAGTCTCAGAAGTGCTCTAGATGGGTAAAGTGGCGCAGTAACTAATGTAGTTAAATGTCCGGTTGCTCAGTGTTTGTCTCAATCATTTCGGTAACTCGGTGAGTGTTTTGTCTTGTAGTTTTATAAAAGCAGTAAAATCAGAAAAAGTGAAACATGAAATATCATTGAATCGATTGCAGACTCACATTGACATGAAACAAGCTACAGTTGTTTCGTTTAAGGGCGTTTAACGTCCATTTCAGCTCATTTTCAGAACTTGATAGCCGAACTGGATGAATTAAAACTATTAAAGCCTATGACTACGGTTAGACTTGATCATAGCACGCTGGAGTGAATCAGTGTTTTGAGAACAACTTATACTTGCTTCAAAAGCCATTGAACGAGGTAAACGATGACTGGGGATACTTGTCATTTTACTCTCTACACGGAGGAATCCTTGAAGTTGCGGTAAGTTTTTGTACAAATAAAGCTGAATAAGAAACTATTTATGAGTACTACATGAAGCTAGTAATCTAAGCGTTGTTGATTACCTTTTAGGGGTTTTATTATTATAATTCTATACGAAGTATTAAACGCAACGACATCGCTTAGAAAAAAAACCTACAAAATCGATACGAAGCGACCTACAATGTAGCTAGATTTCGCTAGCTGTACAAAAATACGAGACTCCGAGACCGCGAGGCGATTCTAAAAAGAGAAAAGACGAGACTGCGAGACTCACAAAATTCGGCTATTTTTTTGCGAGACCCGCAGTTTTAGAAGGACCATTCGCCACCCCTACCAATCTAAAATGATTCCGTTGCACCAGGTCAGAAATACCGTTCTGCTTTTCGGTTCTGCCCAATTTTTTAGAATTCTGGTTGCCTAAACTTGTCTAAGGCCTCTCAGTCTTTCGTTTATGTCTTTCTACGGTTTCAAACTAATTTAATAAAGTTTCATTCATTTTAGTCTGTATTAGAGCACGGGTTAACACGCAAAATTTAAACGTCACGAGTCGGTTAGCTATCTCAGCATTGACGTGAATATGTCTTCCAGATGTCTGTAGAAACATAGCTTTTTGGCGATAAAAAATTGGTCTGAACGCCTTCGTGAAATCAAGAATACTAGACAAAATAAAGTTTGAGCTCAAAAGAGGAGAAGTAAAGCTTTTTCAGCAAAAAGCGTTTCCGCCTGCTGTAGCTTAAGGATATCACGGTTTAGGAACGATTTGAAAGAGTCGTACAGAGGTCACTGGTTACAAACAAACAAAGTTCTCAAGTTGCATACATACATTTAAGAGGCCGTCTCCCTAAGAGTGTTCCAGTCGATCTCGGACTCAAAAGTAATGTCCTTCAAATTTCTACCAGGAATACTACCATATATCCCTACTGATAAAATGTAATTGAAATGATCCAAAAGGTTATTTCTCTCCCGTTTTGAGGATTTGATTGTCAGTATACCGTAAGTGACTAAAATTTTTTACCGCTCCTGTGTCATTTGGACATTTTCCCGATCGAAATCGTGTGAAACTGAAAATGATAAATGAACTAATTTAATAAGTCACTCGAACTGGACGAAATAGTGCTTTAAAACATGCCAAAATTCTCAATTGAGGCACTTAGGCCAGACGTAAAAAACCCGTTATAGGCATAGACTAAGCACTATTTCCTAGAATTATACAATAAAACTTGCGGCAGAATGCGATTCTGAGAAATTGTGTCGAAGTTTAGTGAGCCATTTTCGCCAATGGTGTCTTGGGTGACATGAATTTCCATTCCAGTGTTGTTATATATATCCGCCTAATTAAAGAGATGTCGATCGTGGTTCAAAAACTTATGCAAAGTACTTTCCCTGTTTTTGCTATGAAACCGATTCTGGAGGTCCAAAATCTCGAATACATACTGCAGTTACTTTATTTGCCACTCACCTTGTTCGATAAATAACTCTCCCCTCCGGCAAAGGATTCGGAGGTTTCATTATAGAGGTGATGCAGGTGAAGAAAAAGTCTTTTTCTCTTGGACATGAGATAACACGAGGAAGCTATAATCTCTATAGTGCTTTCAGCTATACTTTAAATTCACCAGTTCCAGTCGCCGTGAGTCTTTAGGGGAAACGAACGAGAAAGGAAAACGATTCCAACCTCAACCTAGGAGTTGCGTTGCACTGTGAAAGGTAACGCGATATACAAATGTTCGTCAAGAACATTTTATTTTTAACTTTAAAATAACAATGACAGCAAGCAGCTAATACGGCAAGAGTTTTAGGATCTATGTCTAAGGAGAGGCTAACATCACCGAGGGTTGTCATTTCTCGCGGTCAGGATACAAAATTAATTTATATTTAAAATTTTGTCCTTTTCCATCCTCCCCCACCCTAAGAATGTGTTTTCTAAATGGTTTATGCTGATTGCACGAACAAAGGTTACAACAGTTCAAGTTAGACGCGCAAACTGTACTTATTTTAGGAAGGGTGGGGTAGACTGAAGCTCGAGCAGGCTGCCGGGACTTCTCTCGTGAAGCTAAATGTGAAAAGAAGCTGGTAATCTGGGTCTTCGTGAGCCATTCTTCTCTTTCATTTCGTGCATTACGTATGCTATTTGCTTGAACTTGATCTGGGTCAGCCTTTCTCCCATGTCAAACTTTGCCGTGGTCTTGTGGTCAGGATACAAAGTTAATTTATAGTTTAAATTTTGTCCGTTTTTACCCTCCCCCATCCTTCAGAATGCATGTTCTAAAGTGTTCGTGTTGATCGGACGAACGAACATTACAGCACTTCAAACTGTACTTAGTTTAGGAAGGGTGGGGTAGACTGAAGCTCGCACAAGGAGGAGCCACTAGGTCCCGGAAACCACCTGAGCTGTTTTACCCTGCGACATTCTAAGCCCCGTACGTAGTAGAAAGGAAATCGCTTTGCTTGACTTACTGAAACCAGCTCTAGTAAAAGGAACCCCCAAAAAGACAGAGGTCATGACGGCTGAATCACTTATTTAGCGACTCGTTCTACAACGGAGTGGCCCTGAAAGGGGGGTGGGGGAGGTTTGTCTTAACATACGGAGATGCGACGCAATATCCAAATGGTATTAATAATTTATCCACATGCGGCAATGACTTAGGTCAGTGTTCATCAAAGCTTTTTCCTTTTTTCTTCGAGATGTTGTCGTATAATATCGTTGCCTGACAAGCGAATAAGGCTCTTTGCTTGTGCGCGAACCTCCCAAATTTTCAAACTTATTCCCTAGTTTGCAGTTTGCCAGTTTGTCCGTTTCGCCCTACCAGCTCGCAAGAAATCACGGGCTGTTTTCGCTTGTGCAGTTTCGGTCATATGGGTTACGTTTTGCGTCTGTGCTTTTTGCATCAGCTTCACTCGGCATTCCGCGAGGCGGACGGACACTTCGCGTGCGGACCACTCAATATGGACTTCGCCGGAGTTCGACCTGATATAAAATTCTCGCTAGCTTACATGATTCGTACTAATACTGCCGGACGAATTGACTCGAAAAGCATAACGCTTGCATCCTGAGAACCACAAAGTTTATACTGCTCGAGACCACTGATCTGCGAAATCATTTCGATTTTCCAGAAAAGTTTTGAAGACCAGAGCTCACAATTTTTTCCATTCTCATATCAATTCCAAACTGGCGGAATGACGTTGCTAAGTTCACAGATTGAAAACGTTGAGTGAAATCGATTGTAACAGAGTAATATTTACGATGTTCCAAGTTTGTATTCCATAATCCGAAGTCCGTTGTCCGCAGTCCGGAAATGCGAGTTTTACTGACCTATTTATATTTTGGAACACAAGTCGTGAAACATTTATTATAATAATTCATCGGTTGTTCTCCAGAAATATAGCGGCTGGATCTCGGTACCTTCCTTATAAATCTCTACTGTGTCGTCTTTGTATCTTGTGATGAACAAAAAGACTGTACGTTGCACATTTTATGAACCGCCAAAGCGTTAGACGGAGAGAGTTTTAAATAACAAGGTAGGCCATGGTAGGCGTCAAATGAGGTGATTTCTCAGATGAAGGAGCGTAAGAATAGATGTTGATATAGCAACATGAGAAAGAACAGGCCATTGTATGTAGAAATGTAATCAGATTTCCCTTCATTTGGGTAGAATTGTTGATTAATTAAGCGACCATAATAAGACAACAAGTCTTCCAACTGGAATGGGAGTCTATGTCACGCAAGACACCATTGGCATAAATGGCTAACTAAACTTCGACACAATTTCTCAGAATCGCATTCTGCCGCAAGTTTTATTGCATAATTCTAGGAAACAGTGCTTAGTCTATGCCTAGAACGGGTTTTTACGTCTGGCCTAAGGGCCTCAACTGAGAATCTTGGCATGTTTCAAACGCACTATTTCATCCTGTTCGAGTGACTTGTTAAATTAGTTCATTTATCATTTTCAGTTTCATACGATTTCGATTGGGAAAATGTCCAAATGACACAGGAGCGGTAAAAAGAAGTAATAAGCTAACAAATGGGTGTAAATTTGAAGGTTGTGATGGTGCGAAGTCTTTTTAAACGATAATTAAAAAAGCCCGTACTACGGCGCTCAAAATAGGCAAATTTCATTCACCTCTGGTATAGTAACAATCAAATCCTCAAACCGTAGCAAAATAAACTTTTGGATCATTTCAATTGCATTTTAGTAGTAGGGATAGATAGTAGGTTTTTGTGGTAGAAATTTGAAGGAAATCTATTTTTGAATCCGAGCTCGAGTGGAACACTCGTAGGGAGACAGCCTCTTAATTCCTTACATACCGCATATGCAAATTGTCCATAACAGGTCACCGGAAACCACGAACTACTAAAGTTAAACCAACAACAACAACAACAACAACAACAAGCTTTATTTGCATGACTATAACAAAGTATTACAGTATTGCAAAAGCCACTTAAAATTTAATTATTAATTTCTTACTTAATTAAAATAACTAAAGAGATTACAACCATTTCTTATTTTTAACCATTCAGAGAGGTAGCCATTGTAACTAGTTTGTCTCTCTGTTAAAGCATGACGAGATGAATGAAATTAATTGAATATTTATAAAGTAATCAGTACAATTCATTAGATGTGACAATAAGGTCTCATGTGATAATAGTCGTAGAAATGGGATTTTAGGTTCTATTTTAGAAAAGAACCTGTCTCTTAGCGAAAAATAGCTCGGGCAATCTAGTAAAAAAATGAGTTTCATCTTCAATTTTGTTACAATTGCAGAGACTACATAACCTCTCATCACGAGGTATTTTGTCGTATCTACCTGTTTCAATCCGAAGTTTATGACTGCTAATTCTCAGTTTTACTAATGAGTTTCTAGATGGGTTCTTTCTTGTTAGATCTAGGTAGGCAGAAAGGCTATAATTCTTTTTCAATATGTAATAAAAACTAAGTTTTTGCGAATGTTGAAGGGTTTGGTTCCAGTAAGAGATATATTTCTTTTTCATGAGATCTTCATATTGTTTGATTTTACCTTCATTCAATGAATTACAATTAAAGTCAAACCTTTTTTCCTTAAGAAAAGGGGAGGGGGAGTGGGGAGAGACTATGCGCTGCCTGTAAAGTCTTCAGAATTTCTTGTTATTCTTACAATGAACCTCTTATTGATGTAGTCATAGTATGCAAATCGTGCCGAGTTTACCTTTTGAGGAGGGACACTGAGATATCTTATTCGTGAGGTACACATAAATATGATATCTATGACTCCTTATCCAGGTCAAAAAGGCTATTTTTGTTACAATGACCGCTTATTGATGTGGCTAGAGTATGCACTCAGGTGATTTTGGCACCCGAACATTATGGATCTAGGGCAAGCAATGAAAAGGGTTTCAAAAACCATGCAGCCCGATTTTTAATCTATGGAAGTAAACAAGTTGTAGGAGACTAATTTAAGCTTTGTGTAACAGGAGCCCATTACATTTCGCATAAAAATTGTCATAGGATTCTGTTAAAGTTATTTACCGTACAGCACCTCTTCCTCTCTCCTCGGAGGCTGTGCATAATCACTTTAAGATCAGATACGCCTTTTGGTCTGAAATAGGGTTAAGTTGTATTTTGATCGCTTTGATTTAAAATGAGGAATGGAATATTGCCATTTTTGGCGTAAAAAAGATGGAAATTTGGGGGCGCGAATGTCCGAGAATCGATCCATACTTATTGTTTCTCCTCAAGGCTTAGTGCCGGTCACACTTTCAATGGGTAACCCCCGGATTTCGACATATTAGTTTAAATATGATGGACTATGATGAATTATGAAGATTCCGAGAGGTCGAATTTAGAGCGGACAAACGAGACTTGCCAAACATAGCGTGTACTGCCCCTTAATCCCCTCCCCAAAATAAAACAATGCTTGGCATACAATAACCTCGCACCTGGCAGATACTGGCAGATACACCAAAGTTTCGACGAAAAGGGCCGGAAATTTGGTAGGAAGGTGGTTTTCTAGAAAATTTAGATTGAAAGCGACATCGGCTAGTGTGATAACGTGGGAACTGGGGAAGAGGAGGAGGTGCTTTATCTACGACGGAGTCATCCTTGAATATAGCTGGGTATCCTTTTGATATGTTCCTCTATTCACATTTCACAAGTTACGAGGTGCAAAAGTCATATTCAACAAACAACCACCGTAACAGACCTCCTTGGACGCACATGTTATAAAATTAGTCAAAATAACAAAGCGAAAAACGGCCCTAAACAAGTCCTTTATTTGTGTAAGGAATGCGTACAAAGAACAAGAAGAAATTTACGTTCAGTTGAGATCGTTTTAATTCACGTCAGATAGCGGGGACATACCTTTAGCACACGGCAAAAATCAAAGGTGATTAGCAGACTTTGAACGATGATTAGAGAGATATACAGTTAATGTGTGAAGTTGACGTCACATTTATTGCAACACTTCCCCTGTCCATATCGCCCTTAATGTAGATAACAATGCATGAGATGCAACAATCAAAATTTGTTGACTAGCACTGAGGGAAATGGAGAGCGCGCATACGGATATGTGAATTGTAACATTTAGAGAATTGTTCCAATACAATGCGGCGTAGATTGAGGGAGGGATTAAGCATCAAACTTTCTTCTCACGACTCCTCTCGTGAACGACACTCCGTACCCGCACGTGTTTCTAATTTTCCCGGCGTGCTTTTTACCTTTAGCGGTAACTGATGGTAATCTCGAGTTTTATTTATTTTAATCAAACTTGAGAATTTCTTGCCTCGTACGTGTCTTCAAGTAATTAAAACGGTGAGGAATTCACTGCATAATACTCCCAAAGTACATCAAGTAACAACCCTCATCACTGTGATTAAGCAGCCGTTTATTATCGTTAGTTTTGTAGGCTAAAACGTGTCGGCCGTGTGTGGGCCAGCACACAATTTTTTACAAGATACAGGTATTTATAACTTTTCTCTTTTCGATGCACTTTGAAAAGACTAGTCCTTGACCGGAAAGGATTCACGCCTGTTATACTGTCATAAGGTCGTTACTTTAGCTAGCATGCTTCTTCTTATTATTGCCTCCTAATTTAACATAAGTAAGTACTGGCAGATCCAGACCTTTGCGGAACATTGCAAGGGGCTCGAAGTAAGAATAAAAGGGGGAAGAGTTAAAATGTCTAACATTAGAAAAGAATCGACCATGTGGACCTCATTGTCATTGACAAAAGGGATTGGGGAGGGTGGGGGAGGGGGATCCGTTAAATCGGTTACTAATCGCCATCAGCCAATAATTTCAGAACTGTAGAAATGGAGTAAGATTTTCTAAATCTGGTATATATATTTGAAAGCCCAAGACTGTAGACTAAAAACTAGTGAAAGACGTCAAGATAATTTAATTAACTAATTAGGACGTCAAGCTAAACGGACAGCCTTGACCGGAAACACGCTTCAGGTCGTGAAATCTTCCATTTTTACTTCATATTTTTTCTCATCCTTCTCATTTCTGCACCTCCTTCCACAACAAGGGACCCTATGATCTTCTTCGGCCGCCTCCGCTTCCTCTATGGTTTGATGCATCGGCGCGAACAGGGTCTCGGGAATCCAGTACATCAATATCCCGGCAAGCAATGCGACCACAGCAAAAATGACGACTGGGAACGCAATGCTAAGACCTGGCAGCTGTCCCTGTGGACGAAAGGGAAGGAAAGAGGACTGTTTTACAAATACTGTTGCTATAAATGATTAAGCCTACGGGGTTATCGATTGAAGCTGCACGTTTGCAGTTGCTGGCAAGCTAACGCATAGTCAAGTTAGTTAACGAAACTGGACAACAAGTTAACGAAACGGTTACGGAACTAAGTTATTTCTGTTTTCTGTACAAAATGCTCGTGCAAAGAAAAGAAAAGCTGAAAAGAGAGCATTGAGAAAAAATGAATAAAGAGAATAAAAAGGAAATTGGTACTTATGTAATTGCTTATGTATTAATTGCTTATGTAAGCTCGCCAGAAATTGGAAAGGTCGAAGTGTTTCTTGATTATAACACATTCTTTGCTGCCTTTTTATAATGAGGAGATAATTTTGATTCAAGGAAGGGAGGGGTTGGTTCTTTAAAAGAAGTCTATAATCAAGGATTTGCACTAACGATTTACTGAAGTTAATTTGTTTTAAAACTTGTCATTACGCACCATCAAAGCGACATATGGAGCTAAAATTCCACCAATACGAGCACTTGTGGAACCTGTTCCTTGAGCCGTATTCCTAAGGGAAAAAAACAAAAATAAAAGAAAGTCGTCCTTGCTTTTGGCCTACTTCTTTAAAATCGTTCTGAAAGACTGGCGGTGGCATTTTGTGGAGGTAAATACTGTTTACATTTGTGGACACTTCCTTGACTGAATGGCTTACATTTTCTTTGAATTCCTTTTTATGGCATCCTGACGTGACATTTTGACGGGCCACCAGTAACGAAATGGGAGATATGAGGGAGAGGTTCGCTGTATGCGAAATCTCGTTCCCAGAGCCTGCCCGTTCCACTGGAAAAGGGTAACGCAGGCTCTGGGAGGGAGATCCTGTCTGCACTTTTGTTGCGATATCGTTGTCTTCACCTGCCAATAATCATAACTGAGAAAGGTGAGTTTATAACTTCGTTTATGACGATGATCAATGTAACTTACCTCAGAACGGTTGGGAAAAGTTCGGAGGTGATTAGATAAACACTGGTCCATGTACAGTCAATCAAAAGAAAGCCAAAGATGGACAGCGCTGTGGTTGCCAAGGAATAATCTGAAAAGCAAATCAGAGATTGCAGTGAATTAACCCACTTCCATGAGAAGTGCCGACCAGAATGTTTAGTCTGGAAATTTTTTAAGATCACGTCAACAAAAGCAATCAAAGGAATCGACGTCAAAAAACAGATTATAAAAAAAACCAAAACAAAAAATAAATGTTCTAAAATGTCTTATTAATCACAGCATGGCCTCCTGTAATCATAAATAATGGATAAAACGCCGAACTCCCCGACGTAGGGGAGGGGCACTTTACCCATGTTGGGCATAAGGGTGCCGTTGAGGGCTTAAAACCCTGACCCAGTTTAGGACAAACCACTTCAATTCTTCGTTCAATTTGTCAACGTTCAACTTGTATGAGTTGTAATATCCTTGTATAATATCTTGCCGTGCGTAGATTTTGGACTGAGAATAACACAGTCTTCATCGAATATAACTAGACCTCGGAATATTACAGTTGTCTTACCCCCTCAGAAATATCTTGTCTTTACCTTTGTACACGAGCAAAACAAGAAGGAACGTAGTTCCCACCAAAAGCATGATAATCCCGTGACAAATGCGACGACCAAATCTACGAAACAATAACTCTCTGTTATGGGAAACAACTTTTAATATAATAATGGCTGTATGCTGTCAGTGATTTGTTTACTTAACGTTAAAACTCCAAGCCATCAAACTTTCCCAAAAGCCAAAGAGGTTAACGATTAGCTACTGAAAATTACAGATACTGATAAAAAGCCTTAATCCTTTTGATGAAATGGGGGAAAAACCCTCACCCCAGCCCCTGTACTGACCCGAAGGTTAATTCCATACCATGATAAGCGTGCACTGTTCTGTGGCCAGTTTTCAGTTAGTCGAAATTCTCGATAGCTTTTCAGACAAGTTTAAAAAGTCGCCTATTAGTTTCTTCTGTTTTTTGTTTGTTTGTTTGTTTGTTTATTTGTATATGTGTACTTTCTTCAACCAGAAAAACTATGTAGCTCTTACTTCAAATAAAGAATCCACGTGACTGGTATCCGAAGAGTTGTGATGACCTCCATGATAAAGTAGTTGATGTAAATATTGCCCACAAGCTGGGAGATAAATATATACATTCCAAAACTGACCAAGGCCACGACAAACCTGCCATAAGATATGTATTAAATGTAGTGATAAAATGAACGAAAGAATGAATGACTTAATTAATTAATTAATTAATTAAAAATGAATAAATATATAAATAAACAAAGCGATTACTTTCTTTGATTTCAAGAAACAGGAACATTTACCTGTTTACAACAACATTAAAAGGTAAAAGGTAGAAGTCGGAGGTAAGAATTATTCTGTGCAAAGCGACAAGAACAAGAAGAAGCCGTTACATCGAAAGGCGGGTTCATATAGCCATTAAATAAAGGGGCCACGGAGGGAGGGGGGGTGGTGAGAGTCATCGTATGTGCCTAAGGTACGTACAGACAACAAAGATAAGACAATTCCTATATTTTCAACCTCGCAACACGCCCTCGAAATCTGCCCGCGCTAGGTCCAGATCTGAAAAACTCGTTCAAGAACGTTCTCGTCAACTGCCTTAAAAGGTCAGCATATTGTTTCAATTTAGATGATTCATCAGCTAACCCTAGTCCCCGGTTTCTGTGGCATAAGGTGATCAGAAGAGAGATCCTGAAGGGAGCTCAGTTCCAACCTATCGAAGCCCCTTCAATTCAGTTTCGCAGTAACAACAAAATCTGGCTTCAGTGCACATATTCCAAATATTGGGCATGCTTTTTGCAGGTTCGTTGATGGAACAAGAAAATCAAGTTATCTTATTCCAAAAGCAGGCCAGATTGAACCAGAATAGCTAAGCAAGATGGTGCATAACTGAGAGATTGAAACGTAGTCACCGGTACGGTTCCAAATAATGCGAAGTACATACCACTGATAACACAGAATAACAGTCCATTTTCTCAACTTTGGTGTGCGGAACAAGTCAATTGGGGTATATTTTTTAGCCTCTTGTTCTCTTGCCAGCTGGTCTCTCCTCACGTCTTCTATAAGAGCGCGTAACACCTGTGAATCGACAGGTTTGTCCTTCTTCCCGCCATAAGTCTCAAGAACAGCTTGCGCTTCGTCTAGACGGTCATGGGCGATGAGCCATCTTGGCGATTCTGGTATAAGTCTGTGCATAAAGGAAAAAAAATCGTTATCTTGGAATGTTGAAGCTGAAGGGTATCAATCCACGTGAGTTTGGTTCAGCTACATAAGGTTGCTTTTCCGGGTCTGGCTAATAAACGGTACCAAAATTAAGTGCTCGAGCGTAGAGCCATTACCTATATAAATATAGCCTCTAACCGTAAGCGGCCTAGAAAGAAACTTGTGTTTGTAGATTATGGACAAATACGTCCAATCATAAAGCCATGGAACGACTCAACCACGAAACATAAACAAGTGTCTTAACAGGAATAACCTCGCTTTTTTCGCTAACGGGAGGTGTTTTAACCTGTTTAATTTCAGTTTAATATCACAACCTGAATAAAATGTAGTGTTGTATTATGTCATTCTCTAATAAGAATTGTGAACCACATTTTTCTTGTTTACTTGTTTTGTTTTGTTTGGCAATTTTCCCACACACAAATCAAACAGAAAACATTTCCCAACCATCAGATCTGGAGGTGACGTTACAGCCTGGGTTGAAATGTAATTCCTGGATTCGATTTAGCGCCCGAGACTAATCAGTACTTTTGGTAACCGTTAAGGGAGGGCGCTTAGTTATTAGAGAGGGAGGGCACTTATAAGACACTGATTAGGGATTTTTTTCTTTTTTGACATAAACATCAGAGTGGGAAAAAGTAATTTTATTTGTGAACAATAACGGAAATTGTAACACAACAACTGTAACGATACCGGTTCGCGTTGTCAGAATCGTATTTACTTGTCTTTTTCAAGTCAATATCTTCAAAATTCCTTTCAGATGGTCTCAGATAAGGAACTGAGGAAGGGTGCTAAATTGAATCATTAGGGTAGTTTCCTTATTAGTCTTATTACTTACTTCCAAAAAGGAAACAGCAAAACAGCCGGTACTGTGATCACCAGGAGAAGCATCCTCCATTCACGTAAGAAATATGCGATGAGGACAAACAGCATCTGAAAGCCGTTGTAGTACAAGTAAGTCATGTTCCCTGCCGCTGTCCGTATTTTTGGTCCAACAAGTTCCATTCCGTAAATATAAAGAGATAACATGACTCCTGTCAAACCAAACCCGACTATAAAGCGCAGAATGGCGAACAAAGGAATGTTGTGAACAAATGACGATGCGACACCAGCTACAAGCTGAAAAAGAGAAGACACTTGCCTTGTGACATGCAAATTTCTAGGGCATTAAAATTTCCTCCCCCAAAGTTTTGGTGATGTGATTTTACAAGGGAACGTTTATTTATCTTTAAGTGAGCATTACACTGTTTCCCAAGTATTATTTGTCGCTACTTTTCTCATTGCTGTATTGGCGCGTTGTATTTGTGTTCCAAGCGCGGCACGCTCAAAACAACAAAGCCTCGTCTTCTCTTTTCTTTCCCCCCTTCTTTTCTTGTTTCTCCCTTTTTGTTTCTCCTTTTTTCGCGAGTGGAAAGCAAAACACGCCAAATGATGCGCAAAAAGTCAACTGCAGAGTGAAAAACGGGCGCACTAGAGCGGAGAAGATAAGAGCTCTGCTCTCCCTTCCCACCCGCCGACCTTCTGCATGCTTCGGAACTTCGCTATCCGTGGGAGAAAAGACGGCCTACTTGCAGTCTATTTCAACAAAAGCCCCAGAAACCAGGTTTACGGAGAAAGTGATTAGCTTACCATGACGGCGTTGCAGACGAAAATGCATTTCTTTCGGCCCCAGGCGTCTGAGATCATCCCG
This sequence comes from Siderastrea siderea, assembly GCA_964030785.1. NCBI lineage: Eukaryota > Metazoa > Cnidaria > Anthozoa > Scleractinia > Rhizangiidae > Siderastrea > Siderastrea siderea. The sequence goes on along the minus strand of OZ034968.1, from coordinate 73,317,153 downwards.
GTCACAAATGAGCCGATCAACATGCCAGCAAAGTAACAGGACTGGATAGTGGCACCCAGGAATGCGCGGTCACAGATAAGATTCCACTAACAAAATAATAATAATAATAATAATAATAATAATAATAATAATAATAATAATAATAATAATAATAATAATAATAATATGAAAGGAAGGTTGGACTCCTGCTGGGAGAACTCGGTTTTACTTTTTCCGAGTATGTCTGTGTCACTCACTGATAAAACCGTCTTTTACATTTAATAACCAGGCCTAAAATACCAACACACTTCTTGTATTGGGCATAATCCACACGTTGACATTCAGGTCGTGGCAGTATGCAGGATGTTTGTCACATGAACCTAGCTTCATGGCCTAGCTACCACAAGTCTCCTATAGCTCAGTGCATCCGGACAGAGAAATCGGAAATTCACTAGGCTCGTCTCCTTTTGGGGGAACTCGCATTTCTCAGTTTTTCCGAGTATGCCTGCGTCACTAAGTGTTTGCAATAACAAAAGCCAAAAAGGGCAGCTTTTCTACAAAACAGCGAGATTTTCTTTTCCATCTGGTTGTGAAGTTGGGGATAGGTTCGCATCTTGGTTTGTAATATTATTCAATATTTGTGATAGGAATTGTCAAAGCTCGGAGTACTTTGGTAATATAAGCTATAGATCTCACTGTATAATTTGTTGTGCGTGATAAATAATGGAAAGGATAAAAAAAAGGAAAGTTACTTGCTCCCATCTCGAAGTTTTGGAAGGGCAATGAAGCAATCCTTAACTACAGTTAAAGATAGTCTTACCTCTGAGACGGTACTTTGAAAAGGTCCGTCAAACACATAGGACGTGCAACCGTCACAGCATTTCTTTGCAGCACACGTGACATTTGGCGTGACGCAGTGGAACCCAGGTGTACCAAATGCAAAGACGAGCGCAGAAAACTGATTTGTGACTGTAAAGACCAAGAAATGAAAGCAGAAGTACAGAATGCGCTGGTACCTTCCAAAGGATGGAACGTGCTCAAAAACGTCATCAAACTCAAAAGTATGTTTTTTGTCGTCTGATTTTGAAGCTTCAGCCATGGCGCCTACAAGGAAAACAAGCGGGGAAAGAAAGAAGAAATAAGAAGGCTTGATTACATTCTAAATAGGCATGGTTTCAATCAAGAACCAGGCGGGCAAAGACAAAAGGGTAACAAGTAGTCTATCGCCTCCTAGGGTATTCTTGTAAAATGGGGTAGATCCACCCCCCTTCCCCCGCCACCCAGGCTATCAACCTTTGTTGTTTGTTGCCTTGTTCTGCCTAGTTTGTTCATATAACACGAACCTGCATGTAACACGACAAACACAAATTGGCATTATCATAATGTGGCGTATGGCACCCAGCTCGGGATATAAAAGGCCGGAAGTTTTTTTATGGCCACAGAGGTCCGTATTAGTATCCACTGCAATATATAATCCTATTCCCTTGATGTATGAATTGCCTCAGGAAGTTTAACTTACCTTTCGATCTAGCTTTTTTGATCGTGACTGTCCAATAGCCCTTTTATGTTGCGTACACTACGCGTCTAGCCATTAACAGCAACTCTTTATTGCATAACAAATCCTTAGCTGTATACACAAATCATTTGACGTAATCAGAGAACATGTCCTAACTATAGCTGGCAAAGTATTAGGACAAAACTCTAACCTGTGAAATTCCGGCCAAACTTTCTCCAGAACTCCTGTTGCTTGCAGCTCGTTAATTATAAAAAGCCAACTCAGGAACGAACTGAATCGATCTTATTGTTTGAAGAAGGACAGATATCCCAGATATCCCATAAAGAACACATAAATATGATATCCAGGTCAAAGAGCTTATTATTTTTAAATGACCTCTTCTTGATGACGTTTGCTGGTATGCTGTCAGGTGATTTTGGCACACAAACAGTTGATTTAGGACAGCAACCTCAGACGAAATATCATGGAACAGAAACCCCCTACCCCCCCCCCCCCGAAAAAAATCAATGATGAAGTCGAGCGAATCGAAGGGAAAAACGCGCCATTTTTCGTTCTTGATTTTGGGGGGGGGGGGTGGTCTAATTGTTCCATAAAAAATGTTCAAGATTGCAATCTCGGACAGAACAACATGGAACAGAAACCACCTACCCCCCCCCCCCCCCAAATCAATGATGAAGTCGCGCGAAGGGAAAAACGCGCCATTTTCCGCCCTTGATTTGGGAGGGACGGGTGGTCTAGATGTTCCATTTAAAGGAGAAAGTCATTCCAGAAACGATGTATTTTTGAAATTGCCGATAAAAAGGTAACACTAAGTTGAGTTACTGATAGTGGTTTTAGCTTCTAAAGTTCATCCGATCCCACTAAAATGGGATCGGATGAACTTTAGAAGCTAAAACCACGGTCAGTAACTCAACTTAGTGTTATCTTTTTATTGGTGATTTCAAAAAATACACCGTTTCTGGAGTGACCTTCTCCTTTAAAATGTCCAAGATTGAAGCACTGAAATGCTGAAATACGGTTAAAACCAGGCGAGCCTGATCTTGAGTTTTAATCAATCGAGGAAAATAAATTGTAAAGGAGACTATAAAAGGATTGTTTAACGGAACCCCACTCCATTAATTAAAAGCTTGGAAATTTTTATGGTTTTGAGTTATTTACCCCAACTATATCATCCCCTTCCCTCCCTTGCAGGCCGCCAGCTACGCCTTTTGGTCTAAAATAGGGTATGTTGGATTTTAATAATCGATTCATTTGAAATCAGGTATAGATTTTCGTTATTGTTAGCTTCAAATAATAGAAATTTGAGGGCGGGAAGGTCCACAAATTCTTATGTTATTTGTCCGAAATAGGGTTACATTGCACGGTGCCACTTTCAAAAAATGACCCACAGATTTCGACATTTAAAGATGAATTATTAAAATTCCGACGGGTGGAACTTTAAGCGGATAGACCAGACTCACCTTAAACATGACGTGTACTGTCCTTAAATCTGATCCACCAACGAATAAAACAAAACACTGCACGATTTGCAATTAACTCGGACTGGCCGACAGATCAAAGTTTTGTCAACAAAGGAATTCGGTATAGGAAGGAAGTTTTCTAGAAAATTTAGTTTGAGAACGGCGTTGGCCACTGTGATTGCGAGGCTACTGGGCCGGGCGGGAAGAGCGGGCGGGCTTCATCTATGGCAGAGTCGTCCTTAATTCTATAACCGAGAATCATTTGACATATTTCTCTATTTGGCGTTCATCAGTGAGAATATCACGATATCTTCTAATGATTAAAACAAGACGAATAAATCATGGTAGACTACCGCAGCTGGTAGTTTATTTCGTCTGGGGCGGACTAAGGTCGACATCAATTGGGTAATAAGAAATTTTTGCACGAGGAAGGAGACTATATTGGCGCCAAAACTGCTTCAACTTGATTTCCATGTGCAAGGTTATTTTGCTCCCTGGCTTTTGTGCGCATTTTTTTTCTCTTGCGTCCCACTATTTCAACTTATGAGGGAAACGATCATGAATTGGCTAGTGTTCCCTGTACAACCGGGCTAACCTTAATCATGTCACACTATCAGTAATTGTTATGTATCTGGAGTTTTTCCAGGCATCGTGCGCATTGCTAATTGTAGTCTCCTACGCAGTCGTTATTTTTTCGGGGAGGAGCGTTACGTGACGACCCGAATAACGGCTGCATGGCGGTCATGTTAAAACGCAGACTGCAGACTGCAGACTGTGCAGACTGCGCAGACTGCAGACCATGCAGACAGTGCAGACTGGGAATTTTTTTAAATTAACTTATTATTTTTCAGTTTCTATTACCTTGGTTTTCTGAAAGTGTGTTTACATATACTTTTTACTTTTTGCTTTGCCTATAGATTCCTGGAAGCCAGGTATGGTTCTGGAAAAATGTATAATCAATGTCCTAGCAGTCAGAAATTCTAGAAGAATTTTGCTAGCTTGGAGAATTCAAAACAACGTGACAAAGACCCACAATTTTTTGCAACGGTTTCCTCAAATTTACATGTAGATGTACATTTCCACTGTTCTAGCTGTAGCTTTTCCTCCATTCTCACTGACTGAAGTGATATGGATTTGTAATTTTGTACAGAAAAGAACGCGAACTCTGATTTGCTTTGCCGTACGGCGTCCCTACCACAAAATTATTAGACAAAAATAATCATGTTGATGTCAACTATTGTATAAACATTTCACTTACATCGGTCTCAATTCATTTGGGATTGCTCAGTCGCTATCTCCCATGTAAAGCTTACATTCAAATTACTGAGAAAAGATTTCGAATCGATTTTTACTAGCGAATGTAAAAGCGAATAGATTTTACCCGATATAAATGCCAAGGAGCCACAATGGCGAAATAGCGAATGGATTTATTGGCGAATGCGAGTTTCATGACAACATCCAATACTGGAAATTAAAAAATTCATAACGTTCGGAAAGGCAGTGAATGGTTCATCTTCCTTTCCAAGGTTCCTTTATTCTTCTCTAACGCCAAATAATAAGCAAAGTGGGGATTTGTAAATTTTGCGGCTCCACCAAAGTGAGAAAATGTAATTATAGGGTTTGCGTGACACGGAAACCTTTGCAATTCGCAAGGAGCCGTACACATCACGCAAATTTTGCGCTCCCTGATTGGCAAATCGACGCGCCATACAGTAACATGGCGAGTTCATGGTACGTTCAAGCTCGGAAACTTGTAAACTGCAAAACCAAAATGTACTTTTGAATCGTCTGGCAAAGGAATATAAAATACTCCCAGAAGGTGCGAATCTTTCTGTCGAAATTGTTCGAGAATTTCTTACTGCGGGGCATTTTTTTGAGAACTCGGTGCCAAGCTGCTGGCCATGTCATCTTAACACGACAAAAAGTGAAAACTCCTAAAAAGTACAACAAATCAAAGTTTAACTTAAAGAAAAAAAAATACCAGTCCTGCATAGTCTGCACAGTCTGCAGTCTGCGTTTTAACATGACCGGCTGCATGGGAGATTATGCGCATTGTGGTTTTAAAGTATTCTACGTACGTAGGAAATGATCTAAGCCTCATATTAATTGTTAAAAATTTTCATTTAATTCTTCATCTCGATTATTGAACTTCTGTTCTGATTGGTTCACTGCAAACAAGTTATCAGCGAATAACCCTGCTTTTTGCCTTGAAGAAAATTAAATTGGATGCTATGTCAAGTACCTTCGAGTTCAAAAGTTTTCGCCGCGAAGCAAACGTTTTGTCTAAAAACATAGCAAAAAAGCAGTCGTCCATAGAATTCTTCCCGACGTGGTTGCAGATTCTGTCCGTTCTACAGGCTCCAGGCTGGCCCTCCTGTATGGCTTACCAAAAACACACCAGGCGACATCTATAGCTATGCGCCCTATTTTGCCAGCTTCTTAAACTTACAGCTGTACTTTGGCAAAATGGCTAAACGAGAAATTAAGATCTTCCTCGTGCAACCCGGTACACGAAAACAGACATCTTTGAGTTTGTTAATGAACTTCGTGAATAGAAAATCAACAATGGGGACATTCTGGTGGCTGGGTTGTTTCTCCCGTGTTTACTGACGTGCTTCGATCTGGAGGAAACTTTACAGATACTTGACTGATAAGGCCTCAATGAAACACACCATGAATCTCATTTGGATGGACCACACCAGTTGAATCCCAATAGATCTTCATAGGACCAGCTCTTTCAGTTCATGCACGCTTGTGGAATAATTGTTAAGTTGGATACTCTATGTAAACAACATTTCAGAGTCCTCGCTAGCAATCGGTTTAAAGCTCTAGTTTTGAATTCAATCAAATTCGCATTAGTCGCCCTCCACAACATGGAACTTTTAATAATTGGAATCCGCATAAAAAATTGAAATCTGAAGGAAATCTTTCTAATTTGATGAGAGAACTTGTTAATATATATATATATATATATGTTTGATTTCTTCTCGGTCAATAGAAATATTTGCATATTATGTGTTTAATGACTGCAATCAAAAGGCAAGGCAGTTATTTTTGGGTCCCATTTAGGTCATGGGTATTTTTCTCCATTTTTCTATTTATCGGTTAAAAAATATCTTAACAAAAACGAAGAAGAAAAAATATAATTAAATAACAAAATAAAATAAATTAATGAATGTGTGAACTACTGCAGAAAGTTTTTTCAGCTTGACAGTGGCATTGAATAAAGATCTTTCTGAAAGAAAGTCAAATTAGATTTCCGATGATTGTAATGTTTTTCTTTCAAGTATAGCGCGCAATTCTTATCTTAACTGTAAACAAACTTGTTTAAGAACTAATGAAAAGTTCTTCCTCTCCACTTAAATAGGAAAGCTGTCATTAACAGACTATACAACCTGTGGTGTAAATTAATTTACTTCCTATCGTTATTCAAAACATAATAAAAGATTTACAATGTAAAGGTCTCTAATTTCAGTTTCATAAAATCGACAAATTTCAATTTTATTGACGCTATGACGATAGCAATTTGGAAGTGCAATAAGATACATTAGTGGCGCAATTTGAATTTGTTATTTTCTTGAAAAAGACGTTGCTGCATAATAACCTTGTGTTTCTTCCTTTTGGTGATAACTTCATCACCTTGACTTTAGTCAGGAATAAATCTTTAACGTAAACTTTGTTACCTATTTTGCGATAATTAATTAGGAAACACCCCATACGTCGACCTGTTGTAATATGTTAATCAGAGGATGGACAGGCTAAATATAAATCTTTCAGTCTACCTTTTTTGCACTAAAACACGTTTGCTTAAATTCTTTTTAGACACTGCTTTTTGCCATCGCAAACCAATCTAAACTTCGTTTTTGTATTTTCCTTCCAATCCCAATTAATTTGGTTGCAGTAACGGACGTGTGTAATTATATAATTTAAGAAGGCACTAGTAATAAACAATTTCATAAACCAGCATGCCTGCAGTTTAATTGGATCAAATTGAATCATGAATTGTATCATTTCCGTGAAAAGTGTTCGATATTTAGTAAAGACACGAGGGGGTACAAATTGGTTATTAGAAAGGTGAAATAGCCGTAAGGGCGGGAGTGAAAATTGCTGCCAATGAGTATGTCTTAACTCGTCCCAAAGCTAAGCAAAAGCTCTTGCCATTCTAGTCAGTCAATAGTCGCCTGCAAAAATGCAGCCCTACAGAAACATCGCTGTTAATCAACTTTTGCCCCTTTACTGGAACGGTCGGAAGTGTTCGTGTGAAAGTTGTCTTTCTCTTGATCAAGGGACAAGTTCGTGTTCAGCTACCAACGAGGCACCGAGACCTTCCTTTACAATCGAGTCCCTGTTAAGCCGAAAAGACGAACCAAAACCTGACCTTAAACAATGCGACACTTCCAGTTTAAAAATGGCTTTGGTTCCAAGTGGCTGCAGCTCTGCTACGGGGCAATTTACGAACGCTGACGCAGGTTCCGAGCTCCTTCATGACCATGGTTCGCACCATTTTCTGCCCCAGCATTTTCGCCGGCCACCAAGTTTTGGTATAGAGCAAATGTCCATGTTCGGAAGAGGAAATATGCAGGCAAGTGGTGAGTTAACTAAACCGGTGATTTCATAACTGCTTGAAAAGTATTTCTCTGAATTTATCTTTTTTAGCACATAAGAATTATCTTCCAGATTGTGACTCCGGTTTGGTTTGACTTTTAATTTGCACTTGCAACATTTTCGCAATAAAAGAAAACCTTACATACTCAGTCGCAATAAGTTGCACCAGATGAAACTGAAACCCAGAAAACAGACTTAAGAATGAAAACAAAAATATTTTGACAGCTTCAGGTTTTTTTGGCATGACAGTCAAAAATAAAGTTTACGACCACATTTGTAAAATCTGATCAATGATATCTTGTCTTCCTTGAAACATGTTGTTATAAGTCCAAAAAATGTACTAATGACAAGGTTTTTTGGTGCAGATGGTTGGGTCTGAAATATTGAAGTTTCTATCTCAATCTTTGACTGGCTTTATTCATTAAGAATTTCTGGCATGTTATAACTGTATTCAGAAACTTGTTAAGTACCCCTGCTATTTTCAGTTCTAGGCGATAGTTTATCCTAGAAAACGAAATCACTCTTTTTTTATTTAAAAGATAACAAAGTATGTTTAGTGCTTGAGGAGACCGGCCACATAAGCCACAGTATACGCAAACCAGTAAGACATAAAGGAAATTGATACTTATGTCGAAATTCTTTTTATGGGGTGGATTAATTTATAGATACAGACTGTGTTGAACGCCCTACCGGATTAAAAGCTAAGCTACTTATACGAGCAGGAGCTACCTTTCCGATTCCGTAAACAACCATTCCTAGTTATTAAATGTTGTTTAATTGCTTTTCTGTCATCTTCACAGGAACTTTTCTTACCCATGGAGACGAAACAGATTGGTCCAACGAGAAGCCAAAACGCATGCGCACCATCTTTACCGTGGAGCAACTCGAGCGCCTGGAACGAGAGTTCACTCGTCAGCAGTATATGGTCGGAGGGCAGCGCTTTTATCTTTCCAAGGAGCTCGGATTGACAGAGACACAGGTCAAAGTCTGGTTTCAAAACCGGCGAATAAAATGGCGGAAGCAACTGATCGAACAACAGAGGAACAAAGTTAGACATCAGAAAGAGCCGAACACCAATCTACAAGTGGAAAAAGAGTGCTCTTCGGTTGCTGAGTGAGAAATTCAGCTGAGATAAAATGGCGCAAGGTGGTGTTCAAAGAGCGACGGCTTTAAAGGAAGACTTTTAATTCAGCGTAAGATGAAAGAAAACACGACAATGGTAGATGGAACTCGGACGACAAACGTTTGCAAATTCCGGTCTAGTATTAAGCTTAGGCGGAACAGGATAGAGTATCCCGCCTCACCAGTTTTGATGGCTTCTGTTTAAATAGTTCAGAACTGTTTTTCGAAGCAGTAACTAGTGGAAGCTCTTACGTTTATAAATTTTGATGCAAGAGACTCCTGTTTTTTGTTTTTTTTTTCTCACATATTCAATGTCAAAGAAATTCCTTTCCTCCATGTTGCTAAGAAAAAATGGAAAAAAAAAAAGAAAAAGAACAGACGCCAATAAAAACCAGTGCGCACCTCAGTGAAAAGCCGGCTCTATTCCTGAACTTCCTTTTCTCCTGTTGAAGAATTTATTATTGTAAAGGCTTCTTTTTCAAGGCCCTACCGATGTTTTGTGCGAGCCAAACGGGGTACGATTTTGTTTCCGTCGCTCGCGGGTTTATTGATCGGCTGTTTCCGGACTGCTGCAAGCGCCGCGTAGTGTGAAAAATAATACAGTGATCCAATTAAGGCTCAATATCAACATGTATGTTCTCCTCGGTATTCTCAAGAGAGGATACATGTATTTCTTTCTTTCTTGGGGGAATTTTTTTTAACATCAAGACATTCTTCTTTGGTTATTGTTTCCTTTCTATTCTCATGACCTGTATGCTTGATCAAGAAGGGATTTCGTGAAAATAGATGCTACTGTGTACTGCCATGTGAAAATAGCTTTATTGACATGTAGCCTTGATAGGTAGCCAAGGATAATGTCCTCCCCAGATTTCTTTGTGTCGGCCTCAATTTCCGTTTTCCCAAAAAGGAGACCTGGGATTGACATGGGATCCATGGGGATGGGGATTGACGGGATAGCTCTCCCTAGTCCTCCAAATGCGGAATTCAAAATGGCGGCGATGGTTGCGATCCACTGTTAAGTCTTCCTTGGGTAACGAGCCATGAAAGGAAAATGGTTTTAACATCAAGACATTTCAGTAATTGCATAGGTGGTATTCTAACTTTTTTCACGACAAGCCACCACCACAATCTCGATGGAGCGTTTAAAAGTTTTCCTGTTCAGTTTCCGTTCTCTGACATTCAACTCTGGCACTTCGCGAGCTGTTGTTGTTGACACAATATTTGAACCTGTATTTTGGATAGTTAATCATTTTGTAAGGATCCTTGGGCCGGTGAGTTAGTTAAATATTTACAAAAGGTGAATGGTGTACACCTATAGTAATGAATAAACAATTCACCGCATCAGTTTGGTTTGGAAGATTTAAGCTTAGCTTACGTGTAAAATTAGGAACACGGCTATAGCTAATTTGAAAACCAATTTATTGAAATTATTATCGTGTAGAAGAATTACAGAAAATGTGGATCATTCGTGTTGTAACACTGTCATGAATGCAGTAACGCTGAATGCAGACTTTTTCTTGAGACCTAAATCACTGTTTTTCTTTCAGGCTTTTGTTCTTCTGGTAGTAGGACTGACATCTTCAGTTGTCATGATTTATTATGCATTTCTACTGCCTGTCATTCTGCAGTATAGTACACCATGGGTTGTAGTTCATCTTATAACAGGACACTGGCTCCTCATCAACATTGTTTTTCATTATTTCAAAGTTGTCTTCATATCACCAGGCAGAGTTCCACAGGTAAAGCCTGTAATTTATTGGCCATGGACACATGAGTCAACTTTACCCAGGTAGATATGAGGTTTCCTTGGGGGAAGTTGCATTTTTCCAGTGTAACCAATTTTACCTCGGAAAAATTTACCCAGGTAAATTTTCATGGTGAATTATTGACTGAGAACAATGGAAAATGCCCCAAGCAAAGCCCTATGTGGATTGAAGGGTAGTTTGGTTTCCCCAGGTAAACCTACATGTACCAATGAGAAGGCGAGTTTTGGACTCTACATGTACAGTGCATGATCAGCTAGTTGACCTAATTTACATGTGGCGTCCCTGTGTAAAAGATTCAAGATGGCTTCTCCTCTAAAAAAGCTGCGAGTATGAAATTTTAACAAAACCTGAGGTTTACAGTACATGTTGTTTTTTATGTGTATCAAATATTTTTACATCTCAGAAATGCAACTGATCAAGGATTTGATAGCAAATTTGTTTAACTGGAAATGGTTTCTTTGTCTTCTTATTTGGTTAATAAGGGAAGACATAACATGTGAAAGAGCTAAGCATTGCCGTAACAGTAAAAAATGATGGAGCAATACACAATAATCTCTCAATTGCCCCTGTTTTCTCCTGCGAAAGTTACCTAGCCAGAAAAACTCCCTGGGTACATGTAACCTTTATTAGCTACTGGTAAATAAAAACCTCAGCTATCTTACCAAGGGAAAATTATGCTGTGGAAATCATGTTTACCTAGGGTGGTGTATAACCACAGCTAGTATTCTTTAAAAATTACTGCCCTTATGAAGTTTTCAAGCCCTTTCAGGGCTCGAGACTAACGTTTCAGCTTAGTAGCCAAGTGGCTAGTGAGAGGTTTGATTTCACTAGCCAAAATAAATTTTCACTAGCCAGACTTTTTTTGCAAAATCTCCTACTGTGTTCAATATGTCTAATTTTCAGCCGAGTTAAGTGCTGTAAACATGCCTCTCTATCTGTAATCTCAAGAGTGAAGAACTGGAATGTTGACTAATCTTTCCAAGGGTTAAAGATCCTCACACGCGGAAGACAAAGTACTATGTGCCTTCAGGGCAAATTTCCAGGCGCGATGTAGTTCACGCCTCACGCCTTCCTGTTTCGGTCAAATCATAACGAATAACTCGAACAGTTAACCTTATATGAACATGTCATCGTACGGAGAAACCTTGGGAAGACAAGACTAACATTGTACGAAAGTTGTAAGTTACGGAGAAACGTCAAAAAGACAAGACTAATACAGCACTTAACTCATGTACGGAAAAACGTCTACAAGAGAAGCAGAAAAACTAATAAGGTTCGAACTTACTAAGGTACGGAGAAACGTTGAGAAGTCATATCAAACACGCTTTTTGCAAATGCACTTAACAGTAGGGAGAAACACTGCCATCATATCAGTGTGCCAAGATACAGAGAAACGTTATTAGACAAAACTAATTCCATAAGAACGTGTGTGACGTATGGAAGAACGCCGAACGGACAAACTGAGCTATTACAGTGGGACAATAAATTATGGAGAAACGTAAATGAGACAACTAAAATCGCACTAACGTATGGATAAACGTTGAGAAGACAAGACTAATACCGTATGAACATACTAACGTACAGAGAAACGCTAAGGCCAGTGTCGACTCATCGTACGAATGTATACCTAACACGCTGAAAACCTTAGGAAGAACAGAACAACGTCGTGCAAACATGCTAACGTACAAAGAAACGATGAGAAGGCTAGACCAATAAATCGACGAACCTACTTACGTAAGGAGAATAATGTAAAGATGTTACGTAGAGAGAAACGCTGGGAAGAGAAACTGTCGAACGTAGCAAAAATGGAAAAAAGTCGATAACGGAAGACTAAAACATTGTGTGAACCTGCATCTACTCAAGTGTAGACAAGATCATAATTATGAACGCACTAATGGAACTTTCAAGGAAACGTATGGCGAAACGTTCTGAAACGGCTCATTTCGTTCGAACGTAGAAATGACGGAGAAAACGTTGCCATTTGAGGCAAGAATTAGTGGGGAAAAACGTTGAGAGGACAAAACAAGTATCATGTGAACATTATGATATCCTTCTACGGAATAAGTTTTGCTTTCTGCTCACTCAATTTGCTTTTGGGATCCAATCATCAGAAACAATATTTAGTTTGGTTTCCATCCGGTGCTTAATAGTACTTTGAAATTTCCACTAGCCAAAATGGCTAGTGAAAGCGCAAAACTTACTAGCCAAAACGGAATTTCTGGTAGTCTGTGACTAGTTGGCTACCGTTAGTCTCAAGCCCTGCCTTTACATTAAGTATTAAACATTTTGCACATTTTCTTAAATAAGTACTCTAATAATCATAACTGTAACAAAATTCTTGAATCTGATTGGCTATCACCAGCCATGAGTTGAGCATTAATAGGACAGTTGGACAGTGTAATTGGCCAGTGCATGTATGCATCATGCCTAAGTAATTGGACAGTATGCGTCAGAGCACACACGCTAATGGATCAGTTGCACTTGAATAAGCTTTTTTTTTAAACGTATTTCGCAAATAAAACTGTTGTCTATTCCTTCTCCGGTACGTTTTCTCCTTTTTCTTTCTCGAATTTTGTTATAGATTAAGATATGGTAACAGGACTTCTTGTCATCCAATTCCGTTATTCAGTCTGTAATCATACTCGTGATTAAACAAATCGGACTCCCACTATGCGGTCGCCGATTTTGTTAATCACTCGTATGATTACAGTCCGAATTGGACTCCACTAAGTCCTATTACCATTATTAATAAGGTGTATTTACTTGCAGGATACAAATTTAGAGGACATAAAAAGTGGAAAATACCAGATTTGTAAAAAATGTAAGTGACTTAAAGAAACCACTCTTCTTTGATTTGCTAATAATATCATACTTAAAAAGAACTAGAAACATCTGTGCTGTTTCACTACAGTTTTAATGGTGCTGAAAAAATGTTTGCGAAAAGAGCATTAATTCTGTATTACCGGTAACACAAGTCCAAGTCAACATGTTTTCTATTTCTTGTGTGGGAGTTATGACTTGTTGAACATAGAATTAGTTTTTCCCATCTTTCTTCCCCTCTCTGCCTGGAATTGTCAGTTAATATGTAATTCCTTGAAGTTATTTTTGCTGACTTGAAATTACTAAACAACATTTCAGGTATTCAAATTAAACCTCCTAGATGCCACCACTGCTCAATATGCAAAAGGTGAGACTCATTGTGAATGTCTTCCTTGGTTCCAAGATACTTCTTCAGTTTTAATTGAAGGGCTTGGTGGGAAAAGGGTACACTAATAATTATAGTTACTGCTTGGCACACAGGCTGGTTTTAGTTCCATGTTTATTTCTTGACCTGAGAGCTTTTCAAATTCAAATAATAGCCTATTACTTTTTTCCTTTAAGAAACTGATAACTAATAGGCTGTTTTTTTTTTTACTTAAAACTTACTCCATTGAAGCATGAATGATTTCTTCTCAATCAACCAAGCACCAGCCCCCTTTTGTTTTGTTTTGTTTTATTTTTGCTTCAAGTTTTGACAAAAATTTTCCTTGACAAAATTGGGGAGGACAAGGGAGATTAAAAAAAGTACTTTATCCACTTGTAGTTTATCTTCTTACATAGTTTTTTTTTGTTTTTGTAAGGTGTGTTCTTAAGATGGATCATCACTGCCGTATCCTTGTGTAAAAGTTTACTAACACTTATTTGAAAGGTTACATGTACATGTACCGTACATCAGCTTTGGGAGCTATAATTTAAAAGTTCAATATTTCCTAACATTTTAAAATCAACTTCTGACAAGTTTATTTAATTCATGAATACATTTGAATAATCTCCCCCCCCCCCCCCACCCACCCTCTCAAAAACAAATCAAGGGCAAAATTACTTTTCCCTGAGCTGGTAGTATTTATTAATAATAATCTTGAATGAATAATTAATATTAACAGAACTCTACTTTTTAGTTTTGAGGTATTTAGGCATTGCAGCACTAATTCACAACACACACTGTGTACTAAAAAATGGTAATAAAATAATTATGTTTTTAAGATTCTCAACTGCAAGGTTTGACTCCCTGTTATCAGAATTCAATTGGGTCATGTTTTCATGTCATGTTTTCTGGGTCATGCTTTCATGTGTTGCCATACACAAACAAGGCTCAAAATTTGAGCCAGCTTATAGACTTTTATTATTTAAAATATATAATTATTTATTTAATTTAAAATGACATTTTGTGGCATCAATTTATTGATTTTCCAAGAAAATGTTAGGATGTACGTACATGTACATGTAAATGTACATTACCAGCTGGTTAATAGTTTCCTTGACCGTCTTACTAGCATGGATAAATAACTGTGTTGGTCATTTTAATCATAGGCATTTTATATTATTTTGTATATTTATGTGTCTTGGAACTCTATATGTGACTGTGTCTGCTAGAACACTCTTCATCAAACACTTCTTTCATGACAGGGTAAGCACATTGGCAACTTTCTGTTAATAGCATCAGCATGATATATTAATTAATAAGATTTGGGAGGGTAACCATGTTAGAGCTGCATGTGAAATTTTAGTTCTGACTGCTCCCATGCCATTAATTTTTCCAGTTGGCTCCCAGTTTCATGAAAAATTCCATGATGGAAATTTCACCACTGTGATGTCTCTGCCTGGAAAAAAATGGGAAAATTTGTCCATATGAATTATTTGTAGGCCTGCCACACGGAAAATATAATCCTTAGGCAAAACTGAGCTAACATGAAAAACGAACTAAAATTTGACGTTATGATAAATGCTGCCAGCCCTTTAAAGTGATGTCTTCAATCAAAGCTCACCAAAACCAAAGACATCTTAAAAGTTCTCAGCAACTCAAAAGGTTACAATTGTGGGTTGGGATTGGTGAATTTTGATCTAACCTGTAATGAGACACTATTTTTGTTTCAATAATTGGTGAACCATTCTTGTGGAAATGCAAAATGAAAAGAAGGAGTGACTCATTCTCACTGCTTTCTTCTTGGTTTCCATGGTCGTTCAAGATTGTTTTTGATGACAGTTTAATGATGTTCATGCTAATTCAGTTACACATCCTTTCTGTGCATGCAATTCATATCATGTCAATTTATTTTGCTAAGTAGGTTTTCTTTTGGATATAGATCTATTAAAATTATTATTATATATTTTTAAATAGTATTATTAATTTACTGTATTATACAGACAGACTCTCTTGTGTATCACTGAGCCTTGTTGGGAATAATTATTTACAAATTGAAAGTGCAAGTTCTATTAGAATACATGTAGTTTCTAAGTTTGTTGTTTGTTTTTTTTGAAAGAACTATGCATCCCATCCAAGCCCAAACATTAGTAATGGAAAAAACTCTTCTCTTTTAGCTTCAAAAATCCAGGTGGGTTTTATTTAATGTATAATCTTAAAGACAAATATGTGAAAATATTATTTTAATAGTTGCATGGCTCTGCATGTTGCAGAAGTACATGTAGGTTTAAAAATTACTTGTCTGACCTTGGATTCCTTAAGGAACCAATAGTTAAATTGTGATTTCATACCAGTTGCTCTCAGCCACTTTTAATAAATTGCAAATTGCAGTCTGGTCTGTCTCACTCCTACAACCAGATGTTGGCATCCACTCTCTGCTCCTGAAGGCATACAATTTTGTACTTCACTTGGCATTGTGTGGTACATACATCACAAGTGGCATTGCTAGTATACATTGTCTACAAGTACAGTAATATACAGGACTGGATCAGTTCTGTTGTTTAGTGTCTGCAGTATTCGACCAGTATTCTGCTTGATTCCAGCTCTTATTTGGCTTGATAGTTTGGTTGGTAGAGCAAGTACACCAGCTTTGCAGGTTCATGGGTTCAAATCCTGTGTAAGCCCGAGTTTTTCAGGGTTTTTTTTTCTGCAACTGTTTAACTTGTGTACAGCAGCAATCGTGGTTTGATCTTTTATCCATAGTTTACCTAATTTATTTTTATATTATCATATGTACATGTATTGATACCCTCACCCCCCTTCAAAAAAAAGCCCTCCTGAATATAATAATTATTTATTATAAGCCCACCAAAAAGCCTTTTGGACAAATATAAGCCCAGGGCTTATTATCGGAATTTTACAGTATTTCATATAGTTTACTTCCATACAGTGTAAATCTGTATTCCTTTATTGAATGTGTTTGAACAAGTGTTCCCTTCTTGTTTCAGCTGCAAAATTCTCGCCTCAGAGAAGACAGTAGTTTACAGTCTGAACACTGGTGTGTTCTTTTTGTTTTCATGCTGTGCTCTGCTGTCACATTAGCTTTGGGAATCTTAACAGGCTGGCATTGTAAGCTTATTAGCTCTGGAGAGACATCCATCGAATGGTACAGCAATAAAGATGATGCAAAAATATTACAGAAAAAAGGTTTAGTAAGTAAAAAAAAAGCTTTTCATAATTTTTCTGATATATGAACAGGGTTTTCAATTCACGGTCCTGCTCAAAATGTCAATTTTCATGCATATCATTATCATGCTGGAAACATTTTAACACTTACACAAACTAAATTACATGTAAACCATTTGAAAGCAATGGTCACACAACATAACTCTGCTGTGTGGCCAGCACCTCAGCATGCTCACAGCCATACCACCCACGCAGTGGCAGCCATAGATAGCTGTTTCATCCTTGTTAGGACTCATCATCACGGCGCATGCTTTAAGTACTTGCCATACTGCGGAGTTGTGTTACACCGTACACTTTGCTAAGACTGTCTTGTACAGTTGCAGCCACAGCTACCACAAGTGTGGAGCTGTAAAGTGTGCTTTTGTACCATCCTTGGGAGTAAATGACGGGGTCAAAGATCATTTGTGATACCGTCTGAATGCCTGGTTGTGCCATGTTGATGAGTCCTAACAAGGACAAAACAGCTGTTCATGGCTGTTACTGCCTGGATGAAATGGCTGTGTGCTTGTGTAAGGTACTGGTTATACAGCAGAGCTGTGTTGTGCAACCATTGCTTTCAAATGGTTTATTTTAACACAACATATTGTTCATTGCTTGATTGCTCACTACGGGTTAAAACTGGATGCTGTATATTAAATATTAGTTTATTTAAAACTGACCAGACTGTCCTGTTTTTCTGAAAAGTGAACCGCAAATCTTGTTTAATGCTGTGTCATGATTATACTTGCCAAGTTCACAAGAAAAGAGAATTCAAACAAAAACTTGACACATTCACAAGCTTGATTATAACAATAACACTCACTTATTTTGTTGTTCTGATAATACTTCTGATTCCAGGTTTTTAGAAATCCCTATCACTTTGGTTTTTGGAATAACTGGAAAATGCTTCTAGGTCTGGTGGATGGAAGGTTAGTTCTAATTATAACCATCTATCAAAAAACTGCTGTTTCTTTACTATAGCCTTTTTGAGGAAAAACTGTAATGACAAAAAAACATGCTGTTAATAAACAAAATAATCATGTCAAATCATGTCAGACTTATGTGCAACTACTGACATGTAAAAGTCACTATGATGATTAGACAAAACAAATAAGCAGTCCACATACATACAGACATGGGATGAGTGCGAACTTCCTTGGCTTTTAATTAATAAGACCTGATATTATGGATACAGCTATAATTGTGTTTGCTGACATCTTGTGTGACTTGTACATTTCTTCACATCTTGCATGACAAGTTACATTGTAAGTCATGCAGTAATTACCTTATCATGGAAAATATCACAAAACGTAAAGGTTACTGTGTGACTAGTAATTTATTGCACACTTGTGACTAGTTATGTTTGCATGACGAATGTGTATTTGATCAAGCTCTTCCAATAAACGTCATCATTTCTGCATGCATTCCATGCCTATGGTTGCACGTATGTCATGTAGTATACAAGGTGTCAAAAAAATAAATGCTAGTATAAATAAAGCTAGAGAGAATGGAGGTGATACCAAAGGGTGAGCTGTGCTCATGGTAACTGCTTATCTCAGAATTGTGGTTAAAGACGTCACATTACTGAAAAATGTGGATTTTTATTCATCTGCAACATGATGCCAGTAATATTTAAATTTTGTGTGGTTTTTATGTCTGACCACACTTGGGATTTCATCAGGCATCAGGCATAGGACAAGTTTGGTCAGCCATTATTCACAAGCTGGTGATCAGAGGATAATGTGAGCCTAAGACATATGGATATTAGTCCTGATCATTGTCTTAACCATTCTCTACACCATCCCTACCCTAAACCTCCTATAGTCACTTTCCTCTAGATCAGTCTTGTGACAGTGTAAGAGATTACTTGGTACAATAAAGGTCTAACAGTAAAAATGTTTGTTTTAGGTCGTGGTTGTGCATTCTTTTACCATCAGCGCATCCCCCATTTGGTGATGGAATCACTTGGAATCCTTTGCCAGTTGATGAGAAAGAGAAGAGAAAAGGGAAATTACATGTTGTTTGAAATTAATAGGCTAATTACAAATGATCCGGAAATTTTTTCAATTTCAGAACAGGTCTTAATAAGGAAGTTATGTGCCCTGGAAATAATTACTGTATAATGGGTATAAATATTAATTCATATAATTATGTGAGTTGATGTAAAGGTTTTCTCATTTTAAACTTGAAATTGATTTGATGTTAGGATTAACATCAAATACAACATTTTTGTAATTTTATTTTCAGCAATAGATGATAAGAACTTATTTTTACTTCAAAATAAAATAAAAAATCCACCACTAAGGACGAAAATAGTTAGTTGGTTTCAAAAACCTAAACAATGTGTGGTTCCAGAAAATATCCATACCCCTACCACGGAGGGAATTTCACTTAGGACCCCCCTCCTCCCCGGATTTTCCGTTTTTTGAAGTAAGCTATAACCCCCCCATCCCTCAGGATTTTCCACAGTTTGTCAAACAACCCCCCAACCCCTCTGGAAAATTTCGTTCAAGAAGGGAGTGTTAAAAATGAAGCAACTGATCCAAATTTAAATGAAGCTAAGCCGTTCCGATTATCGTAGGACGCGTTTTATTAGCGTTTAAAATAATAACGTACATAGTCATAACTTACTCATAACATATTACTGATCCTACCAATACCAACTGTTCTTCTCTACGTCAAACAGATATAAGCACTAGGTATCTGTAAAATTACCTTGACAAAAGTATGTAAAACGTTCGTTTTAATTGATCATGAACAAAGAAAACGTACAAACAAAATTAAGGGGAAATGATCAAAACAAAAAGAATAACGAATATTGAGTTCTCGAAAGTCGTTACACTGCATACCAGCCCTCAGGTAAGAGCCCGTTACTTGAAGGGGCAAGAGTAGGTAGAAAGCCCGTAAACGTATTTGGCGACACTTGTACTTCGCAATTAGCAAAACACGACTTCTACGAGTCAATGAGATCGCGCTTCGCTTGCCAGTTGCCACATGATTAAAAAGGACGGACTGATTGTTCGTAAAAGACGCTTATAATTAATGTCAATCGTGAAGGTAAGCTTTAAAATTTAGGTTGTTTACACGACGCAGACATTTCGTCGAAGGATCGTTGTCTTGATAAGTAAATGTAACCACTCCTGGTACGCGTTGCTGTCTTCTCGAAGACTGGTGACGAGTAATGGCGGCTACTTCTACGCAACGACGATGCTTATTTTGTTTCCGCCCCAACATCGCTTCCAAAGCGCCTTTGGGAGAAAGAATACCTGTTTTACGTTTAACAAAAGTGTTTACTTAGCAGTTAATCTAATTTAATTCCACAATAAAGATCTACAAATTCGGTAAGTAGTAATTTTCGAACTTTACCTGCAGCTCACATCGGAATGAATCGAAGTTGACGCTCTGGAAAGTAATTTATCCGTTCAACACCCCTCTCCTCTGGATTTTCCTGGGCTTTTGACCCCCCACCCCTCCGGAATTTCCAATTCCCTCCGTGGTGGGGGTATGGATATTTTCTGGAACCACACAATTCAGACAAAAAAAGCAAGTATTGTAAAAGAACAATTTCCTGAATTCATATCCAGGACTGTTGTCTAAATGGACAAATGCCAAGACTGTGAATAATAAGAGAGCCGAAAATATTTTCGGCAGAGAGAAACGACAGCCGGAAATACATGTACGTCTGCGTTCGCAGGCTAATAGTAAGACTAATGCATGGAAAAGTCTCTCTTTCTGTTAATCGACCAAATTGGCAAATGTTTTAAATGACATTTATTCCATTTGGTGCATTTCCTTAAAATTTAGCTTTAAGAAAGTAAAATACATGTAATATGCAAATATGCGTTCAATTTTGAATTAAGTTAAGCTGTATGGTCAAATTTGGTGAGCAAAATGACATTATCTTTTCAAAAAATCCCTTACATTTCCCAATCTCCATTCTATGAAATCCAGTGATGACTTTTTAATACTCTACACAGTCTGTCAACATAAGACATTGATGTAAGTAAAACAGCAACAAGAAGCACGGTTCTGTGATTTTATTATACAGTACGACATACAAAATTAGATTATACATTCACAACTTTTCTATATTTAATTTAATAGAAAATAATGAAGTATGCTAGAAATTATTGTAATTTTTAACTTGTATGGCTTTTTTTGTATGGCTGTAGTTGTGCTTGTAATTTATTATGGATTTAGCTTTAAACAAAAACAACTAAATTATATTTTAGGAATAAAAGTACTAGTCAACATACACAATGCCTCCTTTGCAGTCTGGCATTATTTGGGAGATCACGCATTCTGTTGCAAAGAGAAATGTTGGGTGACACCAACATAAGGAAACTAAATTATATACAGATAGACATAACAAAACAATGGAAAATGGTGTGCAAGAGGTGTGATTTCAAAGAATCATTATTTATTTATTTATTTATTTTATCCCACTAGGTAGTCATCTGTGAATAATGGTTTACTTGCAGTCTTGAGTGAATACCCAATGACAGCACACGAGTTGTGCACTAAAGAAAATTATTGAATTTTTTTTTATGTAAAAAAAATTTCAGTTCCATTTGGCTTAATTGTATTCTTACAAATTATGTTACTCATCTTGTCCAATGATTCTTTTTACCATTTCCAAAGCCATCTCCCCATTGTCAGAGGGGACCATATGTCCTGCTTTCATTATGTAGTAAAGTTCTAAATTCCTGTAAGCCTTGTAGAATGCCCCAGTGTCTTTGTCCTTCATTCCAGAGGGTGGGTATAGTGGGACTCGGTTAGTGTTTTGATACGCTGGCAGCCCATCCCAGTCAAGTTTTGCAATCCACTTTTCTGCTCCTTGAGTATCACAAATCATATCCAATTGACCTTGATAAACAACAACTTTTAGTCCATAGTTCAATAGCTTGCTGACGTCAGATATTACTGGTTTCATGAAATCTTCTCTCTGGTATTGAAAGACGTCCTCGGATTGACCACCCCATGTGACATTTTTGGGTATTATACCCAACTTCTCTCTTATTAACCCATTCATGAGTTTTGTAAGAGAGTCAGTGTAAAGACGACCCACATGTCGAGAGTATAAACGCTCTAGAACGCTGCTCCCTAGGGATTGAAACGAAGGAGATGG
Organism: Siderastrea siderea; assembly: GCA_964030785.1. Classification (NCBI taxonomy): domain Eukaryota; kingdom Metazoa; phylum Cnidaria; class Anthozoa; order Scleractinia; family Rhizangiidae; genus Siderastrea; species Siderastrea siderea. Next base: position 73,295,171 of record OZ034968.1, on the reverse strand, counting down.
GGTATTGTGTTCAAGAATGTTATATACGTTGACGTTATCTGTTGTCTTTTCAATGACTGTCTCAGTATTGTCCCACAGTTCAGTGGCCTTTATGTATTGACCATTTGCAACTGCATCAGCAGTTGCTTGAGCTGCCTGGTTGACCAGTTTCAGATCTTTCTCATCCAGCTGTGACACAGCATATAGGTAAGGTCCCCAAGTTAACACAGAATCCACCGGTGAAATCCATGAGTCCCCCAGGGCTACCCCCCTGAAGTCACATTTGATACTTCCTGCTTGAATGGCTTGATACAAAGCTACACCAAATGCAGACGTCATCTTGCCTCCATAGGACTCGCAAAAGATATAAAACGGAACCTTCTGAAAAACTGGCTGTTTCTCCAAGAAAGCTTTGAAGAGAGTGACAAGATCATTTGCTATGCCTGTAAGAAAAAGAGGATTATGTTCACCTATGTGACCAGACATTCTTGTACTCAGATAGGACCCACCATTCTGCAAAAAGACAGGTGGTCTCTTCATGTACCCCCCTTCCCCCACCTTAAAAGATGGTGTCTTGTTTGTATAGCCCCCACCCTATCAGGAGTAGAAACTAAGAAAAAGATTCAAACCTCCCTGTGCCATTTCTCCAGCAATACAAGCTTCATGCACACCTAATATGAAAGTCTCAACTCAAATTTTGAGGCCAATAAACTTTATTCATTTGGCTACTCAAACAGGTGGTATCTTGCATAGCCCCCCTACCCCTACACAAGGTGGGTCCTCATCGAGTACACTTGTTATGACCACTTCCCTAAGGGAAAAAACATGTAGAACATCTACATGTAGAACATAGGTAATCATCCCCTGTTTTCCTACAAATTACCTCTGTCAAAGTTGGAACAGAAATAAGTGAGTTGCACATCACTCATTCCCAACAATGATTTCTTTTGAAACTGGGTATCTAAAGGTGGTTAGAGAAACTAGTCCAAAAGTGGTTACAATTAAATGACTACTTCTAATCAAGAAACATACAAGTTAGCTATGACAACTAAAATAATACTTTTTTAAAATTTTGAACTTTTATGCTTGCAGTTCAAGAACGTTTATATTTTCTGTAACCATGATTACTAAATTACCCACCCCTCCCCCTTAAAATTCATTCCGCAGTCGAACAAGCCACGAGGAAGTCACGCGATCAGAAACTGAAATAGAAGACACTCTTCTTCAGGCATTTTCCTGGCTGGAAATTGGACAGTATTTCCTCTCTACCTTTGAACTTACTTTCAAAAAACAATCATAGTGTCGTTTCCCTAACATAGTCAACAAAGAGATTTCTCAGATCAAACTTGCCTGTTACGTTTGTGGTGTAAGCACTCTTGTCAGTTACATAACTGAAACCTGTGCCGACAGGGTTATCAACGAATAAAACATTAGCAGCTCGCAGCCAGGTTGTCTTACGAGGTTTGAGTTCCACAGTTAGCGGACCGAGCTCTTCGAAATTCCCGAATCCCGTGGAAGAGCCACCTGGGCCTCCTTGGAGCCACATAACAAGGGGCTTGTCGAGCCGCTGAGATGGATTACTTGTTTGCGCTCCATAAAGCCACCAAAACATAAAAGCATTTTCTCTAACTTTCACGTAGTTCCAGTCTTCATCTGGTATTTGTGAAAATGACTCCTTAGTAGGAGATGGCGCACTGAGAGCGAATACGATGAAAAGAACAGCGAGCGCGAAAACAAGTCTTCCATCCGCCATCTTTGTCATCCCGCCTACACACGATTCGGTTTCAAACCCCACATAGCTCCACGGGACACGGAAGTACGAGCACGTCACGAACGAATCACGTGCAACTTTTCTGTTCAAGGAAATTTACTTTTTCTGGAAAAGTATTCAATGTACTAATGACACCAATCTGATGTTGTAAAAATAACGTCATTTTGCATGGATCCTACTACGTATACATTTTGTTCACGAGCCGTAAAATGACGCACGGCCCGCCTCTATGGTAAAATTATAGCCACGATATTCAGTTCGACTGGTAGGCCGACTGGGCGACCCTAAGTTGTTTTGTTTTTCTTTTTTGTATTTTGAGAGCTCACTGAATTTTGAGACCTCAAGGATGGGTGTTGAAGTAGACAAAAAGCCAGTCTTGTCCGAGTGTGCAAAACTACTTTGACCAATAACAGGAATTGCAACGGAAATAATTTGGTGAAGTCAATAACACAATGAACGTTTTTGCTGCGTAGCACTCAAAATAAATGAATCTAGAGTGCTGAGAACTGCATAAAAAACACAGTCAGACGTTTCGGAGATATCCCCTTCATCAGTGTTATTGTTGTTGCAAAAGTCAGAATAAAGTTGTTGATTCCAGTTGTAGGTAAACAGCTTTGCTGGACAATTACTTCATCGATCACAAAAATTTAAGTTTGAAAGATTTTCAAAAGGGTTCGCTTATTGGAATAGGAACGCAGGGTGAGAAAGGGGCGCTCATTAAAAAGGGGCGCTTATTATATTGGAAACGGGCGATAAATCAAATCATTACTGAGCACTCGCTTTTTATTGATCCTAAAGCTTTTCCGTTCGCGGGTTCTTCCACCGCAATAATTCTGAGAATCTAAGCTTTGTGAAGGTGAATAGATCAGAAAACCTATACAGTAAAGTAACGTGTAATTTCGACCTACCAACGGGAAGGAGAAACTGGACATCTCAACCTTGAAGATACAACCGCATTCGCATCATGACACAGCTTAAAGATGACTCCAAAAGGGAAAGTGGTTGCACCGTTGTACTTTATCTACAGTCTTCTGAACACTGCCAAAAACCCATTTTAATCCAGTGACAAAATGATGAGGTCAAGTTAGCAGGGAGGGAGCTACAGGAGTCGAACCCGAATAAACCAACAGATAACCCTCCCAATCCGGACCTCGGTCTACATAAACGGCTTCTACGATAATTATATCGATTAGAACTTGGTCGGTCTCAATTGTGGTGGTTTTATTAAATTATTGCGTTGTTTAATATCGTGAAACGCATGCGTCTTGAATAAACTTGTTTGTATGATGCAATGAGCTGAAACTGAAGTTAAGCACCTGTTGGCGTGACGCCGGTAACTAAAGCAAACAAATTTCCTTTTCAGAAATTTCGGAAATATTTAATCCTCGGAGTGTTGACCATAGTGCCAACGTTTATATACAAGTGTACTTGCCGAATTGTTGCACATAAGGCAGTATTTAGGTATATAAATTTACATGGTAAACTAAACCTTGCTTGCTATGGTTTCGCTAGGTTGTCCGAATTGGCGTTGATCATCAATTCAACGCTTGCTCAAGCGTGACTGCAACTTCTGTTTTTTTTTCCGAATAGAATTTTAATTAGCCTCTGTATTGCTAAAAATGTAAATTGGAACCTGTTTCATTTTACAATCCCGTATCATTCCACAAGGTAAAATTAAAAAGCAGACCGAAATATCACTAAATGATACACGCCTTCACTTTGAACGCTACATGTAAATGTTATGTAGTTTTGGGAAATGTTGCGTAGTTTTTTTGCTGTGATTCAATAGTGTACTGCAGCACTCTCTCGTAATCACTTCATGAAAAGAAACCAGAGTTCAAACAAGCCAGCCATTAAAGCTCTTATATCTACTCAATAGACATCCCCACTCATTCACCGCCAAAGCGGTGGGCTCGGGTGTAAATTCCCTCGAAGCCTTTTTTCTTCCTACTTTTATTTGCAAGCGCATGGAAAAAACTTGCGTTCGTCACCGCGAGGATCATTTTCATCTGTATTCACACATCCAGTTGGATTTGAAAACAATTGCATGTACTACCTGAGCCTAAACAATTCGAAACATGGAGTTGAAATGTAAAAAAAACAAAACAAAAACATTTATTAATTAATATATAATTTTTATACGCAATGAAGAAGACAACTGATTACTGCTATTGATTCAAACAACCTTTAGTGTTTGTAAGTGATTGCACGAGTCCTTCTCACAAGCATGAATACTTCCTTTTTAACGCACAGTATTTTCTACACCGTTGTTTTTCAACATTCAACAATCCACCTCACATTATTTTATATTTCAATGTTTTTTTCCTTTTCTCAGTTTGTTAAGGTCACTAGCGCTTCTACTACATCCCCTTTGTGTTCTCGTAAACTCCTTTCCGCGGCAGCTCTTGGGATTTCCATTTCTTCAACCTGGATAAAGAAATAATTCTGATTTAAACAAAGCGCATTTAACTTTATCCATTCCAGAGTCAAATCTAACGAGTCATGAAATGCACTCCTGTGAATGAAATTCCAAAGATAGTCCACGAAAACAACACTTTCCAGCAGGGACATAGCCAGGGGGTCCTAGGATGCCCATGACCCCCCCTTGGGGAAGAAATAATAATAATAATAACAATAATAATAATAATAATAATAATAATAATAATAACAATAAAAAAAAAGCAAATCAGCTATCTCGTGAAAACCCAGTTACCACGCTTTATTGGATTTGTAATTTCAGTGATTCATTGCCATACAAAATAGTAGGCTTTCAAATTGGCACAGTGCTTATTGCACAGCCACATATAGCACACGTTCATTAATGACTCTTCATACCGGACCCCTCAGTGAGAAAACCTGGCTGCGCCCCTGCTTTCCAGTTCTTTGTGCAGTTAAGGATGGTTCTCTGTTTTAAGAGAGTGGATGAAATTCCAAAATGTCACCACTCAAAATAACCGATTTCTTCAGTGCTCTTCATTGTGCTGTGTTGAAGGTGGAGGTGTGACTATACTCAAAATGTACTTTCCATTGGGCACTGTAATTGCTAAATCTACACTGCTGTTCGTTTGGTTTAAACACTCCCACGGTTGAAGTGTTAATTTTTCCATAAAATGACTCAAACATTACTCAAGTGGAAAATTTCAATGCAAACCAGGGACATTTTATTAACTTGGTGTCCCTCAGTAAGAAGTATTATACACGTATTTTAATAGCACAAATTCCTTGAGCAAAACCCAGAAGGCTGAAAGGGAATGAAAGGAACCTGAAAATGACAAGATTGTAAATCACAGCACAATGAAATTTGCATTGCTGTCTCATGTTTTGCGGTCAATTTGTCCTCCTGGTACTTGTCATGAGTGCGAAGTCACAAATGAGTTACTGAACAAAGTAACTTAGTGCGATTTACAAGAACTACAAGTGTACGTACTATTAAATCAACATCTTCCTTTTTTATGACAATCCTTGCTAGTTCTTTCTCTCTGAAGGAAAAAATACAAAAAGGGAATACATGTATATTTAACACAAGACTAGGACCATCACTGATTTTTTAGCTGAGGAGATGGCAAAACTATCTGGGGAAAAGGCAGTTGAATCAGTAACAATGTCTTGTTTGTCTGTCAAAGTAACTGGGGGTCAAAACTTTCATAACCAGGAAAAAATCCCAACCTTCAACCCTAAACGACAGCCCTCAAGACAATGCAACCAAGGCCTGAGCCTGGAGATTATAAAGGTAAAAAAGGTAAAGATATGCTCTAACCATGGTGGCCCAAATAGCCAGAGCTTCACCCAGTTTCTGTAGAGTATAACAACTCTCCCCTGGGAAGGATACTGGTCAATTTAAGCATTTTGTTTTGTTTTATTAAATGATTTAAATACAACCAGGCAGTCTCATGCTCAGCAAGTGAAACATTTCAGTCTTCACTGTAAGGTTGTTAATTCCTTATACAAGAACACTTGCGAGCTTTCATATGTACACTACGAGCTTCTATATGTACTACAAGCTTCTACATGTACATTCTGTACATTCACTTTTTTTACTTTTTATTTAAGGGAGCGTTATAGGGTTAACCTCGTGTTTCCTTTTCAAGATGTATATAAACTTGTATTGTATTGTATTGTATTGTATTGCTCCCCATTGTCTTGTTCCACCAAGACAGTAAAGCATGAACAATAATTAATCTATGACTGCTTCAGCTTCATAACAATCAATTTGATTCTTACCACTATGAACTGTACAGCCTGTGTAATTAAAAGTTAAATAACCACTGGTGTAGACGCTACATGTAGTTATATTGTGCTGTACTTGATTTTTACTGGCCTCAGACAACCGGGCGAGGGGAGATGTAGAACCCTGCCACCCTCTTGTTAGGGCTGATTTTTGCCCCCCCATTCTAGGCAAAATCCCAAGGAGGCATCCTTATAGCTCGGGCATATATAAAGTAAAGTACTTACAGTTAGAATATACAGTAGGTATATATACCAGATCAAATCTCGATTTGCCAGAACAGGGCACACACGGAATAAGTGGGTAATGATGACGTTTCATCACTAAACACCCAAATGGAATAAATGGGTAATGATGACGTAGCATAAGTAAATGCCCGAAGGGAATATATAGGTAATGTGATGGTGATAGTAAATGAAAAATCTCTATCTAGGGGGTACACGGTATTCAAGAAAACGCCTGGGTTCTTTTTCCATCAGTCACACTGCAAGTGTTTCCTTAACCACACGTGTTCAGTATATAAATCCCGCAGATCAGCTGTTTTGAAGGGGGGAGAGAAACTGAAGTTTTAAGTTCCGTTTGCCTCATTTTATGCCCATAGAAAGCCAACATAAATTTTGAGTAAATTCTCTGGCCACGAGAAGGAAAAGTTCGAGTCTGGCCTAAGAAATTTTGGATCCAGAGACGCTGCATATGTCTATTTGTCAGAGACGCATCATACACAAATCATTGATTGAAAACGATTAGTCAGACACAAATCACTTTGGAGGACTGAAAGAGTCAGTCCACAAACAAGCAAGCATTGCTTAGCAAATGAGTGAATCTCAACACCAGTACACCCTACAGACATCAGTTTTGTTTTTTAAAACTCGCGAGAAATATTGCATTACAAGATTGTATTAGGCTGCGTGGTAACACAACAACTGTAGCACTTCCCCTCAGAAATAGCTCATGGAAACAGTGAATTTCTTGAGAAATTTCTAGGTAGAGTTTTTCAGTTTTTGTATACTTGCAAGTCGAGCTGCGACCTCATTAGTTATAACTTTTCAGATTAATACATTGCAAGATGTTTTGGGCGACTATGAAAATTCAGTACATTAACAAAATAATACTGGCAAATATAGCCGCTTTTTTGATTTTACTTGATTGATTTCGAATTTAATTCGTGTAGTTGATTGTCTCTGTGAAAAATCTTGCTTGTGATGTAAGAAATGCGTCCAAGGAAACGCATTTTGTATGAAAAGTTACGTTCACGGTACTTTACTGTTTACATTGCCTATATGGAAATTATTTCCACGGGAAGTTGCTCTCCCGCATTTTAGTGCAATTTGCCCATGAACTTTCCCCTACAATGTTTGTTCTAATAAAGAAAGATTATCGAAAGAAGATCGGACAAACCAATCGTTCACCACGCATTATATAATTACTGTTTATATTTTACAGCCCGCAATTAGCTTTAAGTTTATTCTCTTGCTGCTTATTGTTCTTCTTATTTGTTCCTCAATCAATTAATAGGTTCGACTAATTTGCACCCAAACAATACCCAAACACAAAGAAGTTCCATGGTTGTCAGAAAAAGTAGAGCTCATTTGCATTAGTGATCAACCCATTAATTTATATAATTACTGTTTATGTTTTACAGCCCGTGACTCGTGCAATTAGCTTTAAGTTTATTCTCTTGCTGCTTATTGTTCTTCTTATTTGTTCCTCAATCAATTAATAGGTTCGACTAATTTGCACCCAAACAATACCCAAACACAAAGAAGTTCCATGGTTGTCAGAAAAAGTAGAGCTCATTTGCATTAGTGATCAACCCATTTCAATTGGTGCGATTCCATAATGTCAGTGAAATCTCTTAGCACTGGACTGGGTGCTAATCTAATCTTGGCCTGCTTCTGCAGAAACAATCTAAAACCTAAATTATACTACAGAAAAAAAACATGCCACACAAAAGTGTTTCTAAGTAAATCAAGAAAAAGGAAACCTTCAAAATCAATAAATACGTTCACAAAAACTCTTAACAGTGGGGGCAGCTGTAGTGTCAACTATTACTAGTAATAGATGGTACAACTTTGTTGTATGCGACTTGCTGACAAATTTCTTATGATAATAGTTTTTTTGTGTGTGTTATTCAAAGCTACAATGTGCTCACGATTGTTGCACACAACATAAAAAAATGCTGTAGGAGTTTGAAACATTTTTTAAAATCTTGCAACAGTTGTAGCAAGAGGCAATGATAAAATATAATGTGACTTGTTTACAATTTTTTTAATGATGAGAGAGAGGAGGAATAATGTGGAGTAAAATTCCTGCTCTAAGGAAATAATGCAATGGAAGAGACCAGTTTGCAAACCTCCAGCCCACAGGTTGGCACTGTCTGATCAATGTACTTTAAACCCTTTGGTGGGGTGTGTTTTAAAATTTTAATATTTTTATGACAACCCTCCGCTGGGAAAATAAAACCCTCACCTCACCTCACCTCACCCCTTATTTTGACTGAATTGTACTTATTTAGACAATGTATACAGACGTATTTTGCAATAAGATGGGCAAAGTTGTCATAAACTGTCAGTGTCTTATGTACCGGTCAAATTGAAGCTTCAACATCCCCCCCCCCCCCAGGAATTTGACTCTTTGCTGTGCCCGGGGAGTAGGGAAGTTGACAGTTAAAGTCTTTGCGGGGGTGGGGAATTTGAAAACCGCATGAGAAGGGTGGGGAATTTGAACAAATTGCCTCGGTGTCATGCTACCTGTCTCAGCACTTGTATGTGATGAAAACATGGCGGAGTTTACAGAGCATCTTACATTGGAGGATTTTAGAGGAAAAAATTGCGCTTTGTTTGCGACTGGCTGCAAAAGGGAGGGCTGCAAAAGCTTTGCTCCGTATTTATTACGAAGTGTTAATTGATCTTGAGGTCAGAAAAGAATAGGTACAAAATGGAATAACGGCCTCGGTGCTGATCTCACTTATATTGATCTATATCGATCTATTGAAATAGACCAAACGGTTTGTGTTTGCTATATTGAAATTATGACGTTTGCCATCATGTACATACCATCTAGGTTTTTGTGATCAAAGTTTGTCAACTGTTTAAGAGGTTGAGGTTGGTTCTCTTTATATTGCTTTATATATGGAATAAAAACTATCTTATGAATGCAGAACTGTCTGATGAACAAGAAACCAGACTTATTATTCAGTTTTTTTTCGAGCTTGAGTTTAAGTGCAGTTGAAAGCTGCAACAGTTGAAAAATATGGTCTTGCATCAAAGATCTCCTGGGGGTGGGGGCATTTGATCACCTAAAATGGACCTATTGTGGTGCATTTGAACGCCTTTTTGGCCCGGGGGAGGGGAATTTGACGAACACAAATTCTGAAAGTTCAAATGCCCCGGGGGTTGCCCGGGGGGGGGATGTTGAACCTTCAATTTGACCGGTACATTACCTTTGTAACTTAGCTGCTTTCTCTTCAGAATATTTACCCTCCACTAAGCTGATGGCCTACGAAAATAAAATGTAAACCTTGTAAGCTGAAAAAAATACTGTAAGATTCTCCTAAAGTCCTAAGACTAAGATCAAACACATCGTTGTTTACAGCTGTTTCAGTGAGATCCATTAGCACGTGTCAGAAAAAGTGAACTTAAAAATTTTAATTTTAAGCAATCCAAGACAAGAGAAGATGATACTTACATTTTCCAAATCCGTTGTGCTTATTTCTTTCTCTTCAGCATAATCTGTAACCCTTTCAAGGTCTGCTGAGGTTTGGAAATCGTGTCTCTTCGGAAGAGGCTGCTGTGGGGTTTCCGCCATCTTGAAAATGTGCTCTGGTCTCCCTGATCGCGGAACAATTTCCACACTTGGGGAGAGGGGAACTGAGGTGCTCAGAGCTTCGAGTTAGAAACTTTGCAACGCCTTTCATTAGAGAAATAATAATCAGATTTATTTCTCAATATGTCTATTCAGTTAGTTTAGCTACGTAAAAAAGGAATAGAAATATGTGAATCAGAATGTCTCTTTACTTACTCTCTCTACAACCTTGCCTACCCCTCCCTAAATAAAAATGATCTTGTCCACAATAGAATCCCGCGATTCGTTTGGTCAGCACCACAGCCGGAACGATCCGAGAATGAGCTAAAATGGCTTCGAACTTTGCTGCGTTTTTGACTTCCTTGTGCGTGTTCGTGATTTTTCAGCATTTGTTCACAACTACAGCTCAACCTTCAGTGCACACACTAATACCAGATGAGACCTGGGGATATGTGGAAGTCAGGAAAGGTGCATTCATGTTTTGGTGGCTGTATGGAGCTGAGACCCGTGATCCCATGGAACGCGAACACAAGCCCCTCGTCATGTGGTTGCAAGGCGGCCCGGGCGCTTCCTCTACGGGATATGGAAATTTTGAAGAGATTGGTCCACTTGACCTAAATTTAGAGGCGCGGGATACAACGTGGATTAAAGAAGCGAATGTGTTGTTCGTGGATAATCCAGTAGGTAGTGGATACAGCTATGTTCTTGACAAAAAAGCTCTCACGACTAATATCTCTGGTAAGCGTAAGTTTAATTTACAGTAGAGTAAGTTCATGCTATCTCAAACACGCATGGAAAAGAAAAGTGCGACCTCATGACAAACCCATGACGGGGCAGGTCTGAACTCATACCGTAGAATTCTGAAGAATAACAACTCCCCTCCCTCCGAATGCCGGTCGTTTCGATACAAAGTCGTTTCGATACAAGTCGTTTCGATACACACCTAAGTCGGTTCGTTACAAAGATGAATTCGATTCGATACAACCCCAGTCTAATTAATTTTGTCTATTATTGTCTATTAGAGTCTCTGTAATCTATTTATTTTACACGATTTGTCTATTAGTGTCTTGTGAAAAGTAATACAAATAAATTCCTGTGAGCCCGCTCCCTGAGGTGGAAAAAAATCTTGTGTACGATTTCAGCTTTGCGTGCACAGATGTCAACAACTTGATTAAAAGTTGCGTGAAGTCTGGAGCAAACTCCATGCGAGGCGCTAAAGAAGAAGTTTAGAAAACAAGCAGAGGGGGCCTGCGTGCTTAGAAAACATAGTTTTGAATCTATAGGATAATAAAACAAGTCGGTGCACGTACCAACACTGAACCTCGCTCATTAAAACGAGATGGAGGAATCAGACGTATGATAATATGTCCGAAGTAAACAGCACACATCAAGTACATGTATCTATATTTAATTTAATCGATTTTTTACAATGCTCACAGCTAGAAATATATGCATTATCTTAGAACTGAAAAGAAAAGAACACATCGAAAATGAAAGTACGTGTCAAAATGTACGACACCAAGACACATGCGGGAGCTAAAGAAAGAGGTTCTGAATATCTTGCAATAAGCTTATAGTATATAAATTACACTACCCAGTCAGTATAATTTCTTACTGAACAGGTTGTATCGAAACCACTGGGGTTGTATCGAATCGATTGCATGTTTGTAACGAAACAACTTAGGTGTGTATTGAAAGGACTTGTATCGAAACGACTTTGTATCGAAACGACCAGAAGGAACACCCAGCCGAAAGTAACGTCGATTTTGGGACATAATTTTCATTAATTCCAGAAAGTAATGATTTCCCTTAATGTTATGGCCTCTGAAAGGAATTTACCCTCTTGGCAATTCGTACAGTCCATCCTACGATATCATGGACAGTTTGTGAAATCTGGAAAGCGTTTTGTTTAATGCTCACAAAACAAAGCAAATCACAATTTTGTGCCAAATTTGCATGTGGCTGCACCAGCCTGCACCATTTGAAAAACAATCCTACAGTGGTAAAGTTTGATGTTGATTCCCACCAATTCATTATGGAAGGAATGGAAGATTAAAACATGTTGGTTAAGTAAATAGTTGATAGAGGTTGTTTACCATTTACACGGGCAAACCGGTCAGTTTACGGTTTGGGCAAATGGTAAGTAAATTTCTGTATTGGGAAATTCCATTCAGGACTGGCACTTACCATTTGCAGAAATCCCTATCATTTACGAAAAAGTTTGCACAATGGAAACGGCTAACGAGAACGTCACAAAACAAAAGCTTTAATTAACAAAACAACGACTCTGCACATGCATTATTTTTGGTATATTTATGGTTGACATGCAGTTCTGACATGGCATGGTTGACATGCAGTTCTGACTGACCATAGTCATTTCCAGACTTCCTCAAGTTCGTCTGCCAAGGTTCGCAAGATGGCCTTAATCATACTGTCCAGCATATCAGGCATGTTTGACCTCATCATGAATATTTGGCAAGATACAGTCGAGCCAAAATACATACATTAGGGTTTGGGTGTTCAGAAAATCACCACCAACAGTGACTTGAACAGGAATATTTTTAAACACAAAATCAGCATCTTATGACTGAGTCATCTTATGGTTCTTTATTAAATTGTTATTGCTTACTGGATTCTCTTCTTTTGGAACCCCTTTTATTTGTTCCTAGTGTAAGTACTACATATAGGCTGTAGGCCCAGGGGGGCACTCAGGAATGTTAGTGACAGGAGGTACAAAGGCCTTTTTTGCATTAGAAATTAGCGAACTTGGATTATTTTTGGTTAGAAATTTTCTGGCAGACTTATTTTGGGTAGACAGATTTTGGCAAGACCTCTCAATCTTATGTCATTGTCAAGCATCAGTTTTACATTATATCACAAAAAGTATTTATTTAGTTTTTTTTTTAGGCACAGTTAAAGGGATTTCTTTATGTTACGTTCTGGGCCATTGGGTGCAGTTTTACTCTAATATGACTTTTATTATTGAGTGAAAAATTTGGCCTCATTCCCATCTCCCTGTCATTAGTAAACCTTAAGTAACCCCCCCCCCCGGGGGGGGACTGTAGGAGTTCAGAATCTTCACAAAAATGACCTTTTAGTCTAGAAACCAGGCATAACAGACATGTGGATGGGAGAGAGGGAGCAGTATGGAATATGTCAAATTTCCTTGGGAATTACCGTAATACTCACACGTACAATCCCCAAACAAGACGCGCATTAGCTTGCCCTTCATTTTTTTTGTAAAATTCCCCCATTTTTAATTTGCCTACTCTGCAGTTCTGGATAATATTGTTTGTGTTTTATTTGTACATGTAGAAATAGCAGCAGATTTGGTTGTTTTCTTCGCGTCCTTTCTGGAAAAGCTGCCAGTTTTCAGGACCATGCCATTCTATATTGTTTGTGAGTCTTATGGGGGCAAAATGGCGGCTGCTTTCGGCACGGCCTTACTTGATGCAGTCCGTAAGGATATGATCCAGTGCAAGTTTGTTGGAGTAGCACTTGGTGATCCCTTGATTTCGTTTACAGACACTGTACTTTCCTATGGCCCCTACCTCTTTTCCCTATCTCTCTTGGATGAGAAAGCTCTTAATAAAACCTTGCAGCTAACAACAGAAACTGCAAAAGCAGCTGACAAAGGAGATTACCACAAAGCCATGCATCTTAATGATCAGGGAACTATTCTCATTCGCAATGCTACTGACAATGTTGATGTTTATTTTGTTTTACGCCACAATGTACCAGATTCCTTAAAGTTACCAACTATCTACGTGAATGCTTCTCGGTTGTCTCATCATCAAATGTTTGTCCAGTACTTAACAATAAGCCACAGTGATCCTCTCTTTAAACTCATGAATGGACCAATCAGAAAAAAGCTTGGGATAATACCAGATTATGTCACATGGGGTGGTCAGTCAGACATTGTTTTGAAGAGTCAGTACTACGATATCCCATCATCAGTTACATCAGACGTTAGTAAACTTATCCGGGCTGGACTTAAAGTGGTTGTGTATGAAGGCCAACTTGATATGATCTGTGGAGTACTTGGCGCAGAGCAGTGGATTAATAAACTTGCTTGGGATGACCTGCCTCAGTTCCTGAATTCTTCTAGAAAGCCCTTGTACGCGCCTTCAAAACTGGAAAAGAAAGAAACTGGTGCTTTTTTGAAGTCCTACAAGAACTTTGAGCTTTACTACATTCTCAGTGCTGGGCACATGGTTCCCATAGATGCTCCAGAAATGGCTTTGGAAATGTTAAAAAACCTACTCAAAGTAACTAAGGCTGGTGATATTTGATACGTATGGCATCAAGCTATATTTTTTGAATCGCTTTTCAGTGCACTGATATACTGAATATTTTTATGTGCAACATTTCTGACACGTATTATAAGGAATAAGAGAATACTTTAAGTTGATTTCATTGTAGATCCAGTTAATATTTTTGATATGAACTTTTCAAATAGGTGTTGAAATGCTAAACTCTGTCTGATATTTCAGTTATTCACGTCATACACCTTAAATCAACTTAGAGAATATAATGAGCAAACTGGCCAGCAGAAAAGAACTGAATTCTAAAATAAACAATACACAATTGTGAATAGTCCTTATTCTCAGTGGTGTTTGGAAATATTTTACCTCAGATAGAGAGTAACCCTGCACAAATTTGTCGTCTGTCTTTTCATCCAGCGGTGTTGAGGAATTTGTTCCGCTTCGTTGATCAGTCACTCAGTCTATGTTTACACGGGACTGGTTCGTCTTGGACCGGATAAGCCTTCTGTTTACCCGAACCCTTCTGGAACCGGTCCGGAACGGATCCAAAGCTGGACCTGTTGTTTTGCAGGTCCAGTTTTGGATCCGTTTGGATCCGTTCCGGACCGGCTCCAGAACGGTCCCGTGTAAACACTTGGATCGGTTCCATGTAAACAGAAGCCGAACGGGTTCGGTTCTGGACGGTTCCGTTCCGGTCCCGTGTAAACATAGCCTCACTGAAAACTTAGCAGGTGCAAAATGTTGGTTCGCACTTGTCACGATCGGGATCGCGCTACTGTTACTTAGCAACATTCCCGCCAAAGAAACCGTGCTGTAGCAGAATTGAGCTTTGACCAATGGTCGCAGATGAAGTGATGTGTTCTATTATGTTAATTTTTTAATTCGGTTTTGTTAAGGCCGTTTGAAAACCTGACAGCCCACGTAATTACACAAACGCCACCTTGAAATTTATTTTTTAAAGACCTGCTAACAAATAAAAAGATAGCATTTGGATAATCATCGCCCGCAATACGATAACTTGTTTAAGGGCCAAATTTTGTGGGTCCATTACCTACTAGGTAATTCATCTCAGTTTGCACTCGTTTTTTAACGTTGTTCCGACCCAAAAATGCCGCTAGAATAAATACCCAACACGATTCCAAGAAAACCGGTGATAATTCTGAATGAAACGAGACGGTCTTATACCCAGTTATATCGCCTTCCAAAGTAGAAGCTCTGCAAATTACTTCATCTGTTTCATTACGCAGCGAGAAACAAAAACAGTCTTTTGGGAGCAAACTGCTTAATTAAAACAAAACATTTTGCAAGGTTGTAATTGAAGCTGCTACCTCAATTATGCCATAATATCGTGTCGCTCTGTCACCATAACTTCTAAGGGCGACTTGGTAAATATCGTTAATTATTAAGTAGTTCTGGGCCATTTCAAGTTCAGTTTTAAGACACCTGTCTTAAGCAACGAAGGTGTTACAGAGGAAGGGGAAACAATTGCCACTGTGTCTCAAGAAGATGAATTTCCTCTTCTGCCTTTTCTCAATGGTTTCGTTTTGTAAGGTAGGAACTTCTTTTCTGGTGATAAACAGAATTAGATGATCTTTGATAACTACAGCCAAAATTGTTTTGTTATATGAGATGTGAGATTCCCTCCTTCGCTAAAATACACAAAGAGGAAATTATGCAGACGCATAAGAAAATTTTGAAACTACCATGGTTTTGGAGAGAGCCAAGAGGAGGAATTGAAGAAACAGACGAAAATTCCCAATTTAGGTCGGTACAATATATGATTATTTTAGGGCACAAATTTCGGGATAGATTACATGACATGGAAGCCTCTAAATAATGGCGTTAATCTATATTACCATGTTTTTCTTCAGAGTCTTTTAAACACACAACACTTATGAGTAACTTTGGCGACGATTCCAATGTCCAGACAAAATTAGCAACCTTGAAAAGGTAGCACACTATCAAAATTAAACCTGCCGTTAAAGAAGGGTTGTAACTCAAACTGTTGTTTAAATGAATGTGGAATTTATCGTTGAGAACAAAATCAAGAGAGTCATAATTTATAAACTATTATTTTAATTTAAACTATGCCGAACTCTTTTATGTTTCCTTTGTATCTGGATAAACCCTCCTAAAGTTTTATAAGGATAGGTAAAGAATTAGAAAAAGCGAAGTTTAATTTTCGGATCAGCTTCGTGCTCATGGAAAGCAAATCATTAATTATTTAGTTTGTTCTTCTCAATATTGGAATAGAAATTTAGTCTAGCGACTTAATGTCTTGAATCTTTTTCATAAACCTTTTCAATGTTCTTGACTTTAGACAGCATTTCAGTAGTTTCTATAGTTAACATTCAGTGTAGGGTTTCAACTGTTTGATATTGCTTTCGGCGCGCGCAAGCTTGCTCTCTAAATTAGTAAAACTATCTTCTCAATTCTTCCTGTTTCTGGTCTTCTGAAAATTGACCATCTTCTGTTTTACATTTGTGTGGTTGTTGTGATCGATTCAGCAAGCTTCAAAATCCGTAACTGCAAAGCAATCTAAAACTTTATGTTTTATTAGTTTTGTTACAGGTGTGAGAGGTAATTTCTAATCAACTACCCTGATTGAAACTGAAAAGCAAAACAAAGGACACCTACTGTTTTGGTTGAAATGTTTAAAAGATCCTACCAAACGGTCGATAAAAAGTGCAATTATGACCACTTAAACAATAGGCTGTTGAAACTCGCTGAAACGAATTCGCCATAGCTAAAATACGAACGGTTGATCTTGTTGTGCTAGAGAATCAGTTTAAAATACATCAGTTTATAAAACACAATATTAGAATTAAATATGAAAAATGGCTTAATTCTGCAAGCTATTCGAATCCGCCATAGAAAAAAAGGCGAAGAAACAAACTGACAGAAAAAAAAGACAGAGAAAAATCATATTAAATAAAAACAGTTGGAACGGCGCGTTGGGACTTTTTAATTCAGACCCAAAGTGGATAGAATTTCACTTACGTATTTGTTTCGAAAATTAAATAACTTCAAAAAATATTTAGTGAGGAATTAGTATGTGATATATGTTAAAGAAGGATTTGATGCTTCAGCCGGTGCGACAGTAAAAGCAAAAGAAAAAAAAAGAATGTGGGCCGCGAAGGCGGGACTCAGTTTAGTTACTGTGGTCTCGAAACCAGCAAACCTCTCCCCAGCCCCCACGCGTTTTTCGCGTTAGTTTGTTTTCGCGATCTTTTTGCGACTATCAAGGAGGCTGGAACAGGCTACTCCCTTCTAAAAGTTTCTTTCCTTAGAAAAACTTATACGGATCTTCTCGAGTTATTTGTTCTCGGCTGACTCAGCGGCTGTGGAGATGACAAGAACCTCGCTGCTCGGCGAACATTTTTGGCAGATTTCCCTTGATCAGTCGTACAAAGAAACACGCAGTAACGTAAAAAGAAAGCGATTCTTCCAAATTTGCACTTTAAGCGCCCCTCGCAGGATATACAAACACCTGTCATCTACTCAGCCGCCTCTCCGTTTTCATTTGTATGGTGACGTAGCTTTCTGCTTCGGTACTGCTTGATAGCTTGCGTGCTAAATTGTTGTTCTTGGATGCTCCTAAGGGCAGCGCGCAATGTGTCTCTCTGCCAAGGTGTAGAAATGAATTTCAGAATAATTTTTTGCGAAAATACATATACAACAAAAGCTGGAAATGAACCTGGGATAGAGTGGATCCCAACTCACCCAAAGGAGTTGAGCTGATTGTCAAGGTACCAAGTCGTTTCTTTTGCTAAAAACAAAACACGAAGCTCAGTAAGGAAAGTGTAGGTTGACTTAGTTTTTCCTTGACTAAGCTTTTATCTTTCTTCTATCCTAAGGCCTCTGAATTCAAATTTGGTGTCCAAAGATCCACAGATTGGCAGTTTTTAGGCCGCAAGGTCCAGTTCAGCCTTACAATGGACATCCCCGAGTCCACACCGCTGAAAGCAAAAATCAAGCTCCCGTTCAACGAAACCGCTGTTATGCGACTTACAGAGGTTAAATACACCTACGTCAGTGACCATCTTAGCTCCAGCGTTAACACAACAACACTGACGTCCTCGGCAAACGATAGCCTGAATGATATTGCGTTATTCGAACTCGGTAACGTGACGCGAGCCTCGTATGGTGACAGCACCGAGGTGAAAATCGAATTCGAGGTACAGGTGTTGAATCATGCGCACATTGTTAACGGTGGACCGCAATGGGTAAGCGTGGGGACTGAGTACAAAAACTATTCCGTGTGGGCCGCGCAGCTGGCGGTTACGACCATCAACCCAGCAACCAGCAGACCACATTTGAAGGTTGATTTCTGGCCAGACATTGGCGGTTATGATATACAAACTGGGTATGTTTTCCTGTGATAAAAGCCTTATTATTATTTTTATTATTTTTGGAATGTCGAAAGACATACAGTAGTTAAAGTTCGCGTTTGTCGGTTTTCGTTAGACTTGTTGACATTCTGCCTGCAGAATTTGTAGGATCTCAGGGAACAGAGTAGGCCTTTTGCCGCAGAATCTGGCAGAAAAGGACATTTTCAGTAAGATGTCTTTTTTTATTTTATTTTTTTTCCAACTATTAGGAGAGGAAAAATGGAAAATCACACGCATGGTGGCAACACCACTGAGGCGCACGCGCGAAAACCCACCAATCAAAAGCCACTGTTCCTGCATGTTATTGTTCACCGTTTTGTATCCGGAAAGTTAACCCTTTTCCGAACAGAATCGATCAGAATAGCTCTTTTTCTGTGGATTTCCTCTAGCAAAATAGGCCACACTTATCAGCAAAATTGTCATTTTGGAACTGAGCCAGTTTCTTCGAGCAGAATGTGAACAAGTCTTTGGATTTGCTTTACTGCACTGTGACTTGCGCACACACCGTTTCATAGATTTAAATTGTATTTGGATCGAGTCCTGGTTGCTTCCATCTTAGTCCCTTTGTGTTCCCGGCTCGTTTATCCCAGGCTTCGTACAGACGACGAGACCCCGCTTTAGGTTTAGCTTTAGTTTTCGTGCGCTACGCAGCTGGATTGGTTGACTGTGTTTGCGTTTAGTTTGATTGACTACAGTAAGTTGCCGCCACAATGATTGCGTTGGTTTTAGTTTCACAACTCTCAGTTGAATTCTATACTCTGTTTTCATGCAGGAATTCAATTTCCAAGTATTGAAACGGAAATAACGACCAATATCATTGAGCTTTCAAAACACGCAAACTTTGAAGATTAAGACCCAATCAATAGAAAACAAAGAAGTTTAATTTAGACAGTTTAAAAGGTTACGTTTTGGGCTTTGGGCTTTTGGTGGATTCCGATCCACTCTGTTTTTCATGGATCTTTGATTCCCGTAGTAATTATCATGATTATGATTGCTGGCAGTAAAATACGTAACCTTAAGCTTGTTTTGAAGTCCAGAGACGGCGCATGTCAACTCAACTTCAACTTTCAACTTTATTCAAATATTCTTACTTGTTTTTGAAGGGTGCATTAAGCGGCGAAGTAATCGCACCAGGAGCCGCACCGACCAGACCACGAGCCTTGTCTGAGCTCAGATCGATAAGTTGATTGGATGATGACGTCACGTGATTACCTTTGTCTCCTGCACCTGCCATTAGAACTAGCAGCCGTAAAAAAACGCATTGATTTGAATTGTAAAGTGCAGTTTAAAGAGCAAATTCGAGCTATATCACTGTCTCCAGCTGCTTGAGGATCATTCTATTGTTCTTTTTTTTTTCACTTGAAATAGGGAGCAAATCAAATACCGACTGCTCTTGTCTCATTCGGATCTCACCACAGAGGAAGTGGTTAGTGGGATCATTGAGTGGCCCTTGCCGCCTGTCCTTTCATTTAACACGTCTAGAAAAGTGGGTTCATCAATAAATGTGGAGGTGGTCAATACCCCAGAGATGGTCACTCTCAAGGTGAGAAAATAGGAGAGGGGGATTGGGCAGTAAATTAATTCATCAGGTGGTTTGCTTTATTAAAGGCACAAGGTGTTCGCTAGTAAGTAAGTGATTATTGGACATCAAATAACTGACTGACTGACTGACTGATTGACTAACAGAATGAATGAATGAATGAACGAACGAACGAACGAATGAACGAATGAATGACAGCCTAAGTGATTGATAGACTAATCACTGACTTACGGACTTTCTGCCGGACCGACTGACTGACTGTTCGACTGACACCGTGACAGTCACGTCAGTCAGACTGTCTGACTGACAGCCGGACCGACTGACTGACTGTCTGTCTCACAGCGTGACTGAAATGATAGCTGACAGAAAAAAATCCCCATAAACAGAATTTTATCTCAGTGGCCACATGTTTGTAGTCAACAGCAATAAATATTGGATTTATGTGTCTTCAAGAGGGGATACCCGCTCTTGGTGTCTTTTACTACCTGTTTATTTATTCGTTAATTCATTTCAGTTTGGACAACTCAAATTCGAGGAAACGGTCGACCTTGAAGTGACATTTGATCTTGATTCAGACAAGACAAAGGCTGATGGGAAAATCCATGATCTGACCACGCATGTGAACGTCAGGTATAACGGGTCAGTGAATTCTTGCGGCTCGTCCTCTGGCTCCCGTGAGTTCACTAATGATGGATCAGCAACCGCTTCGATCAAGTATTATGTTAAACGTAAGTCTGGAGCAGAAACAGATACACTTTGTAAGGGAACCATAAATTAAATGCAAGGTTCTATGACATGTATTCAAAATTGCTTAAGGCTGTATTGGCATTGTGTTGGCCTGTATTGGTTGTGACTGAACAGTAGCGATGAGTGACACGTACTCAACTGTACTCATTAGACCGTCATATTGGAGGTATCTTAACAATCAGATCAGACAAGTTTTGACGAAAGATACTATTATTAACCTAAATGCTCCATAGCCTGTCGAACTGTCTGATTATTGTTTATCGTAATTATGGTAATTGCTGTAAATTTTAAGGTTTGCTGGTGTAGTTTTTGTTGTTTTTAACTCATAATTGCAGACACTTTTCCTTCCAAATTATCGAAATTTCACCCCCCCCCCCTAATTTCCATGTCATATTGCCAAATGCACCCAACTAAACGACTTAATGGGATAAAAAGGTTTTACAGAGCAAAACATAACAAGTATTTTGTGAGAAAAGTGCACAAGTACAGGGATCACGGAAGTGGATTGCAGGTCGTTAAATTAAGTGATTTCGTGACAGGACGTCCAGACGGTGCAAATCGCCACACCTTTCAGTCAACTCCCCTTCTCTACGTCAGATCGAGCGCTTAAACGTAACTGACTTGAGCAAGCTGTCTTGTTGTTCACTTGTAGAAGCGTCATGTGATGCAGCACTTGGATTGGAAGACGGAAGCATCGCTAACGAACAGATCACCGCCTCGTCCTATGCCTCTGGCGCGGAACCCTCTGAGGGCAGGCTGAGTGGTGACAAGGCTTGGATACCTTATGGACTGCTCTCGTAAGTTGCGTGACAGATAAATGGGGTGCATTGCAGCGTAACGCAAACCAACGTGACGCCAGTTTCCTCTTGCAGGATTTACATATAACGTTTTTTGTGTTAAGAATAATGAACACTGTTTGTCGACAACTACACTAAAAAGACACCTCGATCGACAGAAGGCGCCTGTATACAGTAAAATGCTCTTGCCTGCTTAGTATCAGTCCCTCCTGTCAATCAAGGAGGAATTTATGAATAGATGAGTTGAATGAATGAAAAGTTTGGACAAGTCATTGAACAGATGACATGAATGACTCATGGAGTACAGATACTCAAGTTTGCACCTATCTGGGATCTTGCAAGAAGCCCTTCGGTAATTCATAATTTATCTTTTGTGTTGCAGGGAAGAAAAACATCAGTTCTTCGAAGTTAACTTCACCAGCAAAGTGAAGATTCGTCGACTCAGCATGAAAGGTCAGGGAAAAAACTTCGTCAGAACCTTCCACCTCTACTACAGCGATAATGGCGTTATTTGGACACCATACAAGGAAGGAAGCAAAACAAAGGTAAAACAGTCTTCGCCAGGAATAATAGCTAAAAACAAAGGCATATAACAGGTGTAGAAGCGATGTTTTGGAATTCATGTGACTTTATCTTTTTAGCTAGGCCCAAGTTTCTCGACAGTATTCTATACAACGTCTACAGTACAACGTGCAACGAAACTCGCACGCTGAAAAGGATATAATATTGAAGACTCCCTGAAAAGGCTATAATATTGATGGCTTAATTACTTTTAATTATTTAAAGTGCACCTAACCCCAAAATATTTTTTACGCTAATATAAATCTTTGCACCTATTTTAAAAACATTTCGCCATTATTTCCAGTTTTTGACTTTATTGTGGGCTTCTAAGCACCATTTGTCGCACGACCGAGTTAGAAGGGGCATGGGTCTATTCTTGATTTGACGTCACAAACTGCTTTGCATGCATGTTTACAAAGACTTAAGGAGATACAAATCAGTTTGTGATGTCAAATCCAGAATAGACCCATGCCCTCGCTAGCTCGGTCGTGTACCAGATGATGGCTAGATTTCGTAACTTTTACAGCCTATAAAAAGTCAAGACTGAGGGGGATTTCATAAAAAAAGGCGTAATGCTTTTCGAACAGGTGCAAAGAGTTATGTTAGCGAAAAAAATATTTTGGGGTTAGGTGCACTTTAAAAAAATAGCGCCGCATTAAGTGCTTATTAGCGTATTTTGATGTCGACTGAGAGTTCCTCGCGTAAGATAAGCATATGTACGAATATTAGATGTATATAGCTAGCCGTTTACTTACTTACTTAATTACTTACTCACTCACTCACTCACTCATTAGTACTCACTCACTCACTCACTCACTCACTCACTCACTCACTCACTCACTCACTCACTAGTACTCACTCACTCACTCACTCACTCACTGGTTACGTATATAATGATTTTGTCTTTAAGGGATGCTTAGGGGAGGCTTCGTCCGAGAGGGTGCCTTTTTTGCACTTTCAGCATACTGAAGGGTGGGGAAATTTACTGTTTCGGTATGATAAAAAGTAGCCGAAATACAACTTAAACTGAATTGAAAAAGAGAGCAGCTAAGTCTAACTTCTAATACGTCTGCAAAATTTTGGCGGAGAGCAAAACGCAAAAATATGCGAAAGTTGGAGCCTTCAAACGACAAAAATCCCACTATGATTTACTGTTTTTGGCTTAGTTTCAAGGTTCATACCGCGGGGATGGTCTAATGTACGCCTCATGCTTATTTTTGTCTGTTTAAAAGACGTACATGCAATAATCTTTTTTCTAGGTATATACAAGGGGGACCATTTCCCTAAACATTAGTTATATTGAAGGGTAAGGGTTTGAACCTCGGAGCGGAGTCTCTTCGTAGGAACTTTTAATTAGTCCACCTGCTCCCAGGAAGGGATGGGGAAAAAAGTACCGGACAGTGCAAGGATTGCGAGGGGACTTGGCGCTGCCTTACGCGCATGTCGAATTTAAGGTTGGTAGAGATTTTAGCATATGCGCTCGCACCGCTCGAAGACTGTTTGTTTCTTGTTTTACTTTAAGGAATTCGTGGGTAACAAAAATGCTGACTACGGAACAAGCGTCATCTTGCCCGTACCGATTGAAGCTGTGTTTGTCCGCATTAATCCGACTACCTGGGAAAACAACATCGCCCTTAAAGTTGAGTTCTACGGGTGCAAACTGAATCAGCCTCTTATTCCAGGTACCTTTGATTTACTGAAACGTATTTGTTTCATCGTCAAGGGCTTTTTACCTCAAAACGGTGACAAAATTCAATTTTTTTTTTGCAATTCAATTGGCAGAGACATTTAAATAAAATACGATTCAGCTAAAAACGTTTATCTGGATGGTCACATTTCTTATTACTCCGCTGACCCACAATTGACAAACATTGTATGTTTTGGTAGGGTTGCCTAACTATTCGGTTGAGAACGTGGCTGCGCGAGTTTTTTTAAAACCAATCAAAAAGCAAACAAATCAAAGCAAAATAACACTTAACAAAAAGCGCACACTGGAAGAAAGTGCTGCTAAATTGCTTTCATGGGAGTGGTCACATTTCTTGATTTTATCAAAATCCTCAAAGTTAGTGGGTATTTACATGAGACCGGGACGAACTCAGACCGGTACGAACTTGTACCGGTACGAAATTCTTGCAGCCGTTTTACATGAGACCGGGACGAAACACTTGGTCGATTACTACATGAGACCGGTACCAACTCAAAGACAGCAGATCTTGGAGCAATACAACCTTTATATTTCGATTATTTATTCTCATAGAAAATGCGCAATATCAATATTAAACATTATTTAATATTAAACCAACTGGCACACAATGTACGCCAATAGACAGCCGTAGAATTTACTGACCACAGAAAAATACAAGTAACGCTCATTGGGTAACCTCCCACGCAGTCGTTTTTAGGGGAGTCGTATTACCCTCCTCCCCACAATTTTTTGGGGAGGAGGGTAATACGACTCCCCTAAAAACGACTGCGTGGGAGGCTACTCGTTGGGCGGCCTGTGTACTGTGCAGTATCTCAAAATGGCGGACTCCCACATATTCACGCAAGCATGTACTCAATTGATGCTGCTTTCTACGTCTTGTTCACTAATGTAATATCCGTAATAGTGATGCTATCATTGCTAAGAAACAGCAAAAATGATGAAGCCAAAAGAAGGAACATATTAGACTCGGACCCGGTCTGAGATTTGTTTCTGTTTTACATGAGAACGGTACGAACTCAAACCGGTACGAAAGTCACTCGTCTTGGTCCAGCGACTGAAACGAAGTCAGACCGATCTGAGTTCATTTTCAGACCGGTCTCATGTAAACACAAGAAAAGAAATGTATGGAGGCCGATACGAACTCATGCCGGTCTGAGTTCGTCCAGGTCTCATGTAAATACCCTCTTAGAACCAAATTACACTACTTGTAAACGTGATAAAACATTTTCCGGTATTAATTATAATTTATTACGGTTTGAAGCTTCTATTGGGAGTAATTCCAAGTAGGTTTTCTTTAATTATTTATCCCTTTTTGTAGGTCCCTTGAAGTTTACCAGTCGTGGATATCTCTTGGACAAAACCACTGACTGCATGCATGTTC
The DNA here is from genome assembly GCA_964030785.1 of Siderastrea siderea. Lineage (NCBI taxonomy): Eukaryota > Metazoa > Cnidaria > Anthozoa > Scleractinia > Rhizangiidae > Siderastrea > Siderastrea siderea. Next base: position 73,270,005 of record OZ034968.1, on the reverse strand, counting down.
ACAGCGTGCCCATGGACATGTACAAGTAAGGCATTGAGTTGTTTAGTTAGTAAGCGTTAGGTGACCTCATCATGCACTCGTCATGCACAAGCCTGTTTGCCAACGCTGACGTGGTTCCACATATTAGACGGCTTTTAAAAAACGTGGCTCGAGAGGGGGAGATTTTATTTTTCAGTTACTGTGGAAAGATGGGAAAAGAACGGGGGGGATCGGGGGACTACGAGTAACGCATAAATAACTCGTTTGTCACAACTGACGCGTTCTTTCACTTTCCAGCAAGGTCCATTCTTCCAGCTGCTTCTGCAGCTGTGACAGGGGTGCGTCGTGGAAACGTAAGTTGGCAATTATTATAAGCTAATTCTTGTAAAACTACTGAGGTGAAACAAAGCGACGCTATAATTCACATTTAAAAAAGTGTTAGTTCACTCTTCCCTACATCAAAGTCAAATAACTGAAGGAGATCTTGCCCTCCACCACCCTATACATTGCACCTATCTATTGCATACCACTGAACATGGCTCGACCTAGCCTTTTCCTAGCGTTCAGATTGCTCTGAGGAGCGAAGGAAAGATCGGGCGTAAGAAAAAACTATTTTCAGCCCACTTCCTTCAGCGCTCGTAATGTTAAGGACTTTAAGTAACCAGTAAAACAATGGCTCTGCACGTGCTTTAAACATTCTGGTACATTTCTTTGCCGTTCTCTGAACTCTCTTAAGTCCTTCCTTTCGCCGTGTGTACGAATTCATTTCCTGGATAGTTTGGTCACGTGATAAATGAACGACCATGACTTATCCCGGAGTACATGAAAAAGGCGAATTTATTTTTGGGTGACGTTTTCGTTCGCGTTGTCGTAATGGTTGCTTAAACTCCAGTTTCAGATTTCTCGCGGACCGCCTTTACTTCGCTCCCACAATCAGAACAACTGCAACTAGGTCTTCGGCCCCTTATAAATTCTAACCTACTCTAACCCATACACTTCAGTTCAAGTGTCAAACCCTACATTCTGTCCCAATTTGTTGCCCCTGACACCTTTCCCTGTTTCTGCTAACCATAAAAAGTCGTACCTAATCCCACCCACTGTTTATCCCTGCCAGTTCTTTAATCCTATGTCTTACCTCACACTACACGTGCCAACTTGTTCCACATTATTTATAAACCCTGTACCCCATTTTCCTCCCAAAATTATTCACCTAAACAAGCCTAAGACCCACAGTCGCAAAGTTCCTCTTTCTCTCAAGCTCCCAGATGGTGAATACAAGCATGATAACTTACGGGACGCCCAAATGCGTTCATTTTGGCTTGCTAATGACTTGCTTGTTTGTTTCTTTGTTTGTCTCTCCCTTTACAGTCATGCACCATGGTGTGATCGCAATTCTCGGCTATGACCCCGTCGACAGCACCCTGTACGGAGTGAGCAGGAACGGAAAAGCGGTTTTCAAAATCACAATAGACCAATCATGCGAATCATCAAAGCCTGTGGCTGTCCCTCAGAATGTCTGGGATACGGCTAAAGCAAAAGACACCACCATTGTCGCTGTTATGTTGGAAAATGATTTTGCTATTACCAACACTACTATTACACCGCTGGCTGAGCACACGATCACTTCGAACAGTGGTACCAAGTGGGGAGGTAAGGAGTGTTATGGTGACTAGAAATTTGTAACGTTCTTGTTGTTATGAAAATTTAACTTAAATAGTGATTGCCTTATATGCTTGATCTTCCTACTTGAGCTAAAATGTTGAATAGGTTGGTAATGTTTAAGGTGAAAGTTTTAATAAATAGCTTATGTGTTTCAAATTTTCAGTCAGTAGGCTCAAAGCGATCTCGTACCCAGAGTCCTCAGGCTTCTTGGTCAGCGGGTGGTTGCCGGGAGAGACTCTCTGTTCACTGTAACAAAGCTAAGAACCGTTAACCGCAGGATTCCCATTACCCCAGACTATCTCCCAGCGACCACCCGCTAACCAAGAAGCCTGAGGACGCTGGGTACGAGATTGGGCTCAAAGGAAACTCTCCATTTATGATATCTGTTCCATATATACTGCATGAAAACAGTGGATATGGAGGACGTGTAGGTGAAAGTGCTGGAGCTGTGGATACGACGATACCACCCAAACTTCAAGATCTCTGACTATTTAACTGCAATGTAGACTGCTAGCAGGCCCTTTTTGGATAGTCAAGAGGGCGCGCGAAATAGCTGAGAGCGCGAGCTATCAACCGCGCGCGAGATTGGAGCGTGGAGAAAAACGCCAGAAGAAACTGGGTTAGACTGCTAGCAGGCCCTTTTTGGATAGTCGAGAGGGCGCGCCCTCCGCACGTTCGCTCCAGGTTTCGGCTTTTTCGCTGGGCTATTTCGCGCGGCCTCTTAACTATCCAGAAAGGGACTGCCAGCAGTCTAACTGTTGTGTTTCCTGTTAATCTATTTACAGTATCTGGTCAAGGTGTTCATGTGGAGGAGTCATCGGAGTGGAAAGTGAAGGCAATTTGGAAATGCACTGGTCCGTAAGCGACTCTTCAAGATTTCACTCGTGTGCAAACTAAACACTTGCACCAAAAAGTACAACGAAATCGCCATAGCCTAAATAACAAGACTTTCACTTATGTATCATTTTTAAAGATCTGACTTGAAAACTAGTAACTTTAAGAAAGTAACTTGTATAATTGTTGAGTGGCTAAATTTACAAAATTCTTCATATATAAGAAAGATGAAATTCATTCGAACGAATGCAAGCTTATTTGTTGAATATATCCATTCATTGAAAGTGCTTTCTCAGTAGTCAGCTGCTTGTGTGACCGTTTTGAGTCTTAAAAAAAAGTTGTATTAACCACTACAATGTTTTACTGCTCTGCGACCTCCGAATCAATGACCATATAGACTGCTACACTGCAATACTACTTCTGTCATTATTCTCTGGACTTTTGCGCACAATTGTCTACTCCATATTACTCCATATTGTCTACTCCATGATACTTTACATTCATTTTTTACTATGAAATCCTGCGATAGCTAAATATTAAATAAACCGCTCTCCAACTCTCTCTAAGGGCTGATTACGTTATGTCTAGTGCTCATGACTAATGCAACATGCCACCTTTGTAACTCGCACTGCGTGAGTCATGCATGCAAAACTCGTTTCAAAGTCCCAATTCATTAACATTGTCTGTGACTGGGATTTTCTTAGGCTTGGAAAGTCGGTCCTAAAGCAATCGGTAGAAGAACTTCAGTTGCACTGCCTCCTTATATCTTTCTAGAAGTTACCATCTCGGTTGAGTACACTCGCGCTATAAAAAGTCATCGTAAATTTTGATAGAAGGTATGATCACGGACAGAAGTGTATTGCCGATTGCCTGTAGTCGAAACTTGACCACAAATTTGGCAGCGTAACACTCACGATTTCGCCGGTAATCTAGTCTTTTTCCCATTTCAGGCGTGGGTAAGTGAAGCATCTCTCCTCATGCATGGTCAGTATGATTTTGAATTGCACCCTGCGGACGCAGTTTTTTGAGCCCAGATTCTGGTGTTTAAAAACGGTACTTGTATTTAAGGGAAATTGCTTGGGTGAAGCAGCAAGGTTTTTTTTGACAGGGTTTAGCCGCAGTATGTTGTTGAAAACGTTTAGCATCTTTCTTTTTCTGGCCATAAAATAAAACTCAGTAAGAACTCAGTGTCTCAGTAAAACGTATTGTGAAGGTAACATCCCTCATAGTTTTATTAAAGCAAGTTTTTCTGCTAGTATACATACCGTAGATAGAGTTTTGTACAATGGTACCGTTATACTTAATAAAATGTGCACCGCTTTAGTTTTTCTTTTCCTTCTTGTTTGAACAATTAAGTCACAAAGTAATCTATTTAGACCAGGTTTATGTGGGTTATTTTAATTCCTGATTTTAACTCTAAATCGGGTTTTTACTCTTGAAATAACACTTGTCCTCAAATGGCGTTATTCTGTCTATACCATTTTCTATAGAGTTAACGTAAATCCACCATTGCCGACTCCTACTCGGAGTTAGATAACTTGAAATAAAACTCCATGCTCAGGAATTACTCTTCAACGACTGCTGAGCAAAAAGAGGAAAACGTTTTCTAGTGGACAAAGTGCATAATAATCTGATTTGTACCTGTATTATCCGCAATTAATCCTGACTTGAACAGCAGGGGACTTAAATACATCTTGTACTTTGCCCAGGTTACATTGATATTTATATCTGCTCTTCGGCATACCACGACCCCTCAACTGCAACGTGCGTGGCAAACTCGGCCTCAATCTTGGTGAACGGAGTGGAAAGAGCACTTAATGTTAGTTTTTAGCACAGGGCTACTATTCTCTGTTTTTCACAATGGCTGCTGTCGGTTATCAGATTAGCCTTTATCTAGTTTACAATGATACGATGCGGCACTTTGTTGTTCAGTGTTTGTCTTGTTTCTTTCAACCTCTCGAAAAGAATTCTACCGTGTTTGACTCCCTCACAAGTAAGTGAAGAGGTCGCTTTTATACTTCTGAGTCCAAATCTACATAGAGTACAAAGTGGAACATCGTGTTAAGTCTAGAGAATCTGTCTGTTTATCCTTTTAAAATTATATTTGATAAAAATCTTTCTTTTTAGTATAAGTTAGGAGATCACAGTTTTTGACGATCAAAGGCTTTGAAGCAAACATGGCTCCCCTATCAGTAGCTTCTTCAAGAATCCTACTTATTGCCTTTTTAGCCCAACCTTGGTATTTTTAGTTAGTTCCAGTTGATTCTCAGTTTAGCTCTGGCCTGCGTTTCAGGTAGTATCTTGGTAGACAGTCGAGCGGCGACTAAACTTTCGAGCGTGCGTATGAGCTTCACGCGCGAGGGCTGAATTGCCCGAAAGGGCCGAGGAAAGAATTGGGGAAAATGCGGGAGATAAAGGGACTGCAGTCTTAGCTATAACTGACGCCTTCAGGTAACCCACACCGCCAAACCCAGCGAAAAATTGAATATGGACCAATGGGAATCTTCTTTTGCTCGTACAAGGGGAAATTCGAACGCGTCGGTTACAATTAAGAGCGCAGCCCCCTTCTTTACCGTCTCTCTCTCAGTTTCCCCTCGGCCCTTTCACTCCAGTCTCGCCGGGTTTGTTTTTCTCCTTCGCTCACTCGTCTGATAAGCTTGCCATCTTGATTATCTAGAAAGGGACTGTTATGAGCTTGCTCAATCTTCCCCCGAATGCACTTGAACGCGAAAACTCATCAGATGTATCATAGTGTTTCGGGCCCGAAACGTCTTTGCGCGAATTGTGAAACATCCGCTTGTACTGTACAGTCAGTCAACTCTCTCTCAGCGGACACCGCTGTAAAGCTCCGGCTTAACTATCAACATTTTCGTCCAACATCGTGTTGAAAGAACATGTTTCACTGTTTAGCTGCCTCTCTCAACTTTGCATTTAAATGGTTTCCATTGTCCGATGTTTGGTCAAACATCGTTTTCCCGGTTTAGCCACCGAACGTTTTGTGTGACGAAAACAATGTAGGACGAAACTGTTTGATGGTTTTGCCGGGGCTTAAGGCGACACCTCTCTAAGGCGGACGTATATGGCTGATCCCGGCCGAATTTCTCTGGTTTCTTTGTGACTTGCGGACAGCGATCACTTTAATTTTTAGCAAAATTCGGCTGAAAAATACCCCCAGGGGAACACAAACTTATTTTTTTGCACAATCAATCGATTATAGGTCGGAAATCCGGAAACTGATCTGATTACAAGAAAGGATATTGTTTATTGTATATTTTACAGTAATCTGACGAATGTCTTTGTGAGGGAAAGCCGAACACTGAATCACTCGGCTTACAAAGTACAGGAAAGTATTTTGTCTAACCAACGAAATAACTGGCGTGAAAAACCTCGTTATAGTGCTCTTGTTCTTTGTGTTGTTGTGCTGATTCAAAAACCGGTATCGAAAGTAGTTGTGGAGGACAAATGAGGGTGAGGTAGATATAGGACCAGCCTTATCTACAGCTCAATTGAAAGCAAGAGAAGATAACGAGGTAAGAGAGTTAATACCCCATATAGCCCCTATCCCCATCGTAATCGAAATTTCAAAACGTTATATCTTTTGGGTGAATAAGGATCCTTAAAACAAGGTCTTTCTGAAACGTCATAAGATATCCCATAATACTAAAAGCAAAATTTGGCGCCAATTTCATGTTCACGGCGAGGCTTTAAAACTCGATAAGTTATTTGAAATTTGAGTTTCCCGCCATTTTGTTACTGAAATATCTTAAGAGGGATTACGATGGGGATAGGATCTATATCGAGGAGTAGCTCTCTTACCCCTTTATCCTTTCTTGATCAAACGCCTTGATCAAAAGCTAAAGCAATCAGAATTGCAGATCATTTGTGTACAGCTTTAAATTTTAACTTGATCTATAAAGAAAGATCTCGTTCTAGTTCTGACGTTACGATTTTCTACTGTCAACTTACATGACTCTTGATAAGGCGGTCACCTCTATAAGGCGGAACCTAAAGCTGGAGCTGGTCCGGAGGGTGTCATCTTCGAGTCAGAGAGAGTTGGCTGTAACGTTAATTTTTTTGGTGGTATTACCCCGGGATTATTAGATATAGTTCATCTACTGTACCCTTCGAAACAACCCCTTGGAGTGATCCTCTCATATAACTTGATACGGGCTTTAAAAGTATTGGTCACTACTGGTCACATGCATGAAAAATCGCTATTGGAAATTTTATATAATTTTGTTTGTTTTTTATTTATTTCATTTTTTTACCGGTGACGTCACTAACGTGACCTCACTCAGTTTATGTAGGAGGCTAAATTTCAACGAGCGAACGATGTTTGTCTCCGCCTGTGAGGCCCGGGGGTACCCTATGGGTTTGGAGTAAGGGTGTGCCACACAGAAAAGTAAAATAGCGTATAACTTGGAGTACCTCGCCTGGACTGTGAAGTGTCTGGATTCGATCTCAGTCAACTAGGACCTACTTCATTTTGCATCGAATAACCCGTCGAATGCGCTGTTTTTGTGGACTAAGGTTTGGCAGGTTTTTTGCTAGTGTACTTGCCCAAGGGATACAAATTTCCGAAAAAAAAAATGCAGGCAAGACAATGAACTCGACTTGGTTCGCGAATTCCCATGCAAATCTCGTTTATATTTGCACTCGTTTCCCTTTTCTAATCTTCAAGCCGAATTATTCGTTTTTTGAAGGAGCCCATTTTGATTTCCATGCAGAACCAATTCGAATGCGAGATAACTGTTTTTCTGAGACTGGGAAGCAAGCAGCTTTTGAAAGCGCGAGCTGAATTTTAACACTTTCGTGCTGTTCGAAGGCAAAGCAAACGAAATTTATTCGGCTAAAAAGTGGAGACGTAAAACAAGTTTACACGAGAGCTAAAAATAACTTTTTTAACGTGGAAAATTTAGAAATGTAAACAATTATTATGTAAATAAGCATGCTTTGCTTCGCGATTCGAGAAGCAAAAAGACGAAAATTATCATAGCCGACTTGACTTGCAACAAGAAAACATACCCCTTAAATTGTCGGCGTGAGTTAAAGCCAAACTCCAGCCTATAGGCAGATAAATACCGTAATAAAATAGAAGGAATAACTGCTTGCGCTTGCAAATGATTTTCCTGCACGTTTGGGCAGGATCTCGGTGGCACGTGCAGCTACACACGCAATGTGTTGTCAGCGTGACTGGGAACTAACGGCGAAAATGAAGTCACGTGTTCCCCAGAAAGTTAGAAAATCTGAGATCTGAGCATTCGGAAGCCAGAGTTGTGGTGTATTGTTGGCGGCCAAGTTTCTGCTCACTTGCATAGAAACGTAACTAGTTGTGCCATTTGTGACAAGGTAAAAAAAGAAACGTCACCGGTTCTGCATGCACTGCATGCCTATGTTTCTGTAAATGCCACTAAAGAGTGTTCCACCATGCAATAATGCTGGCCATGGGAAGAAAAGTGGTTTTTTTAAATAGCCAATAATTAAAATGAAATTTCTCACCGGAATTTGACAAAGAATGGCTCTTCATGAGTATCCTAGCTCCGGGAACTAAAGCAAATGTTCCAAATTCGTGTCATTACTCCTGGTCATTACTCAAAACACTAAAGCTATGTTTTTTTTCTTTCAGGAAATTGGACATAACGTGGTTGTACTAAGCAGGGAAGGAAGTTTTATTGATTCTCGTTCATTTGACACGCACCATTATCACACGAAATTTGACGAAATGGGTGCATTTATTGACGGCCTTTCAGACAACGTGATTGTGCTGATAGCTGTTAAAGATGAAGGGTGGCATGGCGGCGATGCAGCCGAAAGCGCCAAGCAAGGAGCTGATCACCAACTGCTACAACTTGGTGCAATAAATCCGAGGCCCTCTGGTTGGCGCGCCTCGTGGACCCTCGTCGGGTATAAGGGTTCTCATGATCAGCTGGATTGGATTCGATTTGCAGAGGCATCAGCGGCACATGGTCCGTCGGAAATTACGGTTAAAATTCCCTATCTCTCACACCATGGTTGCGCATAAGTGTGCAACTAGTTTGTCAAGTATAACTGTTTAGGTGAGGGTACCTTATTATAGGAAATTTTTCGCGACACCAAATTTTCGCGTTTTTCTCAAGTCGTGAAATTCTCATATTTACTGGCCTTTGTTAGAAGCCAAATTTTCGACAAATTCTACAAATTCGCCAAAATTTATTGATGCCGCGAAAATGTCCTGTAGTAAGGAAGTACTGTCTCAGAAAAGGGTCTGTTGGCGATTGACGTTTCCTCGACTTTGGGGAAAATCATTTCCAGAGTCTAAAAGTCATGATCATCATAATCGCTTGCGTGTGAAATCTTTATTATATTAGCAGTTTCTGATAAAAGTTAACATTGCATTTCATTTTTTAGATAATAGAACTGTAACATTTGTCCTCTTTTCAGACGCATTAGCACGGAATGGCCAGAGAATATTTTCGTATTCTCCGCCTAAGAAATTGTAACAATCGTTTAATTCGTGTGCGAGTTAATGTTGTAAGTTTAGACGAATTTAATAATAGAGTTAAAGTTCTCATCGTTTTGAAAGCAGAAACGGCTGGACAGCCATTTTCTATTTAACTTTTGTGTATGTAGTAGGGATTGAATTTGTTCATTTGCACGTCACGTCCATTTGCAAGGGGAACGTAGATATTAAAATATGCAAGTTTGCTTCTAAATGAGAGTAGTTTTGGCTTCATTTGTCGACGCGCGCAGACTTTCGTTTTCAAAAACTGAATCAGATCGCAACTTCTGGCACAATTGCATTGGTGTTCTGGGTAATGCGCAGGGGGGGACGGGACCAAAAAGTGTACATTCGTTTGGGTCTTTATAGTAGCAATTGCTATTCGGCTAATTTTACTTGAATAGCGTTCGCATGCACCTCAATGAAATCGAAAGGAAAGTTGCAAAATGAGAAAGTACAACATTGCGAGTTACAAAATTGCAGCTTGTGTCCACCCCAGCTCTGATACCCCGGCATTCTACATCGGGCAGTAATCGGAATAAAATATTAAAAACAAAAGGTAGTGAAGTGCCAAAAAAGTTTTTGAAAAAACTTTTTTGGCTCTTCACTACCTTTTGTTTTTTATTAATATTTTCATCTGAAATAGTGCCACGCAATACTGTGAACTTTTGTTTATCATTTATCCTAGTGATAGGAATAGTTGGGTGCAATGTTACCCGCAACTGATGTTATGTATTCACGGTAAGAGTTAGAAGTTGCACCGTGTGTTCGTATGTTAGTGTTTGAACACAGCTTAACTGCATGGGGGGGGGGGCGGGATTTTCGAGCGGCACGTATTTTTCGGCTTCAACATTTCCCTTGCAGGAATGTTTTTTCTGCATGAAATGACATTTTTGGGGGCTACTCGCTGTGCAAAAAATTTTTTCCCTCTGTTTTCCCTTGCATGAATCTTTTTTGTACTCCCCCCCCCCCCCACCCCCACCATAACTTTTCTAATGGTCCGTCCGTGCTAAGGTGGTCCTATCCCGTGTGTAGCCTCCCAGGAAATCGCGCTTCCCGACTCAGAAACCTAGGCTAGCGATTCTTCTCGTATTTCTCAAAACCCTTTTACTAAGTACTTCGTTTAATTTTTAGTGTATGAAGATGCCCTGCAAAACTCAATTTCAAGACAAGCTAATGCAATTTACTATGAGATTAAAAAATACAAGATCACATAAGAAAAATGGGCAACTCCATTCTTCTATAAGACAATCTTTATTTAAGAATTAAATAATCACGCATCATTTGAGATTCATCAAATTGCTTTGAAATTTTTACTATTTAGTTAGTCGTCTTCTTCTATATCACTTAGCATGTCCATGTTTTCATCATCCAGCAAGTCCAGTTCATCAGGTACCTCATTAAGTTTCTCCAGACTCTCCTTTATTGTTTCATCTAGTCCCGCGAGGTACCTTTCCAAGTCATTGCCTTCACTATCCATTTCCTGCTTAATCTGGGCTACTTGTTCCTGTTCATCGTTCAAGTGATCCACAGTTGGCAGCATGGCGTCGTTCACGATGCAGTTCTCCCGGGTGCGACGTGCTGCTATTTGCTCTTCCTCAAATTTTGACGCTTCAACTTTCAGCCAATCCACGGCCTGCTCTTGTTCCTTCGCGCAAACGTTTTCTTTGCCATTTGCTGCGTTCCGTTCCTCATTTCCAAACAGGCCGTGCTCTGTGACTGAAGGTAATCCAACACTACGCGAGCTCTCACACAATCTGTTCATGCTTGAAGGAACCCGATGCGCCAGATTGAAAGCTTCTTTGAGACTCCGTGGTTGAAAACATATCGATGAGTTTGCTTGTTCGTGCATGGCTTGAGGAGAAAGTGGAGGACTACTGTTGACTGCCTGAGGACCGTGAGTGCGCTGGTAGCTATAAGAAGCGCTGTTAAACTGCATACCACCAGGACTATGCGTCGTCATGTACGTCAGTCGCCGTTTTGACGGCCTTGGTTGATAAACCCAATTTGGATGCTCCATTCGGTGCTTTTCCTTTAAACGAGAAGCTTCATCAAAATAGGGCCGCTGTTGTTCCGTGGAGAGCTCGTTCCAGATCTCTCCTAGCTTTACGCTTATCTCAGCGTTGTTCGCGTTTGGGTATCGTTTAGCGATAGTCGATCGATACAGCCGCGCCCAGATCATAAATGCATTCATTGGCCGTTTCACTTTAGGGGAATTGCTTTGTTGGAGCTGCGCTTGAAGGCTGTGGTACATATGAGGCATACGGAGAAATGTTTGGCTCATCGGATCAAAAGGGAAGCCTTTGAAGCTACCAGGATTTGCTAAATCCGTGGATTGTGGTGTGGAGTTGTTTGAAGTCTTTTGAACCGGCGAAGCAGGACAGGAAAATTCCCGAGTTTTTGTTTCGTTTTTGGGAGTAGAGTGGTTGGGTGAGCCATTCTGTACCACTGACTTCTTAGGCGTCTGAATTTTTTCATGCGTCGATCTTTTCTCTTCTTGTTTTGTTTGCAACGCCAGTCCATCGCTTGGTGAAGATTTGCTGGTAATTGAACCATTGTGTTCGTTTTTTGATGTCGTCAAGTTTGGCATTGTCTGAATTGCAATAAACAATCGACAATGCAAATGTGACAACGTCTTTGTTTCGCAACAATGGAGCTTATCCTCTGAAGGAAAAACAATGGCTGCCTTGTTTAAAACCGTTGGTTATTTCCATGACAACGTTTCGAAGCGATTACGTACACGCGCAACTAATGCTTGGCGCGTGCAATCCAGATGTTCGAAAAGTGAGCAAATACGCAAACGCAATATAGCTACGCGTTTAAAAGTGATTTTCCACGGGGCTGACTGAGCTGCAAGATCCACACTTTTTACCCTTTGGGGTTAACCCTAGCTAGACTTGCTCCAAGTCGCTCGTTCTGATTATGGAGGATGCTCGCGTGGTCCAAGGCAAGGTGGTGGCTGCTTCTACTCGTTTCGCAGACAACCTTTTGCATCGCATGGCGCGCAATACACACAAAATTTCCGAGCGCGTGTTTTGCCATTATCTAAACGTCTCCTCTGTCCCCATGAGAAGAGACGAGCAACTCGGAACAAGTCTAGAAAGGTGGGTTTCTGGATGTCCTCAGTACGAGTAACACTCAAGATGTCACGCAGAAGTTTTTGTTGACCTTAGTCTGAATGAGTGTAAATTCTGAGAGAAGCGTTATAAGTTATGCGCGGTAATGGTTTGGCGGATCATACAGCTCATATAAACTTTTTGTCTATTTTCCGAGATAAAAGAAAACATGTCGTGAGCGAATTTTAGATTATCTGTAGTTAACGCTCTCCTCTTCAGGGCGCCTTCAAATAGTCAGCGGTTTTGCTGTTCACAGTGTTCAGAAAAATCATGATGGCGTCCAGCAGGAGCTTGTCATGTAAGATTTATTTTAGAGAACTTATAATCTTCAATCATTCCTTGTATTATAGCTACCTATTGGTGTACTTTTCTTAAATCTTCAACTTCTGAAGATTTTTTTCTGGTGATAGGGTACGAACAGTGATGAGGTCGTGCAGGTAGGGGGAATCAAATACAAATTTTAATTTTCTAGTTTAGTGTCACTGTAAGTGGGCATATAAACAGTTTGCACGTCTTAATGCTGAAATTTATAAAGGTTATGGAATTAACCTGTACATACAAGAACATCATCATGTTATGCTCACCGGATGATTTAAGCTTATACAGCAAAGTGCACACAATGAACGGTACTGCCGGCGGCAGTGTCTCACCGTTCGAAATCTTCGTACTTTCCGGTTGCCCCTTTCAAAAAAGATATCACCGTAGAAAACGAAACCAAAAATCTATTTAGTCCTACTCTGCATTATTTGTAGGATCCGCAAGTCACTGAAAATTGTCCACTGAATTTAAACATTATCCGAAAAAAAATGATGAATCGCGAAACTTTGATACAAGCTTACCTTTATTTACGGTGGCCCATATCTGCAAAACGCAACAACAAATTCTTTAACACAAATTCAAATTCAATAAACACAACAACAAATTCTTAAACACAAATTCAAATTCACTAAACACAACAACAAATTCTTAAACACAAATTCAAATTTACTAAACACAACAGCAAATTCGTTTAACAAAAATTCAAATTCAATAGACACAACAACAAATTCGTTAAACACAAATCAAAATGCACTAAACACAACAACAAATTTGTTAAACACAAATCAAAATGCAGTAAACACAACCACAAATTCGTTAAACACAAATCAAAATGCACCAAACACAAAGCAGAAGTGATATAATTCATGACATTTATTCAACGTCTAAACCCAACATTTGTCAACCGCTGACAACTCGCTTTTGCTAAAGCCCGCCAGTGTTCCGCCATTTCGCAATGTTTTGTTCCAGCTGTGGAGCTGGTTTGGATCCTTCAGCTAATTTTTGTCCTTTTTGCGGACAAAAGAGAGGGAGCAACATCGTTAATACAAATGAAACAAATAAGAATGCAGCAACAAAATGTCTGTCCTTCAAAAACTATGCAGCAAAGAAAACCGAAGAGAGGTCTACTCACTTCCGAAGTGGCTCAAAGAAAAAGGCAGCGAAGTCCAAAAACGTGGATCCGTTCGCACTAATAAACATAGGTATCATGCGGTACGTTAGTCCAGATGTGGTTACACCAGTTCGTGGAAAAACATTGCCCTTAAAAGTAAAAAAGGATTCAGAGTACATAGAAGTGTTCGCGGAGGCCTTGGTGAAGCGACAGGCTCATGACAAGTCATTTGACACGACAACAAGCTGGAAACTAGTTTACCCCGATGGCCAATCGGCTATGACTCTCCCAGGTCAACCAGAGGAAGCGTTTACTTTGCGAAAATACAAAGAAGATTTAGGAAAACAGTACAACAGGATAACCTTGTACTTGTGCCCAGACGAACCGGAACAGTTGGAAATCGATAATGATGCTGATGAGGAGTCTGATAGTCATGATACAAGGTAAGATATGCTGTACGGATCACTGAAGTGATATAGAAAATAGAACAAACTTTGCGTGCTTTTAATCTTTAACAAGACTGGCTTAGGCAGAATGGCGCTACATACTGTACTGGGAGGACTGTAAATAAATTAGTTATATGGAGTCATATTTTCATCCATGCAGTCGTATTTTACAGTGCATATCCCTGACATCTCTCTTTCAGAGCAAAAGCTACTTTTTTTAAAATTATCTTATGTTGATTTAATGTTTGCTATTTTTCAACAGAAGGAGAATTGGAAAAGAGGACTGTGAACCTCAAGAAGAACATCTGCTTTAACCTAATCCTGATTCTCAACACCGGTATAATCATTAAACCATATTTGTAGAATATCTTTTCAATTCTGGATTCCTTCAGAATAAAAGATGCCTTGTTTAAAATTAATGTCAAAATATTTACTTTTTTATAGGAAGAAAAAAGTTAGAACAGATGAGTGTGAACCTCCTCTTCAACTTGGCCCTCAACATAGGTATAATCATGAAATATAATTTTAGTGTTGTGGAATGTCCTTCCAATCCAATTTTAGTCGTAGTTTTAGTCATAGCTTGGATTTGGTTTGGTTGCACGATATCCACCAAAGGAATGCTTACATCTTCATTTTACAGGGAACTCCAAAAACTGACCAGTCAAAACTCATCAGACATGTTAATTAATGTTGGAGACCCAGATTGCACAGCTACATCTGATAGTGACCTGCTGTATGCCTCCTTGCTTTGTGAAGAACAACACAATAGTAGTGAATCAGAGGAAGAGGCTAACCATGAAGATTTTCCAGGAGTACTGGAAACAAACAGTGGTTCATCATTACAAGATATACTTACACAATTGGCCTGTGCGATTAATGAGGATAAGATTTCCAAATTTAATATCAGTCGTAGTCATCTTTGGGAAGGGGCTTTAAGAGGTCTCAGAAGAAAGTCATTTTCCCCTGAGAGCAAGGTCTCAGTTAAATTTACTGATGATTCGGGAACTCCTGAGGGAGCAGTAGATTTAGGGGGGCCAAAAAGGGAATTTTTTACCCTTGTGATGGAGTGGATGATGAATTCACAGTTATTCTGTGGCACAGAAAAAAACAAATATTTGTCATGCAACTCTAACTATCTAGGAGATGATTTTTATTTTTATGCTGGTGAGCTTATTGCCATGTCAGTAGTGCATGGTGGACCCGGGCCAAAGTGCTTCGGGTTACCCTTATATGATGCACTGACAAAAGGAGTCATGCAAACGACTGTAAACCTGGAGGATGTGTACGATGTAGAGCTAAGAAATTCTCTACAACGTTTAAAAGATGCCAAAACAGTTAAAGAAGCTCAAAACCTGATTTCAGAAGATAATCTAGAAAAAGTTTTAGAACTGGCAGGCACCCTTCAGATATTAAGAAAACAGGATGATGTTTTAAGTGTTGTTCAAAACACTGCCCATTGGTTTGTGTTAGGTAGGGGACATGCCTGCTTTGAACGTTTCAAAGCAGGTCTTTCTACATTAGGTGTCTTAGGGGCTATGACAGAACATTATGAAAAATTTAAAGAAGTGTTCTGCTATTCCAATGTTCAGCTTAATGCAGATTTATTTGATTGTCTCTTTACTATTAACTACAGTGATGAAGGGTCAAATAACCGTCAACGTGAGAGTCTAGTTCTATCTCATTGGAGAGACTATCTCCAAGATGTTGAAGATCAGTCAGTTGAAATCACTTTCAGTGATATTCTTTTCTTTGTCACTGGCTTAAGGAAGGTTCCTCCATGTGGCCTGGCATTACAGCTTAGCTTCCTCCATGAGCCCGAAGGGAAGGATAATATAATGTCTACGTTTCCAATGGCAAATGCATGTGCCTGTAAATTACGGCTACCAGTAACCCATGCAAGTTACGATGATTTCAAACAAGATCTTACATTTGCATTTCTCAATACAAAGGGTTATGGATATGCATAGTTGCAGGTGGTTCTTGCTTAGAACATACATCGAAACTGGTTTGTTCAGTTCAAGGGGTTTGTTGTCTTCCTGGATCTGTGAGTACTGAAGAGCTACAATCATTTATTGTGAAGATTCGTTACAACCTTGTTACTTAGTTGAAATTTACATGTAGCTACTATTTACTGAGGCGAGATTTTCATTAGTGAATTTTGAAATTTTTGCAACTTGAAACTGTATTTCTGATGCTGCACATGGAAAAGTAGTTTAATTTGAAGCTATACCGTTTTTCCCTTTGGAATATTGATATTTTATTCCTATTAGAGGAAACTTCATGTTGAAGTGAAACGAAACTGACAGCTGAACACCAATGAATAAAGATGATTTTGTTGAAACTATTTCACTGCTCTATTTCATTTTATATGTACCCCATGGTAAACGCTTTGTACATATACGTCCCTCCTAAAGTGTGAGGTTTTGAGCAGAAGGTATCAATTATGACAACACTGGTCTGAAATAGGGCCTCAATTTATGCTGTTTTTGTTTGCTCAGATCCTACAAAGGTGTAGAAAACAAGGCCAATAGGAACAAGAACAACAACAACAACATTAGCACACAACAACAGGATCATGAAATGACACAAGGATAACAGCACAGTTAATAATAATAATAATAATAATAATAATAATAATAATAATAATAATAATAACTTCTATTGCACAATTATAAATGTAAAAATTTTCAATTGTGCAAAAAAAAAATTACAATGATAATGCCAGTCTGATCACAGTTCAGCATGGTCTTAGTAGAAATTTTAAGATTCTGGTTGCTGTTTAGAGTTATTCATTTGAAGGTCCTTCTGTAGAAATAATAAGAAGGTTACACTTACGTCCTTGCAACTGCCTGGTATCTATTTGAGCAACAAATTAATTGGCTGAATCCCTATGTACACAAGAAAAATGTGTTGTTATTGTTGCTCAACACTCCCTCTATCCCCCGAGAGGGTCGGGCATGGGACTGCATTCCATGAAAGGAAAATTCATCAGATGGGTGCCTGGGAGTGGGGGTCTTAGGTGGGAATTTTGTAAAGCAGAGCTGACAAAGCTTGGAATTGAGACAAGAGAGAAAACCTTACAGAAGTAAACATAAGTGTAAAGAAGATCCTCGCAGTTATTAACGCAACTTATGCAGTTGCGAAAAGAAAGCCCTGAAAAAATCAGGCTTGCCGGGATTCGAACCCTGACCTCTGCGATACCGGTGCAGCGCTCTAACCAATTGAGCTAACAAGCCAACTGGGAGCTGGTCATTAAATTGGTTCGTAATATACCCGGGAAAGATGAAGATGAAATTATGAATATATGAAACTCATATATTTGAACTGCGGAATGAAGAAATAAGTGTAAAGAAGATCCTCGCAGTTATTAACGCAACTTATGCAGTTGCGAAAAGAAAGCCCTGAAAAAATCAGGCTTGCCGGGATTCGAACCCTGACCTCTGCGATACCGGTGGAGCGCTCTAACCAATTGAGCTAACAAGCCAACTGGGAGCTGGTCATTAAATTGGTTCGTAATATACCCGGGAAAGATGAAGATGAAATTATGAATATATGAAACTCATATATTTGAACTGCGGAATGAAGAAATAAGTGTAAAGAAGATCCTCGCAGTTATTAACGCAACTTATGCAGTTGCGAAAAGAAAGCCCTGAAAAAATCAGGCTTGCCGGGATTCGAACCCTGACCTCTGCGATACCGGTGCAGCGCTCTAACCAATTGAGCTAACAAGCCACTTATTTCTTCATTCCGCAGTTCAAATATATGAGTTTCATATATTCATAATTTCATCTTCATCTTTCCCGGGTATATTACGAACCAATTTAATGACCAGGGGCCCGTTTCTCGAAACTCCCGGTAACTTTCCGGGCCTGGTAAGTATTTTTTTCGAGCTCATTTATTTGTCAGCTAATGGTAATTATTGGTGCAAACTTAGAGATATGCGTCATGAAATTATAAAGATTAAAATTTAGCTTTCAAAATCAATAAAATTTATATAGCTGTTGGAGAATATTGTGCACCTAAAACAGTTTTCGGGCCCGGAAAGTTATCGGGAGTTTCTAGAAACGGGCCCCAGCTCCCAGTTGGCTTGTTAGCTCAATTGGTTAGAGCGCTGCACCGGTATCGCAGAGGTCAGGGTTCGAATCCCGGCAAGCCTGATTTTTTCAGGGCTTTCTTTTCGCAACTGCATAAGTTGCGTTAATAACTGCGAGGATCTTCTTTACACTTATTTCTTCATTCTGCAGTTCAAATATATGAGTTTCATATATTCATAATTTCAGAAGTAAACATGTTATTGAAGCTGACAAGTTAGTAACCTTGTGGCCAAACATAAATTAGTCATGAACTGGTGAATTTTTAGCAACTGACCACAATCATTTGAACAATCATGAACTGGACCTTCATGAAATGGCCATTTTAAATATTTTTTATGGCCTGTTCCTGAAGTAAATACATCCGTACTGAACTGTATTTAAGACGTGCTTTCCCGGGGGGGGGGGGGGGGGGGAGGATATTTGGCAAAATGGTGCTCCATTGTAGGGGGAGTGGGGCTATTGACATGCAAGCAGTAAAAAATACCCCCAGGTAAACCTGCCCTCTCCTGGGTCGGGCAAAACATTGATAAGTGCATTACAGTTAACGATAGACAAATGTCATGTGCAGTGGTATGAGTTATCCTGCTATCTGCATCAGATGTTGGAAAAGGGCTAAAGCCTCCCTCCAGTTTGCAGGGGGGTGCAGATTCAAACTTTCTAGCACATAATTAAAATACTCTGTAAAGATGTTTTCATCATTGCCAACAGCACAGTACACGGCCATATCATCCAGTTGCTGATCGGTAACCAGACATTTGAAATCTTCAAATCCACTGTTCTCTGGAAGGTAGAAAAGTTCATCACGTCTCCCAGGGATGGTATCGTGTCGTGATTTGCGAATGTAATGGGTATTCCAGTGATCCCGTACGTGGTCTAGATCTGCCTGCAAGATGTCTTTGAAACAGAACCATAGACATTGCATACTTAATTCACTTGCAGTGTTGACAACGCTTCTGTCCACTAAATCTTTAAAAAAATTTATCCACCAAGTTGATCTATCGTGACGATAAAATGACCACCATTCTCTCGATGCGCTGGTTTGCTGGAGACGAGCCGTATCTATGTGCATTTAATCCCGCTTGATCGTCGTTTCCAGATCCACGAAAGTAACACTGCATGGCTGCCATGGTCCCGTTTTCAGTACCACAGTCTGTTCGGAAAACTCTTGGACAACCTTTGTTCGAAAAAACGCAGTCGTAAAACAACGAAGCTACGTGAGATGGGTCGTTGTTTGAGGGGCAAATCTTTAACCACATGACTCGACGACTGAAACCGTCTACGCAACCATGGATAGGAAAGCCATAGGGCTTAAGTTTATCGTAGCCGTCTACGTGCCACGCAAAATTAGGCCCGGGGTTAGTGTACATCCTTCTCCTTAGTCTATGAGCCCTTCGAAGAGCTGTTCCTTCGGGATCTACCTGACGCACGTAATATGCTCTCCACCTTGCTTCTTGGTGCCTGAATCCCGTAATTCAAATGAAGGCAGTGCCACATAGCTCGATAACCCCTCATACAACCGGGCCCATCTAATTCTTGCTGGATAGCCTGGTGTACGTCCCTATCGTCAGTCTTTGTATCCCTTCTTCTCAGTCCATACTCTCGAAGTCTGTTGTGAAGTGTCCGCATAGACATTTCAATTGCGTGGTACTTCTTCAATAATTGTAAAATGATCGAGTAATGAAATCCACGATCGAAGTAATAACGTATGAGAACCTCCTCTTCATCGACAGCTGTTCCACATCTGGGACAAAACACGAACGTGGTCTCGAGCTCTTCCGAGCAATACAAGCACTTAAGAAAACCATCCATCTTCTACCTTCTTCACACTTTTAAATGGCAGAAAATGGCGGGCTTTTGTAAAAGCGAGTTGTCAGCGGTTGACAAATGTTGGGTTTAGACGTTGAATAATTGTCATGAATTATATCACTTCTGCTTTGTGTTTGGTGCATTTTGATTTGTGTTTAACGAATTTGTTGTTGTGTTTACTGCATTTTGGTTTGTGTTTAACGAATTTGTTGTTGTGTTTACTGCATTTTGATTTGTGTTTAACAAATTTGTTGTTGTGTTTAGTGCATTTTGATTTGTGTTTAACGAATTTGTTGTTGTGTCTATTGAATTTGAATTTTTGTTAAACGAATTTGCTGTACTGTGTTGTGTTTAGTAAATTTGAATTTGTGTTTAAGAATTTGTTGTTGTGTTTAGTGAATTTGAATTTGTGTTTAAGAATTTGTTGTTGTGTTTAGTGAATTTGAATTTGTGTTAAAGAATTTGTTGTTGTGTTTTGCAGATATGGGCCACCGTATTTATTTGATGTATAAACATACTTCAGTCTTCTAGAAGTACTTGAAAACTTGCTTTTCCACTCAATATCAAGTTTTATTGTTTGTCACAACAGGAAATAAAATATTGGAGCAAAATTTACAGGGTTGGTGGTAATGTTGTCACGTGTGTCATTGAATAAGCGAATTTATCTCAAGTAGCTGTTAATTTGCATGAGCTGTGCGTAGAGCATTTGACGGTGATTTGGCGGCAGGCAATCGGGTTATGAAATGGATGTTTTGAAATCTAGCCTTACAGGAACCACATTTTGGCTTCCGTAGCACTGGGTATATTTATCTAAGGCCAGATGAGAGATAAGAAGCCTTTAAGATCACGGGAAGGCGGTGAGTTAAATAGCAGTACTTGTTGAATCCTTCACAATAGTATTATGTGTTCATTTGTTTGGCATTTCATCTGAGTGTTTAGTTTGGCGTTTGCTCTGTCTCGAATGGCACTTTGTTCTTGGACACATTAAATACACAACAAAACAATCAAAAGGCTGATATAATACGCACGCGGTATAAACATCAGCTTAGCAAAAGGTTATTCGGAACCGACCGCGTGACTAGCGTTAATTTACGCTTTTATGCTTTCCGCGTCCAATATAGAATCGGACAGAATTCGCGTCTACGTCCGTGTACGACCAAGGACTCTCGAAGAATCGAAAAGGCAAGAAAGTCTTGGTGTTGATGTGGAGTCCGCCAGATCTGAGGTAAGCATTTTAGTTTGTTTGTTTATTTAATTTTTGACCGAAAAGGAATTTGTCCACTACGGGAGCTTCGCGTGATGGTTTTCACGTGCACTCGAATTATATTTTTCAAATATTTTATTTCCGCGTTGATGTGCTATTTCCTGACAAATTCAAGGGTTCTCATCTTTTCTGGAATGTTTTTATTAATCTGAAAAGGCAAACTGTGAACGTTTTATACATAAAATAACAATAATAAGGTGAACAAAGTCTTTTTAACGTGTATTTCACTGTCGCGCGAATAAATTAGTTAGCTGATTTTAGTGTTTTTTACACATACTTATTAGCCAAGTGTACTAAACATCAAGTGAAGCGTTTGTACCTTTTCACCGCAGCGCTTAATTTCTAAGCTTGTCAGCAGTATTTTCTTTTACGAATCTCTAATTTACGCTGTCAATAACAAATTAATTGCGCACGGGCCATGTTTAATTTTCGTAGTCTTAATTTATGTCGTCTCATCAATAGATCAAATTCAGTAATTCTTACAAGGACAATACACAGATTGTATTTTCAAGAATGGTTAGTTAGACGAGATCAAAGTTATATTATTTTTAATGCTGACAGTTTAAAAATCAGCCCGGATTTTGAAGACTTCTTGCAACTGATAAGAACAATGCATGAAACAATTAGACAATTGTTTTTCTAGTCTTTTCGGAACAGACCGACAAACAGTATTTCGGTTTATATCATTTCCCATTTTATTGTCTCATAGATTTCTTGTCATGAGTCTTTTATCTTCTCCCCTAAACAATTTACGATGACTTAAAGTCCTTAGTACAAACGTAACATAGAAATTGATTGAACTGGGTTAAATGGACAGTACTAGATTGATTTAATTGTCCCTGGTTAATACCGGCAATGATTATTTTAGGACACCAACAATGCAAAGAATGTGAAATATAGGCATTAACAAGAGAGGTTATAAGACCACAAAATGCAAAACAACTTTTCTTCCACCCTTTTTGGGAGGCACTTCAACAGGAGGGCCAAAATATATTGTTAAATAACAAACATGCTATCAAACAACAAATTTCTCCTGCTGCTTGCTCAAGCACTAGGATGTTTTTGTTTTTGTTTTAATTGTTTTGTTTTTTTTTGCAATTGACACGAATCAAACATTTGTTTAGCTGTAGAGGTTAATGCAAGTTGTTTTTTCTAGAATTCCTGATTTTGTTGAATGAATCATGCAAGAGATGTTTGTAAAATATTTTTTGATAATTGATTTTGAGAGTTTAGATTTCAAGCTCTGAGTTGCAAATTTGTCAGCGCTAATTAAAAGTATACAACTGCTAGTTAGCCATGGTCAAAGTGCATGCTGTTTTTTTTCCTCACACCCCTGCTGAAGCTGTTGAGAGAGATTGGTACTTTGAGAAGCATTTTAGAAGTCATGCAGGCTGATTCAGCATGGAAATTGAATGAGGATTTAAAAAAATAGAACATCAAAATTAGTTTATCCCTCCCCCCCCCCCCAAAAAAAATTCTTAGAATACCAGTATTTGAAACACAGTAGAAACTTAAATGTTTAGACATGCTGCTTAAACTGCTGATTAAATGTGTGGAACACACTCTATACTTAACAAAAGTGGGGCCTGCAGTGATCTCAACACAAAAGGCACTACTTCACAAAAAAATATTTAGTTTTATTAGTCAGACTGCTTTCAATTACAGCTTTGTGATTTTACCTTGATTTTATGATCCAATCATGGTCATTTTATTTCAAAATAGTACCATTAATGTTGGCACCATTTCAACAGCTGGACTCACCACTTGTCTTTATCCATTCCTTTTGATTTGGCTCCAGTTAAATTAATGTTTGCAGATGTCCATGGTTTCAAAGTAACCTTCATCACACTCAATATTTACGAACCTTTAAAAGGATGTTAATAGTGTACTGTGTCATATATGTGAACAGGTTTCGCTCAATGATGCCAAGGAAAGACGATATAAGTTTGACAAAATATTCACCCCTCAAGCAAGCAATGGACAGGTTTGTTACAGTACCTATGATGTCTGTAAGCGCTTTTTATTATGTACAAACCTTAAAAACCTTTTAAATTTTTCCAAAATAACATGCAACCAAATAATTGTGTTCTTTCATTTTTGGCTATTTCCACATATTTTTGTAGGTCTTTAATACTGTTGGCAGGCCACTGGTTGATGCAGTGTTCTCAGGCTTCAATGGAACTCTCATGGCATATGGTCAGACAGGCACAGGTAAGAGACATAAAAGTTTGCAATAAAAGAACAAGAAGAGAAGTGGGAGAGAAGGAAACTGTAAGAGTAAGGAGCCCTCAGGGAAGGACACAGAAAATGGCATGGCATGGAATACCCCTCATGGGATGCCCCCCCCCCCCCCCCACCACACACACTCCCCACCAAAAAAAGATAATATTCAACTCTGCAACACTATGGAAAAAGGGCTGTTTGTCAGTAAAAAGTAGGTGGATCTCTGCAGATGAATGAACCCTGGTTTATGGGGGATGGGAGGTGCTTTGGACTTTATTTGAGATATGCAGTCATTAAACCTTGATTCTCTGGACTTTTGATTGTGCATTGTTGTCTTATTCTCAGTGGCCCTGATATATTTATTTTATAAACATTAAGTGATGGTCATGACATCTTTGAGTGGAAAAAGTGTGAATTTCAACAGGCTTCACCAATTCGTTTACTCATGTTAACGTTCCCCAGGGAAATGTAACGAAGAATGCTATCAAAAAAGGGAAAGTCGAACATGAGGATAATTTAGCTGTCTGTAAATACAGTATCCTCTGAAACCAAGTCTTGTTTGGTGATTTATCATATTCAATTTTGATTGAGTTACATTGAGAAAAATCCATTTTTCTTCCTTATAAATCTGGACTCTTGATTACAACTTTTCAGTCAGCAGTCCCACTGAATCTGGATAATCAAGGCTCGACTGTATTTACAGTTACCAAAGTCTAGTGGTAGTTATTAAGCCATTTTGTTAGTAGCTAGAGGACCATTTTGTGTTACACTTAAGTCTGATAGATGGAATAGGTCGGTTGTATAGGCTGGATCTTAAATAGGGTACAAAAACTCATGTCTCAAACAGGTTTAAGTTGTTGAAAGGGGGATTACATGCACGTAAATCAGTGAAGTAGAGGAAATGTTAAAATGCTTTCATGATATTTCTTAACAGGAAAGACCCACACCATGATGTCAAGTGATGGGATCTGTGTTCAAGTAGTTGAAAAAATATTTAGGAGGATTCATCTTGACAAATACCATGACTACAAGGTAAACAAGAAAACAGTTACCATGACTATGGGGTAAACAAGTGAACCGTTACTATTACTAGAAAGTAAACAAGTAATTAAATTATTGCCATATGGCTAGAAGGAACTCAAGGCAAGTAAAAAATTGCCCAATGCTCTAAACAAATGGCTGGGAATAGACTAACATTTTACACTTCTTTATGTATCCAGAATAGTAAATTGATTTTGTTAACTTTTTCTAGGTGTGCATGTCCTATCTCCAGATCTATCAAGAAAAAATTTTTGACTTGCTTAATGCTAACTCCAAAGTTGAGTTAGTGCTGAGAGAGGATCCCAAAAAAGGTATAAAACATTAAACAGTTTAAACATTATTTCTTAGCATGAGCCTTAAAGAGTATCTGTTGAATGAGAGATGGAGGCACTTCGTACAATGTACGTGTTATAGATGGTCTTCAAGATAGCCATCTTATATTATTCGATTTCCAAACTGGCATCTTTTTACTAAGGGATGGGTTCTAACGAAGGCACCTCTTAGAGGTTAGTCATAAAGATTTTTACACTTTAGGATGGGTACCTATTTGATGGTTGTTTCTCACAGATGGGCACCTGCTGGATCAAAAAAGAGACTGGACCATGAGCAACTCTCACCAACAGACACCTCTAGACTTGGGTGCTGTGGTTTCAGTACACTGTACCTCCAAGAGATGTGGACATCGTAGCCATTTCCCATTTCCAATCAGTTACGTTCATGTCAGATAAATCCTAATCAATGAATTTAGAATACACAGCTATTCAATGTCTTGTATTACAGGTGTGTATGTGGAAAACCTTTCAACCTTTGTTGTGCGTGACACTGCTGAAGTTCTTGCTTTGCTAAAACTGGGAAAGAAGAAGCTCATTTTTGGTGAAACTCGAATGAATCGAGTTTCTAGCAGGTATTAATAGTACAAGATGTATGATCCTGCATCTCACAAACAGCGCTCCACTGGATTTCGAAAACTCACTGTCACTGTCACTCTTACAATCTTTTCCTGTGTAGAAAGGCAACGCTTAAATTATACTTGCTAATCTTAAGCCCCGGATGAACGATCAAACATTTTCGTCCAATATCGTGTTGGAAGAACATGTTTTACTGTTTTGAACCCTCTCTTAACTTTACATTTCCATTGTCCGATGTTTGTCAAACATTGTTTGCCCGTTTAGCCACCGAACGTTTTGTGTGACAAACACGATGTTGGACGAAAATGTTTGACCGTTTAGGCGGGGCTTTAAAAGTGTGTTCCCTCTAGTAGAACTGATGGCCCTTTTGTTTGAGCCTAAGAACCGCAGACTTTGGTCTGCAAAATAGTGAAATAGTCGTAAACTGTAATTGTCTGTAAATTATTCTCTGTAATAAAAAAAGGAACCGAATTAGAATTTGCCGTGAGATGTTATTTTAAAGCCGTTTTTAACGGCCACAATTCCGTGAGGGATCATTTCTCCTGCGTGAAATTTCTGTAACGTTAATGTCTTGGTGTCGCATGAGGGTGGACTCAGTCCCTGCTTTTATAGCCAGCCGTTGGCGGCCCTTGTAAAAGCACAAAACACGTTCAGACGGTTGTTTGGCTC
This sequence comes from Siderastrea siderea, assembly GCA_964030785.1. Lineage (NCBI taxonomy): Eukaryota > Metazoa > Cnidaria > Anthozoa > Scleractinia > Rhizangiidae > Siderastrea > Siderastrea siderea. The sequence continues at coordinate 73,244,056 of OZ034968.1, read as the reverse complement.
TACTGACTCTTTTTTGTCACTTAACATCAGATCCCACTCCGTGTGTCAGATAAAGGTGGAAAGAACACGCTCCAAAGGTGGCGTCAAAGCAGCTGCAACAGGTATCAAATGCCAGAAATATAGCACATGGTCTCGAAATTTTCCCGGCAAATCAATAACGTTTTTCGAGTGCATCAACTGAATTCAAACTTTCACCTCATCTAACCTCTATAATTTCCACGGATTGTGACGTGAACCAACGTTAACTGTGTGCAGGGACTTTGGATCATATTTTTTCTTCCATATGAGTGAAAATCACCGACGTACATAATGATCAGTATACACCCATGCTCGGGAATGTCACGTCAGTCGGTCGCACGAGTATAGCAAAAAACTGCCTGTTTTTCCACGGCAACGGTTAGGTAGTAAACGTTGCTCAGCAACGTAAACGTCATGTGTGCTTTGCTGCGCTTGGGACTGAGCGCACCTCCACGTCGCTTTCACGCCTGCAATGTTTGGCTCAGGGGCTAATGAGAGTCCTTCCGACCTCCAGTACTTTTCATTTAGAGATCCGCCGTAAGTGGAATGTTTGATCTCTGGTATAGAGTTCTTCTCGACACTTTATTTGTTTTCTTTTACACAGGTATCTCCAGTGTCAGTGAAAGTAGTCTTCTACCATCTTCTTCGCCTGTCACGCCTTCTCCGTCACGTAGTTTGTCATCACGCAAGCCAGCAAGATCTACAAGTAGTTTAGACCGTCTTCGTGAGGAAAATAAACCACCGAGATTGCCCTCCAAACTTACCTCAAGCAGACCACAGAGCTTTATACCGCGCAAGACCTCGACCCCAGCACGCTCAGACACACATCGGCATAGCATGCACTTGTCGTCACTACCAGAGATCTCAGTTACGGCTGCTCCGCAGCCAAACCGCTGGTCTGTTGGGGAACTGACGCATGGATTCGCGGAATCAGAAGAGTCTTTGCTGAACTCACCAAGCGGGTCAGAAGGAAGTGATCTACAGTTTTCGATGGACTCCTCACTGGAAAGCGGAACGGAAAGTGAAGGATGGGTAAGAGGCCCTCTTCAACAAAACCATCGGCTGGTTTGTTGAGGCACTTATTTGAGGGTTCATAAAACTGATTCATGATGTACTTTTATTTCTTTTATAGAGAGGTCCTGGAAGTCCTGATATCCCGGAATTTGGCTTTGGTGATGTGAGTTTTGTCGGATTTGTCGTGTACATGAGTATATCCAAGGGCACTCAGTTTCGTTTGAAATCTCGCGTTACATTGTTTTTTTTTTTTCAATTGCCAGAGTAAGGCGACATCCCAGTTATTCTCCCTTAATGTTATTCTATCGTCACAAAATCATTTTTTCTAAACAATAGAGTAGGTTGGACACGACAGGACAAGGTTGACACTTGGTACGTCGGCCTGTGAAAGAACTGGACTTCAGATGGTTTTTACTAAGGCGCCGTTTACATGAGTTATTTCATCCCGGGATGACTTGTATCTCATCCCGGGATGACTTTCATCTCGGTGTCTGGTCATTTACCTTTGAGTGTTTACATGATTTGGAGCAAAAATGTGTTCGCCCCGGGATGATTTCATCCCGGTGCTGAAGACCAGGATGAATTCATCCCGGGGCGAACGCATTTTTGCTCCAACTGAATCATGTAAACACTTACAGGTAAATGACCAAACACCGAGATGAAAGTCATCCCGGGATGAGATGAAAGTCATCCCGGGTTGAAACTCATCCCGGGTTGAAACTCATCCCGGGATGAAATAACTCATGTAAACGGGGCCTAAATTTTAGTATTTCACAATCACAGTTGTAGTTTGAAGGTCATGACGATATAGAATAGGATTCGTGACTATATATTAGCCTTTCAGTAAACTCCACACTTACCTAATTCATATCCTTGCGTTCAGGATGATGATGACGACGAGTCATTCTTGGAAAGCATCAGGATCCGTGAAGATGTGCTTATAACTGGAAGAATTAACATGTAAGTCTACCAGTGGCCCTCAGACTCGTACCCAGTCATGTATGATTCCGGGGTAAAGGGAGAGAAGATTGGATTCTATTGAGGCACGCGGGGTGACAATGGGAAGGGGCGAAGGAAAAATAGCGACTGGGTACGAGTCTGACTGGCCCCCAGTCATTGTGTTTAGGTGCAGTTACTTCAGCATGAAGCCGGCTCTAAGAGCCGATTGCCGATTGCTTTTGACGCGAAAAGATCACAAGAAGGTCGAAGCGCGAAGCTCCAGTGGCGAGTCAATAATTGATTAGAGGTCGACAATACACAAGCCCTTTCGTAATGAGCAAGATTTCTGATTAATCTTGATTTAATTGGTTTTTTTTAAATAATTATTTTCATGTCCAGAAGCTGTAATTTATTTCTTGATTTGAGTAAGGTCTCATCCCCAAGGATGATTCACGTAAGAAAAATTCGGGTTATGACGCAATAATTTGCGCTGTAAAAAGGAAAGTTAATAGCTAACTACAATTAGTAGTTAACTGACAATTGGCCAAAAAAATAGTAGTTAACTGACATTTGGACGAAAAATTAGTAGTTTACTGACAATTGGGTACCCCCATTAGCACCCTCTATTTATACACCTGGCATGCGTAGGGCACAGATCGGGGCTTGAAGCGTGGTCAAATTCCACTGTCGCGCTTGCCGTCGTGCGGGATTACACAGGCTCTTCCTGCGTAATCTCTCCTAATTTCTTATTGAATATTGTTCTTAGGAGAATTACCGTATTTGTGTATTGTATCTAATTTGAATTTTTGCCCTGTATATTACATGAGTCCATAAACATTTTGCTTTAAGATTTTTATCATGTTTAAATAAGGGATATGGTGATGATGATGATGAGGAGGATGAGGCTTAAGGAAATCGTATACTCAACAAGATGACGCTGACCGAGCATTCTACGCATTTTTGGTATACAGTATACGCTACACGATGCATAGTGCACTGTACCGAGGAGCGCCACTTTTGTTTTCTACTTACGTAAAATTTCTCTTGAACAGCTGTGACCTCGCTGGAAGCGAACGGATAAAGAAGGCCGGGGTTGAAGGGGAACGACTATCAGAACTACAGACCGTTAACCTATCCCTCTTAGAACTGGGGTACGTATGGATCCATGATGCACGTGCGTAGCGACACTCTCATCTTTCTCCGTCATTTTAACCCTATTTTTTCATCTGATTTGTTGTCTTTTACCCTATAGTAACACAATACACGCACTGTCTGAAGGCAAGAAAAGAACTCACATCCCGTACAGAAATTCTTCACTGACTCGACTTTTACAGGACAGCCTTGGTGGAAACTGCAAAACTAGTTTTGTGGTGAGTTTTCTTCCCTTTCCTAAGACCCTGGGAACTAGGTTGCCTTTACGGTTAACGTCAGAAAGCCGACAGCGCTGAAAAACGCCTTAATTGGTCGGCGGTAGCTGCCATTTTTATGCGGTTATAATTTAACAAAACAGAGCAGAATATATGGAGAACGGGATAACCTTATAGCGCTCGTACAATTTTATGATTAGTTTGTAATAGATGCTTTTTCTCGCGGATAACTTAGCTGTTTTCAAATATTAACAGATGTGTGTTTCACCGTTGCTAAGAGATGTGACCGAAACTCGATGCACGCTGGACTTTGGTCAGCGGGCGCTCAAGATCACCACTACGGCATACATCAACGTGGATGTAAGTTGAGCAGATTTGTGCCCAAGCCACATAGAGTATGTGTAATTATATATATATTTTAAATCCTGTAGTTCAAGGTAATTCTAAGCTTTTGAACCCGTAGTTGAAATCCTGAAGTGTGATAATTCAAATGAGAGCTATCGAGCTCTTGCATTGGAGGTGGGGGGGGGGGGGGGGGCGGTTGCAGGGGATGTTGTGTGTGTGGATTATGTTATGCTGTACAAGTTGGCGCCAAGTTTTTTGTCTTCTTTAAAACGTTTTTACCTCTGTGGTCTTGAATTTGTGGGACATAGTTAATAATCTTACCAGTACTAAATATATCTTATCACACCTAGCCTGAGGTTGGTTTCCGCATCGCTAACATAACGCAAATGCCTCATGGTTTGTATGGCGTGTTTCACGTAAAATGTTCACAGATGACGCAACGCTTTATTTATTTTACCAAAATTAATAAAACGGAAATTCTGTATGGGAAAACAAACTGAACCAAAATTGTTGAAAGTAAGTTTTACCTCACGAGCATGTCATCTTTTAGACTTTCGAATACTGGAGTCGATTCCGGAAAGACCTGAATGTTGCGTCCCATTAAGCACTTTCAAAATGCGTTACGTTTTGTGGTCACAGTGACTGCAAAACCACTATAACTATAAGCATCGCCAGAGAAGGACACCATACTGCTAGGCCACTTGTGAGTTAAACTGTTCTATGTTTAATGTCTTCTTAATACTTTATTCAGCGCTCAAACATCAATATTCCCTCTGAAAGATTTTTGAAAGATTATCGAACTTTTACACATGTAAAATGACCGGATATGGGCAACTCAGTTGAGAATTAAAAACCAACAGGGGGGATTTGGGTAAACGAAATGGATCTGGCATTTTCGTTTCACGGTTTTACAAAGAGCATTTTTAACAGGGTAGTCCAACATGCTTTTCAACGAAATGTTTGGTTATTCTAATCTGTCATTTTTTATCATACCGCTGACCTTGTGCGCACTGTCTCATCCATCTTTGTTTAGTATATCTTCTAACCCGACACCTGAAAATTACAAAATAAGCAAGCGTGAGCAGCCTAGATAACATTTAACGTTCGAGTTTCTTGTAGTGGCTATTATAATGGTTTTCCAGTTTCTCGGCTTTGCATATATATTTTTTCTTTACTACTACTGATTTATATCGCATTTCTACAAGTTGATATTTCGGCCATATTCCATTCACTCAACCTCGCCAATGCGTGACAAGAAACAGTGGGAAATTCAGGATAACCTGTTCAGAATATTGTCTGTATATTCAACCACGTGGCCGAATGTATACAGCAAAGATAACCAGACGGCTCAAAATAATAAACCCTCAGCATGAAGCTTTTCCTTTAACAATGAATGCTTAAGTGTAAGAAAAGGTTGCTAAGGCAGATTTTATTTTATTGACTATTAGAACCATTTGCTACTATTTCTGTTCTGACACGCCGTCTCCACGAGGCAATATTGGAGTAACTGGTGAAAAGACTGGAGAAATTACTTCCAAATGTACGAGTGAAGCCCTATTAGCGACAACATCTCGAGCCGTTTTGTCGACATGCAAGAGTTCGTTTGCGGAGTAGTATGCCGTGACGATCTATTTTCGACGAATTTAGGGTTTGTTAATTGCATTTTGATGTTAGCCCATGTGTCATCTTTCTACAGAGAATATAATTTTGGCGCGAATTTACAAAGAAAAAAAGGAAACTGAGTGTTTATCAAGCGTAACATGCGGCTGTTTTGTAATTAGCTGTCTTTTTACAAGTTTTTTTTTTTAAGTTAGGCGGTGTCACAATACGTGTTCGACTACTTTTCGGTCGATGTATGTTTTATGCAGATTTTTTTCAGGAAGCGAAGATCATGACAATTCTGTGATTGACCGAATTTTGTGATTTGCAAGTATAATTTACGTTGCTTTCTTTGGTTAAAATCCTCATTTGAAATTCACTTCGGAACTGAGGGCCATTAGGCAGTGTACTTGCTGTCACAAACATCCTGCCATATTCTCGTGTTTGGCAAAAGCCATTTTTGTGCGACCGTACGAGCCATTTCGACCACGCGAGGTTTTTACTTTTACGCAGTACACTTATATGAGAGTTTTCTCTCGTTGCACGAAAATATATTCACCAGATGCTCAGAAATTAACCCTTCTTCGTCTTTTTGACAGGTTGATTACGTCAAGTTATCGGAAGACTTAAGAAAGAAGATTGAAACACAAGGTATGAATATTGCGTTATTATTTTTCGGTTCTGTGCGTTCAGGAAACATGAAATACGCTTCTTTTTGGGAACAACAAGAAACGAAAACTTTATTTTTTTAAAACCCCAGTTATTGCGTTTTGGCTTCGCTTGTCTCTAAGTTTTCGCTATGTATTTTTTGAAATCGAAGGTGCTGGATTTCGAGCGTACACAAGAAAAAAGTCGTCGTAACTTTGTCCGACGTTTAATATGTTTTAAGGCACAACTCGAACCTCCACACTATCTCACGCTTGGGTTCATAAGGAGTGTATTTATGTCTTTTTAAAGGTGCAAATAGTTGTCGGCGGTAAACATGAAATGCATAAGTTTTGTGGCGGTCAATAAGTTAGACTTTGGTATGTAAATGTTAGTAGTGCTTCGCGCTACGTATATTTCCACTGGTCAATTACGCTACGGAGTTTTTTCAATGCACGTAACTTGAACTACTTTAGTTAATAGTTTGTCTGTTGATGATTGCCCGTCTTAATGCATTTTTTGTTTGTTTGTTTGGTTTATCGTTTCGCTGTAGTTTTAGTCACATTTAAAGACAACTCAAATTTCTCTTCCGCGAATATACTTTTTTTCACTTTTCGGCAATACGATGTATATGAGATGATACGGAGCTTAAATCACGCGCGTGTCGGAGACACGTGCGCAAAACGTTAAATATTTTGTAGTGTCATTGTGCACCAGGAATTTGCGGTTTTCCAGCAGTTGTTTTATTATTTTATGGTTAAGTTTCTTACATGGAACCATGCAAGTGAACAAGCTTTGTTGATTTAACATGCAGCTGATTTCTTAATGACTGAGCACTTCAACTGTGATGAGAATTGCTGTAAAAATATTCGTCGCGAATTTGCGGGAGGTTGCGGTTTAGTTGATATCGTCTCACTTAAGTTTAATTTTTTACGCATAGTATGCGGCGTTACTGTCAATATTTCTTTGATAAAGAAGCATTTGCAATCAATTTTTACTCAATTTTCCTTTCTTTGCTTTAATTTTATGTCCATTACTGTTTTTGTGTACCATTTACGGTTGGTTGGGAAAATTTGGTAGTGCATCTAAACAAAGAATACTGTATTCTGTAAGTCGACTTAACTGTAACTGGTTAGAAAATAAATTTGATCACCATCCAGGTAGAAGGCTATGGATAACACGCCAGTTTTTTCAGTGCTCGAGTAAACCAACGTCACGTTTTGGAAAGCACGCAGAAATAGGATGACAGTTTGGTCAGAATCTAATTCTCGAGGCTCACAATTTTAAGTTCGCGCAGCTTTTAAGTTGCTTCCTACTGACAGTTGAATTGGTTTGTTTTATTTATTTTAGTGACGGTTTCGAGCGAATGTTTAATGAAAGAGTAACTTTAAGCGAGCAATTTTGCAGAATTTTACTTCAATCCGTTTTAAAGACTCTAAAGTGCATTTGAAATGCATCTTCATTTTAATATTAAATCGGATCAGTCTCGTCAATATTGAGCTTTGTTTGTACGGTGTCATGAATGCTAAAAGCAGTTCAAATTGAATTTGTAGTGCGTCATAAAACTAAGCAATCTATCGTGTTAATTAAAACTCAACACATCGCCGCTTACATGTCAAGTAAATTTTTAACAATCGCATTATTGGAAGGCAGGCAGCATTTTCATTATAGCGCTCGCACAAAACCAGCCGCTTGCAACTGGTCCATGCGTTTGGCGCCAATTTCGCCTCGAGCTCCGCATGCAATACACCTGGCGTCAATAGAGACTTCTGATTGGTGGATTTTAATATGAACTGCTTTCTGATTGGTCAGTTTGTTGTTTTGGTTTTGGTGAAGCAGGTGGCCCGATAAGCGGTTGATCCTTTTAGGATAAACAATGAGGTCATTTCTGAACTATATTAGTCTCGTGGTTATAGGCAAGCAAAGTCGATATGCATTTGCGAGAGCCAATAGGACTACAGCGCAGACATTTGTCAACAAAACACCACGAACCTTTGTGGTGTCACAACACTTTTCGAAACGTTTCATTGTAGAATGCCTTCCACTAGTGAAGAGTCATTCAAAAGAGGTTTTTTAAAGGCTAGCATTTCGTAAAACGAAATATCGCTCTTGTCTTCTCGCTGTGTAAGTGAATCATAAATCGGAGGCAATTTGTCTTATTTCGGTGTCAGGTTTTCCTCATGGACAACTTGCTGTGAACACATGAAAGTGAACGCATATTGAGCCATAGTGACAGCTTGGAAACATCCTTCACAGCCTTCACTGCTTTTCTCATTCCGGTATCGTTCGCCCACCGAGGCGGTAGACCAGAAAATGAATTTAATTGAAAAGTTACTCAGAAAATCCCCGCGAAATGGAGGTATGAAGATATTTCTACGGAAAGATCGCCGTGAATATTTAATTTAACCAGCTAAAATGTGTTTATAGTTCCCAACATAACATATCTTAGTATTTTCTCAAAAATCTTTGCTGATCTTGTGTTTTTCCTCTTGTTTCAGAGTTGGAAATAAAGGCACAGAAGGAGAATTTTGAGAAGCAAAGTTACACCATCAAGTCTGATGCTGAAGCGAAACTGGGTGAAATACAAGCTCTTCTAGAGGCCGAGCAAGATCGCCATAGGATCGAGGTACGTATTAGCCTTGGATGTTTTGACGAACCTGGCAATAGAATCGCGCGAAACGAATGAAGCAAAACAAAAATAATAGTGAGAGAAAGTAGTGCGCTTTTTGTTTACCAAAGAAAGAAACGGAGATAGATGACGGAGGAAATAAGATAAATAATTGTATTCAACCTTGCAACTTTGCTGACGGAATCCGAACCGACTTGCAAAGTACGCAGCTTTTTAACAACCTTCCAGCCGGACATGTGTTTACAATTTAATTCACGTTGCCCGCCAATTTCTGTCTTATAGTCGGACTCACTTATGGCGTATATAATCTAACAATTTGCTGCCTAAGAGTTTAAGTTTACCTTGAAAAGCACTGAGCAACTATTGACGAGTTTTCAAACTTTGATTCCCTTGAGCGGATATTGATATCAATTTCAACTAAATTGTAGTAAACGTTTTTCTGTCGTTTTCACTTATGCGAATGTTAAGAAAAAATGGTTTACCACACAAAGCTGTTTCATTGCTCCCGTGGTTTCTTTTTGTGTGATCGTTTCACCTCCCAGTGATAAGATTGTTCCACGAGCCAACGGAATTCTTATTCATGAGGAATTTGTAAGCAAATGGCAGCTGAAACGGAACATTTGTTTTTTCGCAAAAACAGTAGACACGGGATCCGGTCAGAGCTGTGAGAGGAAACGGCTCATTTGGACAAATGAAACTTGTGTTTTTGTATTAGAGCTGGAATTGTTTATGCCAGTTGTATCAAAAGGTCAAAACAAAACTTACTAAACGTAATGTACGAGGAAACGTTATCTTTTTTCCGGAAATCGTTTCGTTACTGTTTGTAAAGAACAGCCGAGAAATGCCGTGGCTAGCCTCTTCAAGTACCCTCCAGGCGATAGTCTCGTATCTTTCGCTGTCGAGAAAACAGCTTTATCAATATCTGGAGTTGTTTTTTTTCTCAGGTGTATTAAATTTACATATATTATTGCACTAAAACAGTTCTATGATGTTATGTTTGATTTCCTTTCCCATGATATGTCTATCCCGATATGTCTATCCCAGGTTTTTCCTGGTTTTAAATTGAAATTAGTTCACTCCTATTTCGGAAGAAAAACTGTTAAGTGTTTTTGAAAGCGTTCAATACAGTTAAGTTTAACGCAACTATATTGACCTTAATATCACTTTTAGCCTGAGTGGAAAAGTGAGCAAGGCTTAATTACACTTCAACTGAAAGCGCATCTTGCTTGTTAAAACAAGACGATATTTGTACTTACTCTGTTCGAAATTTCTTGCCGAGAGTCAAGTTGTAAGGAGCTTTTGTTACAGAGACATTGTTTTTTTTACAACTTATCTAGCAATTGCGTTGCGTGGCAAGTTATAAGAGAAAATCATAGCTTACTCTAGCAAGTCGTTGGCAATGAAAGGCTGTCTTTTTTTCTTAGATTCAAAACCTTCAGAAGGAAAACGAGAGCCTAGCAAAAACGCTATTTGACGAGAGAGGCCAGCGACGTGTTCTTGAAGGAATGCACCATGCTTCTTTAGAAGCGGCACTACTCATAGAACGGCAGCGAATCTTAAGCAGCGAAGAGCAAGAAAAACGACGCCTGCAGAACGCGCTGGATGAAGAGAAGAGACGCTCATGGGCGATAGAACAGCGCACGAAAGAAGAATACGAGAAAGCGCTTGCGGATGAGAAAAGGCGGTCACAAATTCTAAAGCAACTCGAACAGGAAAAACTTGAGAAATCACTTGAAGAAGAAAAACAACGAATCATTGAGTTACAGAATCGTTTAGTCCAGTCTCCTTCTCACGAGCGACACACGCAAACTGCAGCAATGTTCGACGAAGCGGATTTTCCTCGAATGCCTCCTGGGACAAATCAAACAGAGACGCTGTATAATGTTCTATTAGCTGAGATTATGTCGCTACAACTGCTGTATCAAATGCAGGATCTGTCCCAAGCTTGCAGCGTTCACGATCCCCAGTCACGTGACAGTGGCTGCGCAGAGTACGAGGATGACGTCATTCATTCTGTTAGCTCGAGCGTTTTAGAAAAGGGAGGATTATTATTGAACAATTTACGAGGCAGGCAGCGAGGAGACAGTCGCTTTTCTTTAACAAGCACCGATTCCTTACGTGAGTTATACCTTCTTCAGTTTCCTCCATCCCCGAAGCTTTCCCGGGAATCGCAAAAACCTGGTTCGGTTCCGCTCCTTCCGTTAAAGAGTTCGTTCTTAGAGCTGCAATGCGATTCAAAGAAGAGTTTTTCATCAGTGGACTCTGAAGAGCAAAGAGGGCAAGACGGAACTTCCAGTTCAAGCATGGAATCTTTCTTGGAAGACGAACCGCTGAGCCCGCAGTGCCGTCATCGACCTAATGACAGCGGATGCAGCAGTCAGCATAGCGACTCTGAACACTCCTCAAGTGGGGTTAAACGAAGCCAACCAATCGATATCACTGGACGATGTCGAGCAAACAGTTATCCTGTCAAGCGGTGTAACACGAGCGCATGCGTACCTCTAGCAGAAGAAGAGGATGAGGATCTAGAGTTTTTTAATGACTGTACTGAGACTGATGAGATTCAGTCAGTGAAGAATAAAGTCGTGCACTTAGAAAATGACTTGTGCCGCCTGAAAACCGAGCTGGACTCTGAGACGGTCAACTTCTTTTCTGAGGTTTTTGGCGTGGAGGTTCCTTTCCTTCGGGAAGGAGGTTTGTTATAGTATTTCAGTGATTATTGTTACCCTTCCAAGAGCTAATCCAGTTCTAAGAAACCCATAAGCCTCTCGGGAAAATTCAAGGAAAAGGGAATATTGCAGGGGTTTTTTAATTCTAAGTAAAGGCTGCAATTGTTTTTTGTTTGAAAGGACATGTGTCCAGCTAAGTCAGCATCTGGGTCAGACAAAATAAAGATGTGGTCGGATGTCCTTTCTTTAGGACATTATGTCGGACCACAGAGAGAATTTCGACCATTTTCCAATGAACAGCTGTTATTTGCCGCTCTGGTTCAAATAAGATTTTGAATTCAGTGTAAACACAAATCCTGAATTATCGTAATCGCGCTTTGAACAGCTAGGACGAAAGCCTTTTTTAAGCAAAATCAATTGGTAGTTTCCTGTGGTGCTGCTCATTTTTCATTCAGTTCTCCCAAGGCGATATGTTTGGTCCGCAAATCAGTTTACCAGATTTGTATTTTTAGAAATAAAGAGCTTAAAGGGAGCATCTATTGTTCATGTACCCTCTAAAAACAGAAGGGGATCCATTTTTACCATAAACCAAGCTCTCGAACAAACGCTGAGGTTAAGAACCGTCTTAGGTCCTGTGGAGTAGCGTGGAGCGGGGTACGTTCATTCATTCCTTACTTCTTTTTGTTTCAGAGTTGTCGCGTGCCATGAGACGTTTATTTGAAGGTGTCAAAGAAAAGCTACTCTGTAGGATATGCGGCGGTAAGTGGTTAAAATCAGTGGTCTCTGCCCCATGGAATATGCGTGTGCGTTTGTGAGTAGCGAAACCTCTCTGCTCCACAAAGGAGAATATATGTGCTCATGTGTCAATGATTAGTTCAGTAAACAGACTTCTTTTTCTTTCACCAACTCTTTGTTCTTAGCGCCGAAAAATCACAGCAAAGTAAATGCAGTTATTTCATTCATAGCATGACTCACAGTAAACGTAAAATCTAAACGTGGACATAAAAATCGTTTTCTGTTTGACATTGCAGATCTTAGCAAACTCGCAGTAGAAGAAGAACAAGGTCTGGACCTCACCCCACCCCTGCTGGAGGAAGCAGTGAACCTGTTACTAGTAAACAAGACAGTGATGAGTTGTATACTTGTTTTACAAAACAGACGAGACACGGAGAAGATCCAACGATCAACAAGGACTGAGTTACCTACAGTTATTCATGTCCCCTTAAAGGTGGGTTGCCTTTCATGTTTCTGTTATGCCTGGTTATGTTTTGTTGGGGCCCACTTGTTTCGTGGCAAGCGTAAATCTCGTGGCCAAACAGATTCCAGAAATCATTATTATCATAAGTCAGTTTCAAATGTCGACTTTGTCGGGCTGTAAGATTAGGATGCTCAAAAATACCTGTTATTGTAAAAGTCAGTCCCGGACTAACTCATTTTAGTGGCTGAAATATATATCTTGACGTAAGCCTGTTGAGAAACTTTAGACCGTTATAAACTTCATAAGTTATGTGCATGTTGTTTGAAACAACATGTATATAAATTGCAGAAAAAAAGTGTTTTCACTGAACATAAAGGTACATAAATTGCAGAAAAAAGTGTTTTCACTGGCCACATACTGTGTAAGAAGGGGAATGAAATAGGTTTCCTTCTTAGTTTTGTATTTCATTTGGTTGTTTTTTGTTTGTTTGTTTGTTCGGTTGGTTGGTTGGTTGGTTGGTTGGTTCTCCGTGTTGAAGCCGTATGCGAGGTGTGCATGTGCTGTGTACTGAGTCTATTACTATAACCATCGCCATCACCACTTTACCATAACTTCATTATTTTTTGTGTTAATATCTTTAGGTTGATCGGAAGATTCAAACAGACCTTGAACCAATACGATCGCTGAGAAGACGAATAAGAAAAGGTAAGTACATGTTGTTCTGTTTTTATCCATCTTTTGGTAGTAATTGCAAGTCTAGTCGGCCCTGTTTACAAACATCCTATCTACGCCTCCTGCCCGTTTATTTGTTTGACTTTCCGTAAGCTGATCCTCTCGTAAATGGACACGAAGCTCGTTCGTCACGGTTCGTCCTGACAGACTGACGTGGAAATAAACCGTCAATACCGTGACAGTTTATGAAACAGTAAAATTCTGCTTTCTTGTCCGGGAACTCGATAAAATCGCGGGAAAATTCTTAAGCACTAGTTCAGGAATGACGGAACTGTTTGTCCTCCCATGCGTTCATCTAGGAAAAGCAAAGTGTTGAGATCTGGCTCATTGTCTGTGTTTGTGTTGTTGGTTTAGATGCTGCAGTAGTGACAGACCCTCCAGTAAAGATACGACTCAGTGATAAAGAATGTCAGACGAGTACACAAGAAATACCCGTCAGGTAAGACGAAGGTGACCTCGTTTTTATAGGCTTATAACCAGCAAGGCGCGTTACTCAGAGCTGACTATGACTTCGTGCACAACGAAATTGAGCGGAGTAATAGTGTTGTTATATGTAAAAGTCCAAAATGATCACAAAGAAGTTAATGTACTAATCGATGTGGTATTCCCTGGTTGCTTGGGCGACTTCTCCACTGACAGAATATGCTCTGATAGTCTAGTATCAGTTAACCAATCATAGCCATCCAAGGGCTGAGTGTACTCTAATTACTCCACGAGCGAGCATTGAACATTTAACAATTATTCCCTGATCACGCATGTGCGTTGCATATGAGGGGATAAGCAAGGCACCGTGTTGGCTATAATTACCGCATAACTAACAGGCGCGAGTGGAATATTTGTTGTGTCAAATTTTCAACTTCAGTCATTTTTGCTGTTGTAACTTTTTTCCTCATTCTTCTGAACAAAACGTTTGTTTTGTGACGAGAACCCTTTTGAACGCCGCCACGCTTAGCATGGTAACCAATTTCCTTATAAGGCAAAAAGCAGGGTTTTTCGCTGATAACTTGCGTGTGGTGAACCAATCAGAAAGCTTGAAATTCAATAACTGAGATTGGGAATTAAATAAAATTAGATAGTCTCGTAACAGGGAACCAATCAAGTGCATAACTGCTCATGTCCAGAAAAATACGATTTTTTCGGTGGAGGGTCAAGTACAACGGGACAAACTTTTCATCTCTCTCTACTTAGGCCGCAAGACGAATCCGCACCTCAGGAAGAACTTCTCGACTCAGCTGGCATTGTAGATCCTTGGCACAGAAACTCCGAGTGCATCCTGGAACGACTTTCACACGACAGCATTCCTTTGACATCACGTAACCCAGACGGCGCCTCTATCAACGAAGAATGTACAGCAGTTTTACAGGATGATGCTGATCATGTGCAGACTGATGGTGATTACTTGATGACTTTTGGCGAGGATGTCCATTTGAGGGACGCGAGAGGAGGAAAGAAGAAGAAGAAATCAGATCTCTTTTCGTGTCTTGGTCCTGCAAGGTTGTCTTTCCGAAAGAAATCTGACAAAGCGAATCAGTCTAAATCAGACGCCACCAAACTGGTGAAAGAAATTTAACTTTTATTGATAACAGTTTTCCTGTTCTAAGCCCTCCAATCCTTGGGAGCGAAGGAAAGGCGGCTACTTGAAAGTGCACCTAACCACAATTTTTTTTTTTTCACTTAGGCAATTCTCTGCACCTGTCTCAGATATTTTAGACCCTTTTTTCAATATTTTTCTCGGAAATTCCACTCTTAATGGGCCTATAAAGTGACGAAAACTGGTCGTCATTTGTTTCATGATCGGGAAAGTAGGGGCATGGGTCTATTCCTGAAATGACGTCACAAACTGTTTTGCATCGCGGTAGTTCTTTGAAAATAGCGATGCAAAGCACTTTGTGACGTCACTTCAGGAATAGACCCATGCCCCTCACTTGCTCGGTCGTGGATGAAATATCCACAAGTCTTAGCAACTTTTACAGCCCAATAAAAGTCAAATTTCCAGGAAAAAAAGGCAAAATTTATAGATTTATTAAAAGCGGCGATTTATCTTAGCCCAAAAAAATATTTTGAGGTAAGTTGCACTTCAAGCCTGCGTGCTTTTACAAGCAAGAAGGTGCAGTGCATTCTCACACCATGTACGAAAATAGTAAAGTAAAGGAACGCCTTTTATAAATGAATTGTATGAGATCTTAACGGCTGTTCCCTGAAACTGTACAAAATTTACGTAATGTCAATGTACATTTATGCTGGCACCATAGAAAATTACAACCATTTTATGTTGCTGAACTTGCAAGATTTAATTTCATATGAACTTGAGGTTAAGCGAGTGAAGTTTGTTGTAGTTTCAGATAACTTTCCGCAACTTTCCTTGTCGTTGCATCGTTTGCTTGGCTCATTTGTTCGTCTTTTCGTTTCTTAGTTTGTTTTACGTGTCATTAGAGCCTCCGTTCCACCAACCACTCGCTGAGAAACGGATGCTCCGGGAATGCAATGCACTTCATACGTACGTTTTGTTACTTTAAAAAAAGCGCTGTAAAAAGCATTGTGAGCGTGTTTTGATTGGCCAGAGTATACGTAGTTGGTTGAATTTACGAAGTTCAAATGAAAACCGTCAATTTTGGGAGCCTAGTTACTTCTAGGTGACGTTATTTCAGGTAATTCTTGCCTCATTATTTATTTACTATTTCCAAGCTCTCAAAGAGTAAAAGTAAGATTCAGCTATTCAATGGTGATCAGTTATCGGCTGTCATAATTTTATGACAGGGAAATATAGGATTATACGTTCGTATGCACCGACGACGCAGTATAACCTCCTTTGCAAGCATCTCTAAATATTTGAGAAAACAAACAGTTGGATTCCTCTGGCTTGCGAAATGGTGAGAAAAGACTGATAGAGACAGGGAGCAAAGGCTGGGAGAGCCAGTATTATGTAACTCACGTGCTTACTGTGAGCTTCTTGATCGCCCTCAGGGTACCCGCGTCCTTGACTATGTATGGTTGCCCACGATTACAAACTTAGAGTTGCCTGCAAAGAAGGCTAGAAACTGTTGACATAAAAAAACGATAAACCACCGAATTTTTTTCGGAAATCTCAATGCATAGTGAATAGCATATAACTTATTTACAAGACAGGGTTCAGTGGCGGCGTAGGATTGCGGCCTTATGTCCCAGCTGGGACGAAGAGGATCAGTTAGTTCATATGAGTTATTTAAAACAGTCGTGATATAATTTTGAAAGCTTATGTAACAGAAAATGATAGATTTTTTAAAGTTAACATTTAGTTATTTCGTTGAATCTATTTAAATAAGCTATTTTTGTAGGAAGGAAATAATTTGATGGAAATGTTTCCCCAGTATTGTTAATGGTAAATTTTCCAAAAGTTGGCCAGGGTATCGGAGTACATCTGTTAGTTTTATTTTATATTAAGGAAAATTTAAAACTTGAAATATAATCCAGTTAAACTGATGGGATCACAATTTGTTGTTGGTGTTGTTTGTCAGTTCAACACAACTATCTATATACTATTCCAGGGCTCACACAGTCATGGAAAGTCATGGAAATTGATATTTGCTTTCCAGGCCTGGCGAAGTCATGGGATGTCTTTCTGTCCAAATTGTATCACTGATCGATGCGTGAAAACCACTTTTAGGAAACTTTCTAGCTTGGACATTTTGCTTCATATTTGCCTGGTTATTCACCAGTACTTTGCTCAGCAGTTCTGACATCCATTTTTGCTTGTTTTTCAGATTTTGTTTGCGTTTATTTATTTATTTATTTATTTTGGGGGGGAATCCATCGTTTGATATAACAACATAACACTGACAGAACCATTACATTATATGCATATAAAAAGAATTTTAAAAGCTGTAGCAGTAATCTGTTTTGAAACCATCCTTTTATTAAAGGTGTTTCCCTTCAATTGCATTGCGCAGCCTTTCTGCGCATCATTTTTTGCTTGATTAGCGCGTGCACGAGTGCGCGCACCTTCGGAACGTGATAGGTTTTCTATGAAGGCTGAGCAGTTCAGAGAAATAACAGGTCGTTTTCTCCTAAATTTGCTCAGTGACCCCCATTTTTAATACATAAGTTCAAATAGCACACAGTCGAGTAAAACAGATCGCTATTTCAAGAAAAGTTAAAAATTCTGCTTTGAGATATTTTTATTTAAATGCCGAAAAGAACGCGCCTTTAGGTACAGCAGAGTATGTAATTACGCACGCAGCAAATTCTTTAATTTTTTCATATCCTCAATTCCTGTTCAACTAAAATAGTATACAATGCAAGATAAATGTCTATTTTATTGAATTGCTCCAATATTTCAATACAAGCAATGAATTTGAGCAATTTTAGTCCTCATTTCTGATTACTAGGGTTTCTCAGGAAAACCTTGCTGGTCGTATAGTTGCTATCAATGGCTATCCATGTTGTGCCAAAACAAGCTCGGTGACCCCTATTTTTTGTTGCATTTTTGAAATGTTCTAGACATATTTACCAGTTGGACCAGGTCTTAGAAAATTTTAAATATTCCTTCTATTTCGATGAAATCATCTTAAAATAACTTGCGATCAGGACGCATTTTAACAGCGCACTTAATTTTCTCTTAGCACTCGGTCAAACGGATTCCAACATCTTATAACATTAGCTAACGTTGTAGTATATGTATTAAAGGGGCTGTGTCACGGCAGTCCAGCCAAATTTGGTTAATTTTTCAAATTACTCGCCCTTACTTGGTCTGGAACTTAACGTTAGCGAGGAAATTTCTTGTAAATGACAAAATAACAGCTTAATGTGACAAACAAAATATGAGTATCCCGAGCGTTATATTTAAATCACCAAACAACAAAGATAAACTTTGAAAACTGTTCAGCCTGACAGTTTTTCAAAAACCCCAGTTGCAATCCATGTTAATCTTCTTTAGTTTGGCCCAAATGTGCCTTCCTTTGTGTTTGCTGTGTTATTTAAACCTTTCGTCCATGTTTTAAGTGGTTATTTTTATCGTGTTTTGCTTAATTTGGTGGCCAGGTCCTAGAAGCTGAATTTCGCTAAATTCCATGACACAACTCCTTTAAACTTTGTTGTTCGAATGTCTGACGGCAATCAAACTTTGTTTAACGCCGTTCAACATCAGACAACATCTTTCAGAATAATTTTTCAAAACACCATTCACCAGGATTCCCGACCGCATTTAACTTGCTGGATTTAACAACGTTGAATGTAAGTGATGTTGGCAGGGGCCTTATGCGTGTCGCTTGCTAAAACTCCGTTTTGCCACGCAGTTCCCGCGAGAACGGTTTAGCAAGAATAACCGCGAAAATATAGCCAGGTTTCAGGTTGTTATTTTGTTACAAACAGCAGTTAATTTTACGTAAGCATATTAGTTTTATGAAAAATAACGAAGCAGTGAGGAACATCTACGCAAAAGCGGAATTTTACGTAAGAAAGATTTTTAATCGCGGCACGTTATGTATGATAAGACAAAATGCGTTATAAACGCGAATCTCCTTCGACGGGTTTGCAAAAATTAGCAAAACAAAAACCATTTACAATGACGTCACTTCTTAAAATCAGTCATGCAGAGCAATAAAACTGCAACAGCTAACAAGCATTTAGATGATATAAATGCCTTTGTTTTTAGAGGCGAAAAGAAAAACTCTCGACAGGTGTTTTTGCAAAAAAGGTTGCTTATTTATTCAAATTCATATCACCAATCCTCAAAACTCCCACTTCAGCCTAATTACGGTAGGTGGTCGCTATACGTTTCCTCGATTCATTAACAGCTTCACAACATTATCTTTTGATCAAGAAAACTCGATAGTAACGCAAGAAAACCACAACAATTAAAACCCTTTTTTCGCGCAGAATATCTATAATGATATTGAATGTGATCAACTGCATGAATACATTATGAGGAGACAAACACCTTGACAATGTTTCAGCAACCCGGTTTGTTGAAAATTGAATATTCGCTCTAGTTACAGTTGTGCGATGGCTGAAAAGGTAATATTTTTTTCTTTTTTCTTTATTAAAATTTCGTGTTATGCTTTGATCGCTTTACTGCATCATCTAAAGCAGGCAATAACCTTGTGATAGGCTTCATTGATGAAAATTATGAAAATCTTAGCAACGGGAAATCTGAACCCGATCTTGAAATCGTTCGCATTAGCTGCTACTAATAAAACACTTTTAATTTCACTTTTTTTTTCTAGTAACGATATTAAGGTTTTTTCGGGTCAAAGCATTCTTTGCCTGAAAAACTGTTTTGCACTCCCGTTTGAACAGATGCCGGCTGTAGATATGATATGAAAATATCGCGATCAGCGAAGCTGTGATAACTGGATGCTTGAGGCTATTTCTAACACGATATTTCTATCCGTTATCTGACCAATCAAGACAAACAAACACTTCAAATACTTTCAAAAACATCGCTAACAGTTTTTCATCTACTTTAACTAACAGGGAGTTTCCCGATCAGAGCTTAGCAGGGTAATTTCCTGCAAGGAGATCTTTCACGACTTTCAGGATCGCATGCTGAACTGGGTGAACTCGAACTATGGTCGCATACTAGATCTTTTCCGAAGATTTGATGCGGACAACAGCGGTAGGCTTTCATACGAAGAGTTTGCAGATGGAATGAGAGATTTAGGTAAGCATTTTGAATGTGTTTCCGTCTATGAAATTAAGTAAACAGAGTGGAACAAACTCAATTGCTGATATTTGTCAAGTGAAATGGATTTGAGTACTCGCTAATCGAAAAGTAATTGAATGACAACGTATTTGACAAGCGTGTATACAACGCACTTTATGAAGAGTTGTTATCTTGTTATAATTGTCGCAACATCTTAATAGACATTTCCGATTTACAGGCCTTGGCACTAATAGTACTAATTGGAAGTAATTTGCATTTCATACATGACTGGTTTCTCAGTGTGAACTTTTACTGAATCTATTGGAACAAGTTAGAAAACCGAGTTCAAATGTTGGTAAACTGTTAGTAAATATCTGACGATATTACAACAATAACAAAAACAACAAACAAGAAAAACAACGAATCAGTCATCTGATGATAAAAATGGAGATGACAGAGTTCAAGACCTTCATGATACTCCTAGAACACAGCGTTTACACAAGCTCTAAAGCATTTTCAAATCTTTGCTTGTTTTAGTGATCTCATATAATTTAGTGCACAGACTACAATTTTGAAACATCTGAAACGATGAAACGCTTTATTCAGCTAACTACAAATCTAGAGGTCCGTGACTGATGACTCGTACGAGGATGAACAAGATAGCAACAAAGCGCTTTTCTTCCCGTAGTTATTTTTAATACATGTTAATAGTCGGCAGCTGAACTCGTGCGAGCTGTCTTCAAATTGTTTTATTGTTTCAAGCCGAAGTTGTACAGGTAAAGCTTGAATTACAGTTAAAAGTCTGTATCTTCTGTAAGACAGTGCAAGAAAATTAAATTGAATCTTTGAGCTTATTTCTTGAGAAGTCTACTCTTTCTCTCAGGGCCGTGACACTTGCGGCAAGGAGATGGGCCTGTATGGGCCTGACGTGCGAGCGAGATGGAAGACGTACGTCACTCAGAGCTATTTACATCGGAGCGGATTTAACAAAATTTATACTTTTAAGATTTTGGCATTTTTTGCCGCAGGAAGCCACCGCGAAATGTCAAAATGCTCCAAAATTTGTTATATTGTAATGTTGGTACTATTGCTTGGTACGATTAGTCCCAAATTGCCGTTTGTACCTGTAAATCGGAAGTCTCTAATCCGTTAATTTCGCAGAGAGAGATTTCAATTTTCGAAAAAGAAACAATGATATCAAAATATTTAAGAATAATGAAGACTTTTTTTCACAGTCAGGGAAATAAGTCACCCTTTTCTTGTATAGAAATTTGGTCGCCGACGATGCTGACGTCATGTGAAAAACGCTCGCCTAAAACATTCCAATTAACTAGGCTGTTTTCAGTGGACGCCGCAGAAATAGAGAGGTGCTTAACTCATACGTGGCTCCATTCACGTTTTTGTTAAATATCAGGTGAAAATGGTCCTTAGCAGAACGCGTGGTATAAAGCGTGTGCAAGCCGCGTTTGCAACGTGCTTTTCACGCATTTTACACGTGCGCATTTCACCTCAAGCGCAGTTCCCGCGCGCGATACGTGCCAAGCACGTTAACTGCGCCCTATTTGTTATTCTAAACACCGCTTATCGTTTTTGAAGGAGCTCCAGCAACTCAAGTGGAAATCTACATAATAGCAATGGCTCTGGACTCAGATGGCGACAAACAGATCGATTATCGGGAATTTAAGAAGCTGAGCCGTCGATTGAAAATGGGGACTGGAGCTATCAGGAAGGCCGCTGACGTAGAGGACTACGACGAACCCTCCGCTCAGCTACAGCCCTGCCCAAATTGCAATGTGGGACTGTGGGAGCCTGTCGCTGAAGAAGTTTCAGGGTGAGATTTTTCTTACTTTTTAGTTCTTGAATAGTATTTTCATCTAACTAAAAAGATAATTGTAACACGAAAATTTTTCCTTAGTGCGTTCGACTCCGAGTTAACTGTTTTGTTTACTATTTCAAGTCGTATAAATTGATTTGATAAACGTAAGTCGCAATGGCTACGTGAGCAATGAAGCTGCGAGCGCCCGTTCGTTTCAAGGGCGCCGCCGCTACTGCTCTCTCCCATACAGGAGACCAATCAAACATGCAAATGCATTGTTTGCTACACGCTGACCATCTGTTATCTCATGTACAGGTACATCATGTTGGACTTGAACAGTATAGCTTTCCAGGAAGTCACCTCGATGCCAGGACACATCAGTGCGCAGGTCCCTTCGAACATTACCATATATGGAATATCGCTGATTGTCAAGCGGGAGTTGGGGCCCTGCACACTGAACATAAGAATTTACCAAAAGAAAGAGAATGGAGAGAAAGAGGAGCTGGATTCTACCAGGAAGCTCAAAGAGTTCGGGTTTGTTGGGACTTTGCCGCCGGAGGAACCCGAGCCTGTGACTTTGTTATACGATTATGATTATCCTCTTCTAGACTGTCCGCTGCTTATGGCTAACTTTACCATTTGAAGAGTTCTCAGTTTAAAGAAGGCATCAACAAAGATAGGTAACGTTGATTCGAAGGGGGCAAACGCGTTTTAGTAATCGCAGATACGGATTTTACGAAATCGCGACGGCGACGTTTGTTCTCGTTAACAAGAAGGGACTTTAACCAACTCTTTCCTGAACTTAGAAAACGAAAACAACTTGTCAAATAAAGTAGACTGACTTTGTTTATTTTGAGAACGAGTCAAAATAAGTAATTTTCTTCGAACTATCCGTCTTTATGTTGCCAAAGGTAAATTGTTGTGCTCCTATCCAAACAATCAGGAGATACTCCGTGTATGCAAATTATACGGGGCTCCTGGATTAACACTTCCATGAGGCCAGCAAGACAACCAGATGTTCAAAGAAAGACTTTGACCCATGCGATGGAATATAAATAGCCCCTTTTCCAGGCAGTCTTGCGTGACAGTGACATTTTTCGTCACTCAGATTCCTGGAATGTATTCCTGGTTATAGGTGAAACGCCAATGTTGCTTGACACTGGCACATATTCTACCACTGCACAGTTTTACTGCGTTTCCCTCAAAAGGTTTTTGAGGCAGCATTGCGTGATAACACACAGTAACACTGTTGTTGATTGTACATTGGAAACCTCCATACAGATAGTGTTGCCTGACAGTAAAACATCTTGTCACGTAGTAATGGCGACATTATAAATTCTGACGCTATGATCCAAGCCGCAGCTCGCCACTTGCAAACAAGAGCTGTCATTACAGTCCCTGGCTCGTCTCCATTGCAACCGGCGTACAGTGAGCACGTGACAAATTCTGTACGAAAGAAGTCACGTGATGTAAGGAAAATTTGGGCATTACAGTATGACAATTCTTGAGAATTACATCTTATCGGCAGTTTACGCAGTGAAATAATGTAAGCTGCCTAATCTGAAATTGAAATTGCTTGATCTGAAATTCGCGCGAAATTGATGCTATTGATGCTAGTTCTGTAGCATGAGGTAACTGAGAGTATTGCTACTCCCCCCTGGATGGGATGCTAGTCCATCGTAGGGTTTCCCCCTGCAGCATGTCGCAGGTTCTCATTTATACACCTGGGTAAAGAGAGACTGTGGGGCGAAGTTTTTTGTCTAAGGAAACAACACGATGGCAGGGACTGGGCGCAACAGTGGTGCGCTGAAAATCGTCGTTGCGAATCCTCCCGTGTAACGTCACCTTAAAACTCACCAGCGCATAAAATGGATTGGAATTTCCGGCGGTCAAAAACAGACTACATTTTAACGACAAAAAACATATACTGTTTTTCTTCTTGTATGACGGTCTCTTTTTTTCTGAAGTGGACAAAGGCCAGCGAAAGCGAGAAAGCAGGACGCACGCACGACAGCCTTTTACCTCGAGGAGCCTCGACAAGTATGTGAGCGGGATATCAAAATGTAAAGAAAGGATACGATTGGTCCAGAGCATGAAGCAGACTCCAGTCTCCACCAGGACTTGCGTCTCGGCCACTCGAACCCCAGGAATAGAGAAAAATGCGTCCGGACTCAGTACCAACCGCAACAAGGTACCTTACAAGCAAAAACCATCAGAGCAGTCAGAAATGATCCCATGAGGGAACAATGTTAAATAATTTACAGCTTTTGACGGAAACTAACATCCAGTGTCAGCTAACGTCATTTTCTTTGCTTGAAAATGGAAGTGGTATCAAATTGCAATGTTTAAATAAAGCTGTAGTTGAAAGTTGATGTGTTAAAGGCTTTAGCGGCGTGTGAAAGTCACTTCCTGTATTTGACTGATCTTCTTATGGCGGAGGGAGGTGGAGGAAGGTTGCAAACCCTCAACCGGATGAAAATC
Organism: Siderastrea siderea; assembly: GCA_964030785.1. Taxonomy (NCBI): domain Eukaryota; kingdom Metazoa; phylum Cnidaria; class Anthozoa; order Scleractinia; family Rhizangiidae; genus Siderastrea; species Siderastrea siderea. Next base: position 73,219,985 of record OZ034968.1, on the reverse strand, counting down.
CCCCCCCCCCCCACGGAATAATTCTCATATTCACTAAACATTCAGCCTCCTCACCTTCACATAAAATAATAGCAAATAACGAGCACCGGAAAAAACGCTTTGTTTTGCTCTCGCTGTCGCTATTATCAGTCTATATTCCCGTTAAGCATTGCTTCTAACTTGATGAATGAGTGTTAGATAACTCAAACATCACTGATACACACATTAAAGGGAAAAGTTATCTATGTAGCTTCAAACTTGAACACTTACTTGGAGTTGTTTGTCATCACAGCCGCAATATCTACAGCAGTGGCAGCTTCACTGATATCTAATGAACTAGAAACAGTTTGCCAGCTGTCATTAGGTGGGTCTGTATCTCCCCACATGATAACCTACAGGAAAGCCAAAATATATCACTCCAGAACAGAGAGGGTAATGAACTACATGAAACGTGATGTCCTTATTTGGAAAATATTGGTAGACAGACTAACTCGGAGGTGAGATCCATAAACTTACAAAAAACCAACAAGGGCAATATTCCCCAATACAGAACAAAAAGGTTTCTTCAAGGCAGATTTGCAGATAGCTTAGCGCATGTACATCGACTATAACAACAAACGCGCGTTACAAAGTTAAGTACAACAATTGTATCGTGAACAGTCCAGCTTAGTCAGTTTTTCGCAGAGAGCCAGCATCAAGGGCTTGTTGAGTAATCCAACTAATAATAATAAAAACTTGTTTCCATTTTTGGACTTGAACAGGGTTTCACTGACAAATATACTGAATATGCCAATACACCATTCTTCAAGAGCTGTGTACCTCAAGTTGGACAACTACCGCAAAATAGTATGACAAGTTCATTTAACTTTTGCAAAATGTGCATATATCGTTTCGTTTCGTTCTGCATCAGGGACTACGGCTCTCTGGCCAACCCCTCTTGAGAATTTGTGCAAGGACTTGATGTGTTACCAATCCCATGCACTGACATTCTGAAATATCAGCAACCACAATTTCTTGCCAAGTTTTCATGCATTACATTTCTTTCCTTCCAACAATGCACGGAGATAGGAAGGCGTCTGAATGCGGGCCCCAAGTAATTTGCGCCTTTTTGCCCACTTCTCAAAATGGTGGAAAACTAAAGGGTATTTTTATACCTTTTTGTCCCTTGAAGCTGTAGCGAAGTATTTGTCATCTCCACTCCAAGCACACGACCAAATAATCCTCGCGTGTTGATTCTTTTTGTCACTTCGAGCTACAAGTCTGAAAAGCGATCCTGTACAAAAAACCCCCACCTTATTAGATACAGTGTATCTGTTTACGTTACATCTTTGTGGCCATAATTTCCACCTCATTTACCGTTAGTTCCTATAGCAATTTAAAAATGTTTCTTCGTTGTAGTTCATTAAACTTTTCACTAATTTTACAAGAATTTACAAGAAAAGACGGGAATGTTTGCAACACTCACCTTCCTCGGTTTCATGCTTTCTCTTGAAAACAGACCAGCAGCGGTCACGTGACACAGAGAGAAGTCGCTGACCACTGTGATCAAAAGTCATTTGTGTTACAGTGAGTACGTGAGAGGAAAGAGAGCAGATCTGCCTCCAGGTTGCAGTATCCCATAATATTATTGCTGCATGTTCTGGTTTTGAAGCCTAGATTGAAAAGAAACAAGATCAGATATAATAGTGCCACATTTCCACCTTTCTTCGGAATGCTGCTTTAACGTTGATTTTAAGATTAAAAAATGTCGACACTAAACGCTAATAATTTAAGCGATTACCGATGATACAATACATACACGCACCAAATGCAGGAAAATGCTAACTCATCCTTATTCGTCCCTCTTGTCGCGACTCTAGTCAAGGGAGATGACTGGGAAGAAGTCAGCGATTGATCCCATCAGCTCTAAAAGGCTGCAGCATGACAACAACTAACTTATGGCGAATAGAGGAGGGAGGGGGGAGGGGGGAGGGGGGCATTACATTGGATTACCATTCTTTCCCTGTTTACAGCCAGTAGCACACAAACCTTGCAGGCTGAAGCCAAAAGCGTCCCGTCAGGAGTCGAAGCCACGCAAAATATTTCATATCCATGGCCATATCTACAAAGAAAATTGAGCCTGAATGAGAAATTTGCGTCTCGTGGTTGAAAAGAATCGAAACCACAGAATAAACATCAATTGATGGGATTTGAACTAATGACCACTGCGATACCTGTGCAGAATTCCTTCTACTGCTACGAAATTCAAGAAATTGAGTTCTCGTTACTCGAAATATACAGTAAGAATTTAACTCACAGTTTCTGCATCTCAGGCCATAGTGTGTTCTGGTGCAAGATATCTTCTGTAGGAGGCTCTGTATGTGGATAAGTAATAAAGAGTGCAAACATCAAGATAATATACCTTAACAAAACAGACTTTATACATACTGTCCTTCTGTTCTTAACTTTGATTGCTCACCGTGTTAAGATTCGGGCAAACGACATTGTAATACATGCAGCTCCGATTCAGTCTGTCTTATTGCACAAGATGAATAATACAGCCAAAATTACTGCCTCGCGTTTTGTAACTACGTTTACCACCTTGAATAAATCGGAAGCGGACAGCATTTCAGAAGTCTTCAGTGTTAGAAACACATACGGACGGGAGATGGAAGGTACATGTAACTGGAAAATGAACGTTTTCACACAGCGCGCACGAAGCTCTTTAGAACCTCTAATTTCTGTGGACCCTATTACCACGAAGCTCTGTTGTTTTCGGGGCTGGCGTCATTGTTTCCGTTTGTTTATTGTTTTCTCAGCCAATGCTGTGAAGCGTTCCGAGAGCTTCGTGGCGCCCCGTTTCACATGGAGAAAGGGGGTATAAATAAGAACCTCAAAAGAGCTTTAGTGGAGCTGAAAAGCTTTTAGAGTTATAAAAGAAATAAATTTAAAACCTTTTAACGAGAATGGCGTAAAGGGAGCAGGCTCCTCACTAGCAAACGCTGAGGACTTCATGGGCCTGGCTGGGTCCTCAAGGTCCCTCTTCAGGCTGTTCAGGTCACCTGTTTACAGAAACGTTAAAAAGGTAAACTTATTACGCTGGAACCCATCTCACGGCCACTCCGTTAATACGGGCACTTAATTTTAACCTGAGCTTTACAGCCCATTGCTTACTCTTTGCTAGCATACAATTATTTCAGTGGCTTGTGATTTTGCAGCGAAGTGACTGATAAATAACAAAACATAACAAAAGCGGTTGTTGAGAGAAGTTAAGCTCTTTGCACGTTTCTTGTTATGCGACTAACTCAGTTTCAGTTTGCTTTGCAGATTAACTTTCAGCCATGAATGGGTGACGAATAAAGAAAGATAACTCATTTGCGTAACAATTATGTCTGTGGTACGAAATTTGAACGGTTTTCTCTCATAACGAAACGCGCTAAAATCCATGAGAACTCAAACTAGTGCGGTTGTTGAAGACGTACTTTGCTGTCACGATATCCGATGAACTCAGCTACATTATGCCTCACAAACAAAACTTTCGCATACCCCTCACCCCAGCGTCGTTAGTTTCGTCGTGTCAATTGTAATCCTGACCCTCCCCCAGGGGGCAAATTGCTCCTAACTTCGGTCCCGCTGAAAATTCAAATCTCCCGGTGAACAGTAATCGGAAAATTTGAAGTTTCCTTCTCGTTATACGCCTTTGTTTAGCCTGAATTGTTTTTGACCTCACATGGTTAAAAACGATCAAATATAAAAATACCTGTTGTTAGCGAATTTGAGCCGGGTTTTTTTTTTTGATCCGAGAATGTCCACGTAGTCATTTTCGAGTGTAAAAGACTCCTTTAATCCGGTCACCACGTTAATACAGAAAGAGGTTCATGGCCCGTTGACGACCGGACTAACAGCCGAAGGGGTCATTGTAAACAGTGCATAAAGAGAAAAAGAGGGTCAAAGAACGTTCAATATGCAGGGGCAAAAAAGAGAACAAAGAGACTGTAGGAGACCAATAGTGTAATTTAAATTCGGTGCTAACTTTGCGAAACCTCACGGCTATGCAAAAAATATTATGAACTTTTTGACACAACGATAATAGGTGAATGAAAAAATCCACAAGTCCGAAGCTTCATGCGGATATGCGAGCCATGTACATGTGCAGTGTATTTTAAATGGCAGTGTGATTTACTAATGCAGAGTTCACTTTAATCCCGCTTTAATTCAAAAGCATCAAAAACGTTATATGAGTACACAATATCACTTTCCATTCCCCATGCTGTACTGACGGTTTGCAACTTTTTAGCACTACACATACTAAATTTTCTACTCCCAAATTTTATCACTCTTAACACACATGCAGCGCAAATTTCGGTCAACAACTGTTGCCAAGTGTTGCAAAATCTCACCTTCAAAAACAGCTTTGTTGGAAAGTCCAAGAGCAGGCACACTGGCTCCAACAGGCAAACTGTCGTGCACCTTGAATCAATTTAGGTTAATAAGACAATATTCATTTATCTCTTACAAGCGTCATTAACACATAGGTCATATACACATTAACACATAATTGAGTCAATGGACTGAAAATGTTGTTTTGGCTTTACCCACAACGTTTTAAGGCCATTTAATAATTCTGCGGGATGATCTATTAGATATCTATTGTACAGCTGTGAGTTCCTAAGCTGTTAAACATCAAACGTGATGTTATAACTCCCTAGACTGTCAACTACTGTCACGAAGAAAATGAAAGTCAAAAATAAGAAAAGGTCAGAAAACACAAAAGTGTGTAATTATTTTAAGAAAAGATGGAATATTCAGCATGTCGCGAGCATGGGACAAAGAAAAAATCTGAGTCCCCGACGGGAATCGAACCCATGACCTTCCGTAACACCGGTCGGACGCTCTAACCACTGAGCTACTGGGAGACTCGTGGCGAGCATAGGTCATATTTACTGTGTTCGTGATGACACGCGTCCTGCATACTGCTAGGATCAGCAATGTCGAAGTGTCCTATAGGTGATAAATAAAGAAAGATGGTGAATTTTAAGCTCGGAGAAGAAATAAGAAAAGATGGAATATTCAGCATGTCGCGAGCGTGGGACAAAGCAAAAATCTGAGTCCCCGACGGCAATCGAACCCATGACCTTCCGTAACACCGGTCGGACGCTCTAACCACTGAGCTACTGGGAGACTCGTGGCGAGCATAGGTCATTTTTACTGAGTTCGTGATGACACGCGTCCTGCATACTGCTAGGATCAGCAATGTCGAAGTGTACTATAGGTGATAAATAAAGAAAGATGGTGAATTTTAAGCTCGGAGAAGAAATAAGAAAATAATTTGTTTATTACATGTGTGTAATTATTTGTTTATTACATTGTACACAACATCGACCTCCAAACACTAGCAAAAACAACAACTGTCATCATTTACGTAATACTACAACAACGGACTCCACACACCTTGTTGTTCTCTTCCACTCTGCAAAGCTCTTGAAAAGTCTCCATAAACTGACGAGGAGCACTAAATACTCTAAGAACCTGAAATGAGTAACAAGTTTTAAAAGGTTCATATCCCAACAAACTTTTACACGTAAATGCGGCAGAAACCATGGCAATGCATACGATTGCCTACATGCAGTGTATTTGGGGTAAGGGCTTTCACTTCCAAGAGTGCCTTAAATCAAAATTCAGGACGAATCCCAAATTTCATTGTATAAAATACTTAATTCTTAATAGTACCGTGTGAAAGTACTGCTGAAGAGGTTTCATTTGATTGATCACACCATAGGTTTTCATCCACAGACTCAGAAGTTAGAATCACCTTAATGTCTCCATAACTGACTCTGGGAGTGAAAGGGTTTTATACACCCATATGCCGAACAGTCACAGTTACACCGTATATCGTATTATTAACGATTTACAAACAAAACGGAGAACGAAAGTGGATGTCTGAGGCCACCATGAAATCTACATTGCCATGAAGCATTCAGGTAATTAAGGCAAACACTATCTTCACACAAGAAGCTAACTGTCAAGAGTTCAGAAAAGAGATATTTCAATAATTGGGGATACAATGTACAAGTAGACGTCCGGGGCAATGTTTACGTACTGATTTGACCAACATTCAAGCAAATTCTAGACAAGTGGGAAACAAACTCTGAAAAGGTAAGGTGAATATACTTTAGGTACACACTGTGTGGCCTCCGCTATCCACAGAGCATATTGTAATGTTCTTTGGTGCTTGGAGAGTAATGTGACTGAGTGTGTTACAATGTTAGTTCTGTTCACTTACTTTTTCATCTGCACCAGATGCAAGTCTGTACCTACTGAGCATGCTCAGACACTGCATATCGTAACCATGAACCTGTGGACGAGCAATTTCACACCACACAGACTGCAAAGCAAATTAACGTTAAGAAAAATGTCATTTATTCAGCAACTGGAAGACATATATTACCCTTGGTTCAATTTTTATTTTCTTTTGTTTCATATTGATTATCATAAATAAAATAAATAAATTTATTAGCATAAAAAGAACAAAGGAAAATAAAAATTGAACCAAGGATAAAATTGAACCACAACATCTACACCACGTATGCAGTACAGTTAGTATAGAGCCTTTCTTGGGGAAAGATAATAAGCTGCAATAAGAGCACAAAGCCATGACAAGGGTGGGTAGCAGCCACAAAACTGCCATTCTTTACAGCCTTGTACTTTTATTGTGGATTTGGCAGTCTTCTCTGCTGGCCCACACCACCATGCAAGCTAGTCACGGGTGACAAATTAATGGCGAAATGAGATTTGTTGTTCTTAAGGATGTTGCCTCCTTTTGTTACTGCGCATACATTCTGTGCATCTTTGGTATGGCCCGAGATATTGAAGTTTCTTAAGGAATTTACCTTTTAATACAAAGATATTTTTGTGCGGTTTATGACTATGTGGAAAAAGCAGATCTTAGCAAAGGCTATCAGAACCCAGAAAGAAAATTGGGGCTTAACCGCACATTTTTCAGAAATAATCAACCTTAAATTTGGAAAGAAATTGCCATACATTCTTTGTATTTAAAAGCTTCCTTAGAATTATGTTTGCTCAATTATCTCTGAAAATGCGTGATTATCCACATTTTTCTTTTTAGATTCCAATTACTCTTGCTAAGAACTGCTATTTTGCCATAGTCATAACCTTTACCAAAATACCTCTGTATTAGAAGGCACTGTCCTTAAAGCACATGAAGAATAATGTGTGATGAAGTCACCTGTAATCCCTCTTGTTTCCAAGGAGCATGCAATCTTGTTGTCTGATCACTGCTGACACTCACAAGAAACTGACCATCAACAGGATCCCAGTCAATATCCTGCAACACACAACAAAATATTGTTTTGAATTTGATTATCATCATGGTTTTCCTGTAATCATCCCATGCTGTGCAAGGCAAACTTTTCTTGGCATTAAAAGTACTACATGTAATACAGTTGTAACTGCCACACCTGAACTGGGCCAAAGTGTCCACTGACTGCCACTCCAGGTACCCATCTTTCCTCACCCTATCAAATAAAAGCACAAGTTTGAAAGTTTTTTTGCATTGTAATTTAACTAAAATTTTGTTCATTCTAATTCTCTTTATTTAAAATTAAACATTTTGCAATTGTGTCACTTGACCTTTTTAAATTTGAAAATAATTTTATTAAGCCACTTCTACTCTCTAGCTAGACCAAAACAAAACAATTTTTTTTTATTATAAAAAATTGCCACAAAATCAAAAGGATACTATGATGCGCTTAACTTACCTCAGTTGATACATTGTTCCACAGGTGAAAAGCTCCTTGATATCCATGTCCCAAGATGGAATGACCATTAGGACTATAAACTCCTCCATAAAATCCAAGTGTGGTACCACCAACTTCACCAACATGAACCTGCAAGAATAGCAATGATAATAAAATAATTAAAGACTCTACCATGTAAACATGACTGTTTTGCTATCAACTAGTGCATTTGCTGTCACCTTATAATGGATAAAATGATTGAGTGGTTTCAAGTCCACAGTTCCAAGCTCCCAATATCACCAAACATTTGTTATCTATCCATTATTACAGCTGCATATTTTGTTTCTGTGGGGGTTAACCAGTTTTAAAGTTTTCTGTGGTATTCATCAACATACTGTAGGCACAATTTTTAGCTGTGCCTGGGAAAAACAAGTCCAAGCATAAAGCCCTAAAAGACTGGATCCAACAGAGTAGCAGAAATTAAGCCTATCATCCGTTTTTGCTCATTTAGCAGTTAAGTTTTAATGGCGAAGTCAAGACATCACTCACACTACTGTGCTGGACACTGTGTAGGGTTCAAATTATTTTAAGCTACATGGAATAATCCAAAAGTGCTCTCTCCATTTTAGTCTATTCTCCTTCACAGATAAAAGCTACTAAGGGGTACTTTCCTGAGAAATTAATCGTGCCAAATTTAACAAGGCCGTTTTACATTCATTGTCTAGTTAGGTACCTAATTACCTTTTCTAACCAGACCCCGGATTCCTCATCCGGTGTCCAGACTATTAAAGTCTTATCCATTGATGCTGAAAGCAGTGACATGGGCTGTGTGAAGGTTCCAGTACCTGTTATTATTAATTAAAAGCAACAGAAAAAGGCATTACATTTTATAATGATTAAATACTGATTGGTGCCCACAGTAAACAATACCGTGGGAAAATGTAAGAAACAGATAACTAACAACATTTGTTATTAAATTAGTTTTTTTAACACTTAATTTTTCAAAAAAAAAAGTGTTTAACAGTTTAAAAAATGCTGTGAATAATGGGTAAGTCAAATTTGCTAACGATTTTTAAAGGGGTTATGTAATGGATAATCTTGACTTTTCAGGTGGTTTGTTCAAGTGTTTCTATTGGATGGAATAACAAACAACTGTAGACAGGTTAGAGTAACAGTCAAAACAATTTGAGAGCTTTTCTGTAAAGTTAAAGGCTGGAAGAAAACAAGAGAACTCAAAGAAATTTTGTAATAATGTCACCAATGTGCTAATACCTCTCCTAACAGCAGGTTGCCAGTGAACGCCATAAATCCAACCTTCATGTCCTGTCAACACTGATTCCAGAACTACAGAAAATTCTTTCTCTAATCCTATAGGTTTTATAACAATACACATTTAACTTAAGTACCGGTACATGTACTTACACATGTAAGAGGTAATAAAATTAATGCACATACAATGTTTACCATAAATATAGATACGGTGCAGTATGACAGACATGTCCATAATTAATATATTGTATCTTTTTTCAAGTGAAATTAAATTTTATATAATATGCTGAAATCTATGCAAATTTTCATTGTTCTCAGGTGTGATCAATTAGAGGACAGACGCATAGATGATGTCATCATTGGCAACTTTTGTCTCTTCATTATAAAACAAAAAGATTCCATGTTGCCATATTGCATCTGTTCAGTAATAGATCACAGAAGACGTCAAAATGTGCTAAAACACAAGTGACAAATGCACTACACTTAAAATTAATATTAGCCAAGAATGTTTAGCATAAATAGAGATACACTGCAGTATGACAGACATGTCCATAATTATTATTAATAATACTGTATCTTGTTTGAAGTGAAATTAAATTATAGATCACATTAATTTTAATTATGGCATGTACCTCTATTGGTGATATTAAAAATGTTTGAGGTAAGTTTCAGCTCCTGTAATTCATCATGTACATTGTTTGCTTTAGATTTGTGTATTTTGTTGTCATGTGAAATTCTCCAGATTCTTATGAATGTATCCTGTGCACAACTAGCAAGAAGAAGATCACCACCATCTAAGAAAAAAAAGCAAACAAACACAGGGTTTTCAATAAGGGCCGGCTATTCTTCATTAACTCGCCACCTATTTGATTGAGAAATTACCTCATACATGTAATTTACGACTAACATGAGAAACATTCGCCACAGAAAATGAGTCCTGGATTGGCCAAGATTTATTCATGAAAAACAGAAGAATCTTGCCAGAATTCTGAGTAATTTCAGTGGCGATTTGTGTTTCCTGTTCTGTTCAAATACCCTAATTCTTGCTCTAGAATGCAGGAAATGCATTCTAAGAGGCCCAAATCTTGGAAATTTTCTGGGCGAGAATACCCCTGGACCCCCTCGAATCTTACGCCTTTGGCGCGAGTATTTCATTCTCCGCCTACTCCTAAAATTTTGCCACCTACTCAGATTCTTATTGAAAGCCCTGCAAACAAACCAAATTAGCTAGGATGGTCTGTCATTCCAGAGGGGAGTAGTGATACTCCTAACATGTAGTTCACCAAGCTGTTTCCAGTTCACTATTATAATTCTTTTTCCTAAGTTTGCCATGTCAAGAGTTTAATTCAAACAGCTGCCAGTTTGGTTTGATATAATGAGTGGCAAAACTACTAAGGTACCTCTACTCTCACCGCCTCCTGAGTATATTCCTCACAATTCACTCATTATCTAAAAACAAGATAAATTTGCAACCATTTGACAACATTTGGAGTACTGCAATGCAGTAAACTAGAAGTGTCCGGTAGGCTTAATGAAAACCAGTCAAGTTTCCATCATCTTAACTCATACTAACAGTAGTTAGTGTATGTAGCACAATGAAGCAAGGAAACTAACCTTCTATGGCAAACTCCACACCTCTTATCCAGTCTTCATGGCCCAGTAAACTTTGAACTTTTACAAACTAAATATCAAGAAAAGGAATTGAAACTTCAGTCAGTAATTCAGGTACCAGCATATTTTGCATGAACTCTTTAGTTAGTACTTACATGTAGATGTGGATGTACAGGTACGTGTGTGTGTACAAATATTCTAATTCATCTATCTCTCTCTTGTTTTTTCTGCTACTGAAAAAATGTGGTTTTCACATCTAAACATTGATACTTTTACCAGGATATTTTGCATGAATTCTTAGTCCTGTACATGTACTGTAGATGTACAGAGTACAAATATTCTAATAAAAATATTCCCCTCTCTCTCTCTCTCTCTCTCTCTCTCTCTCTCTCTCTCTCTCTCTCTCTCTCTCTCCAGAAGAAAAGTCGGGCACTTTTGTAACTTTTGTCTCTCTTGATGATAGCTATGCTTAGATCTTTGCAGAAAAAACTAAATAAAATCATGGGAATACTTACTGCTGTAAACCCACTGCATGCAAGTAGTCAGTTAATACCACACAAATCTGCATGTATTAGGCTCTGATGTGTCCTCGAGAGGTTACGAAAGTGCCCTATGTTGTGGTAACTGTTTGTTTAAAAGCAATAAAATCCATTTCTGTGCTAAGTTGTAGCTATTGCCTTACCATTTATGCGCCAAACGATTCTCTCAATTACCACAGCACTTTAAATCTGAGTTATTTTGGCTCACAAAAATCTGCCGTGTACGTGTTTGACTTTTCATGTCCATGAAAAGAATCACGATTCGGAAAAAGCCCATTTTTTACATCACGAATTTGAACAAATGAGTTTGACAATTTAAGTCGGTCAATCGCGCTATAATTTTAGAGGAAGTTGAAGCTATCTTTTGCCAATGCAACAAAGAAAACTTGGAGTGAATCGGATAAATCCTTCTTTTTTTATGGAGATTTCAAGTTACTAATGTCAAAAAAGCGGCGATGTTACAAAAGTTCCCTATTTGCTAGAAGTTCCAGAAGGTGGTTTCACAATAATTTCTTGAGAGATTGTGAAGTTTAATGCAATCAAATTAAACTTTAGTATGAGAGAAATAGTTGACCAAAAATTGAACTTTGTCCTAAAAAAGGAAGAGGAGTTAGAGCTGTGGAAATGCATTTATTCTACTTTGGCGCTTTTCGCGGTAATGGCCGTAAGGGTGTATGGTTGCAGGAACTATATATACGACTCAATGTATCGCTGAATTATAGTAAAAACGAGTAATACTAATTGTGTAATATACAACTGACTGCCTGTGAGCTATTCTGTTGCTTAGAAACATTTCCAAAGCAATGCACAAAACGGTGAAGTTTTATACAGTACCCGAGACAACCATCGTTTCGTCGTACAAGAAAGAGGGCGTAGCTCCGGGACAACTTTAAATAAAATATTGCAGAGGAGTGCATTTAGTAGTAAAAGTATTTATGAAGAACGTGTACCTTTTACTTCAAGTAAAAAGCAGATGAACAAAAGAATGATAAACAAGATGATGATGATTGAGTATCACCTACTAAACTTGTAGTGCAAGCCTTCACGCGGTCTGATTTGTAGCGCAAAGTTAGGACAACCTTTTGAACTATTTAGTGGTCTGCAGGAAACTTTGTACATACTTCTCTGCTTTCATTTGACTTTTTTAATGTTTTTAACTTATCCTTGATTGATATCTTTGTATATTATTGCGCTTAATTAGCTAGAGGTTCCAAATGGGGTCTTAATGTAAGTGGCTTTAATTTTTTTAACTATTTATGTACATTGTAGTGGTGAACGGTATTTTCAAGTTTTTTCGCACCATTTAATATCATCTGTTCAAATAAACTGCAGTAACAGTTAAAAGTTGCTAAAAATTCCACTTTTAACTGTTACAGGGTCCATTCTTAATCCTATTCAGCTTGGACTTTTTTTGTTCCAGAGCTTGGAGGAGGTACAAAATGCCGCCTTCTTAACTCCAAGAAAGTTTAAGCTACGACAACGAAACTTCGATAGCACGTCCAAAAATCTTTCTTTTGAAGTTCGTAACATGACCTGATGACGTCACATGATGTGAGTAATACGTCATTATTGCCAAAATGGCGGCCATCTTGAATCCGTCATCTAAGATTTCATGTTCTTGTCAAAACCTCTGAAAACCACCAAAATTGGCCTAAAAGTAATTCAAACCAATAAATGAATGATCAAAACGATCTTAAAATGTAACATATAGCACAATTAAGTTTAAAATTTTCCTTTCCTCCCCCTTTAGCTGAAGCTTTTTTCGAGCGAAGTCGTGACCCTCGGACGCACGGGAAAAGTCATCCCCCCAGAGTGGTACAATGGGAGGAGGGGGGTGATGGAACCTCTCTTGGGTTTCTTATATGTTACCATGTTTTGAAAAGATTTTGCCTTTAGTCTGTGATGTGCTCTACAAGATGAGATACATTTTATGGGTTGTGGCGCTGCAGGGGGCCTGTGACGCCACCATCTAGTATTGTAGAAGTTCTCATAAAAAGGCGGAAATTGACATTTTTAATGCTACACAAGTAGAATATGACATAATTAAGCACTTTGCTTCTTTATCTTTTATCACCTAACAACACGCATTTTTACTCAAAAATGGCTTGACCACCTGCTACTTATGACGTCATATCTCGTAACCATAGCAAACGATTCTCACCAAACTTAGGTCAAAATGTGTCTAAGGTATATGCGTACAGCTACTGAAAATGGCAGGTGCTGATGAAGAATCATATTAGAAAAATGCAAGAAAAACCTTATGGGGCTGGCAACCCTCCCATCCCTTGTACATCCGAGGTTAAGAATTGTGAGGACAAAAATTGATCCAACTCCGAGAGTATTAAAGCCTTGACAAGAAAATGTCGAGGGTGATACAGGTGTCCCAAAACGTTTCCTTTGAGGTCCAATAACAACATTTGATGACGTCACCTGACGTAATTCCTTGCTTTTTCCAAAACCTTGAGAAACCATTAACATTGGACAATAACCATTGAAAAGCAACACAAGAAGACTCAAATGGTGTAAAAATGTAAAAGTTAGCGAAGTGGAAATAAAATTTTTCATTTAGAACAGTAAAACTTAAAATTGTGAAAAAGCACCTGTCGAAATATGGTTGCCATAGCAACACCAAATTGGATGGACAAAGACATGTCACACCAAATTGTTTCTAGCTAAATTTTAGGGAAAGTAACACAGTTTGGTGGCTTTTTCTTGCACATTAGAAAGCTTGTAGCATTCAAATTGAGCGTGGGCTCTTTGTTCTCCCCAACTCCCAAGCTAAATAGGGTTTAAAGCCATAAGCTGTAAGACTGTTACCCGATCTATACCGTTACATAGACGACCAAGAAAAGTCCTTGCCTATTTAGCTACACGCAGGGTAGGGAAGTGATTAGTTACAAATTACTAAGGAAAGTCACTTAAGAACATTATAGGAGCCACTTAACTTGTTAGTTGGCCATAAGTTCCAAGAAGTCTTTTATCCTTCATCTTTTGAATTAATAGGTTGCTGAGATGAAAAGCGTCGTTGAGATTGGATAAACGTCTATTTTATGCCACATGAACGCTGAAGTTCCATAGCAATTTGTGGGCCTCCGCAATAAGAGCGCAAGGTGAACACTGCCTTACCCGAAGGGGGGATAGAATAAAATTACAAGTACATTTATTGATTTTCTCCTGAGGATTTTGAAAAAAAATTTGCAACGTTTCTTGACTATAATAACTTATAATTACAGTGAAGAAAAACATTAAAATTCTAATAAGAAAAATTTGATTTACATAAAAAACGAAAAAAAACAAAACTAACTTGCACATAAATCAAATTGCGAGGTATCTTGTGCGAGGGTAACCCTGCACTTGAGACCTGCGACTAATTATTATGCCAGGTGTCAAGGCTGTGAATACTACACATCAAGGTAAACAAGCTCTAGACCGTTCAAACATTTTTATACATAAACGTCGCATGTCTTAGATACAGTTGGTGTGAGATAGAAAACAGGTAGACGTTTGTGTTATTTCTTTTGCGACCTATCACCGGCCCGTAACAATCACAAATCTTAAATTTTACTTCTTGGTCTTGCCTTTTCTTAAGTGTTGTATTATTTTTCATGGCATGTCAGAAGGCTTTCTCCCTTCCACAGAATCCACTGACACCTAGTGATACCTAAACCAGCTCGCTTGTTCTTTGTGTTTACTAATTATATGATGTTCTTTTAATTCTTGTAACAACCCAAACCCTTTTAATTTTTCTTATTTTCAGGTTTTGATTTTTGTGTAACAACACTACATTTGTTGGACCAAGACGGTTCTTTTCTTATGTAAAATGACCGTTCATTGCATCTTGCTTTTAGAGCAAAAAATTGACTAAAAGATAGTTTAAATTGAGGGTTTATGTGTTCGTTGAGTTCCAACAGATGTCGTAGTCGCAGTTTCAACTAAATGCAGTATACCAGTCATTTCAGGTTATCCGACCTGGATAAAGATTGGAATTTTTTTTTGTCCGGAAAAGGGATAGAGCTCCTTAGTAGGTATAATGTACATGAATTCTGCCTGCATGAAAAAACATTTTGTCATATTTTTGACAGGTTAGGCTTCGCAAAAATTACAAAAAAAAATGGTTGGTAAATAGTGCGGACAAACGTGTGGAATTTTGCCGCTTAAATTCCGTACGGACGCTGAAGGTGATCCAGCTTGTTTTTTTAAGAAATCGTAAACAGAAGGTTGTAACTATGTATTTAAACGAAATCAACAAAGAGATTTGACTATTGGAACAATCCCCATTTTTCTAGGTTGATTAAAGAGGTGACTGTGCGACTCACACTGTCCCTACACTCGTTACTAAAGTTCCCTGTTTCTACGTTACAAAAGTTCCTTGCCGTTACCAAAGTTCCCTGTCGTTACAAAAGTTCCCCATTAATCGTTACAAAAGTTCCCTTTTTTCGTTACAAAAGTTCCCGACGTTACAAAAGTTCCCTTTTTTCGTTACGAAAGTTCCCTTTTTTCGTTACAAAAGTGCCCTTTCCTCTGGCTCTCTCTCTCTCTCTCTCTCTCTCTCTCTCTCTCTCTCTCTCTCTCTCTCTCTCTCTCTCTCTCTCTCTCTCTTATTTTTTCTACTACTGACGAAATGTGGTTTCAACATCTAAACATCAATACTTTTATCAGAAATAAAATGTATACATTGTATGCTGGAAGCTCATTTTCCCCTATTTTATGAGCTAAGGTGCAGTTTCCATGAAAAACAATTCAGCCCTCCAGGCCTCATTTTTTCTTACAAAAAGTGGAGATGTCCTCCCCTGGATCTGCCACTTATTAAAGCTGTAAGTTCTTCAAAGCCAGTGTACAGTGTAACTGGGTTAGTATTTTATATTCCCACCTGATTACCATTCTCTGTGAACAAGTGCACTCTGCTGTCTTCTCCTCCACATGCAATCACAGGAACTATAAGAGCAAAATTTCATGAATGTTTTAGAGCTAGTTATTCTTAGTTAAAAATTTAAACCAGAAATACTTGAAATATTTTATTCACTGATAATAATTATATTAAAATTATTTCATTACCAGTTGTTCCAGGAAGAATTGAAAGTGTCACAGCTAAAATGAATCCTTTTCCAAAAGACACAGTCTGTAAACAGCTAAAGTTACCTGTAAGATAATAAACAGCCACATTAGGCTTTTACAGCTGTGCATGTAGAGAGATTAAATGTTGGAGGAATGCGACACTCCCTCCCCCTTCCATCTTGCCCTTGCCCACCATTGTCAGTCCCTGACATTTCTTTCTACATGTAGATTATTTAACAACTCTCTCTTGGTAGTCACAGCCTACCATGAATCAGATGTATATAGTTTACATGAAAGTTCTGGAAGGCAGCGATAACCATTGTTTGCAAAGTGTCTTTGTCAATTGCCATCAGTTTCATTTTGGAAGGTCTCAGTTGAACAGTTTCCACGCTGCCTTATAGGCGTTAATTATGTTTTATCAATCAGAAGGGCCTGTGGCCCTGAGTCCCCTCCTTTTTGCCAAAGAAAATATGTTATAATGACAGGGCAGAAATACAGTATCTCAGCATTCTGGAACATTTTCACTGAGTGTCCCAACTTTATCTTCAGGCTCTGCAACCTATACAAAGTGCTAGATTTGCCAATGTTGACTTGTACAAAAAGGTAAGATAACTCTATTTAGTCATGGTCGAATTCCTTAATTCAGCCATCACAATTCTTAACATTACATTACCTAACTCACTAACTAAATTATGTAGTAAAATATTAAATTTATAAATAAAAAAGCTAAATTTCTTTCACTGTTAACCCACACGTAGGCATGTGTCTGATTTGTGATCTTACCTCCTGGGCCTTTACGATCCCATATCCTGACTGTAGAGTCAGCAGATGCAGAAACTATCACTGTTCTTTTTTCTACTTTATTGGGAAGTAAAATACTAATGGCAGCAACAGAATTTACAGCTCCCTGGTGACCTTCCAGAATGGCAGAAACTTCCCACTGTGAAACATTCAAAAGAGAAATGTAACAACATCCAGGTACATGAACACCTAGGACTATTATGACACTATTAATTTTTCACAATTCTTTCATAATCTAAATGCTGCAATAATAAGCCACAGGTAAACTCTGTGGATGAAAAGTAGAATGGTCCTTGCATGAACAAAAATAATAATTAATAAGTCACACATAAAAATATTAGCCACTGATGACAATAGCAGCTATTCAGTTGAAAATTTTAATTTTCAATGATACACTGTAAAACTTTTCTTAATATTCAAACGCAGCCACTTTTACGAATCAATGCAGTTAATAATAAATTCAGTTTCTAGACAACATAAAAATAGCAAATGCTGTTGCATGTGTTGATAAAATCACATATTGTATAACCTACATGTACATTATAGCCTTCAGCAGGTTTCCTCTGCCATACAATTACTGATTTATCAGTTGAACCTGAAACTAACTCATTTTCATCCTCTGAAATAAAGAACAAAACATGCAGATCATTCTACTGCTCAATGAGTGTGAAAGTATTCAAAACGACTACAGTTCATGAAAAGGTATGCATGTATTTTGCAGTTATCACTGAAATGCTACTACAGTCTAACATGCCATATCCTACTATAATTCAATGAAAGTTGTATAATGTAGGGGGCCGTTGATTCTTGTTTTGTCATAAAACTTGTTTCAAGCAGGCACCATGTATACCATTTACAAGTAAAGCCAACACAAAAGTATGCACATCTGAATTTACAATTTTTACCACACTCCTAACTTACCATATGATGTTTGTGGAATCCACTTAACACAATTGACCCTATCTTTATGTCCATTGAGCATATGCCCTATTGTCCCGAATGCATTAGCTCTCTGAAAAACATAATAGTAGGATTTCTAGTTTAATATCCCAGTAAATTTCTCACAAAAAAAAAGAAACCTTTCAACCATTTCGTGAAGATTCAAATGTCAATGGTATGGTGATGTTTGTGGAACTACAAGTCATGTACAATCAAGTATGAACAACAAATTCTTTATTAGGCAGAGTTTACTTTGAGTCTAATACCCAGCTTATACACCAGTGAGGGGAAACCTTCGAATTTTTGAAATTCATTTTTAAAATTCATGTTAAGCTTATGTATTGACAGGCTGTAAACCCAAGGCAAATACAGTCATGCATGGCGCTTAATAATCCTACTTTATTTAGATTCCAGATTTATTTACTAACCAATAAAATCTACCCTTCGCACTTGATTATTATACACTGATTTTGTAAATTTGCTAGTAATTTGCTAGTATTGGTTTGGTATATTTGATGGCAAACAAATTTAATGAAAGCAATCACTCGTCATATCTCTCGCTGGATGAGAGAATCACTTATCGAGTGAATTAAAGTTTACGGTGGTCAAAACACCAAACAAAAATGACAGTCGAATTCAGAGAAAATTTTAATGGAAATAAGTGGCAAGGTACACTGCAGTTAGGCTGCGTTGGCTTTGCACGTGGAGCAAAAACAGTCAGACTATAAGGGGACTTAGCAGAAAATTTACTGAACTCACCTCTGGACGACACAAAGCTACAGAATAACTTGCACCATAAGCTACCCATCCATTCCTTCCCCAATCCACACACAATGGCGTCCTATTACACGCAACGCTAACATATTTCAGTGAACATTTACAGCGAGAAATTTCTATTTTGTTTTCGGCTTCGGCATTTTCAGATGTATCCTCCATGATGGATTTTCTAAATTCTGGCGAGATAGCGCTGAGCGATTGCTGTGGTGTTTTACCCAGGATTCACTGCAAGGTCGAAAAAGCCCACAGAAGACGACGGAAATTTATTTCCCTTCGAAGCATTTTTGAAGGTCATTAAATTCTTAGCCTTCGTCGCAGACGAAATTTAACCCTATACATACCAGAGATGTTCAGTTTTATCACGAGTTGCGAACCTTCTAGCCTAAGTCAGCAAGCGTTATATAGCGTAAGTTCTACTGTGCGTAGTAAGAGTTTTTCGCCTGTTTGCTGCGCGAAATTTTAATTTATTTTAATATAAAAGACTTTGAAACTTGGGCTCTTTTCGAGATCACAGATACAGACGTAGGGGGAGAGCAAAAAACCGGAAAAACTTTTCCGCTACAAACTGAGAAAAAGACACAAACGCTGGCTACTCAGGCAACATATTAACCAAGGCTAGGCGGTTCGCTTTGGGTTGACCGCAACTCAGTGTTCCAGTCCGTGTGAGATCGGAAGGGAGGTGGGAGGCGGGGGGGGGGGGGGGGGGGGGTGGTAAGGGAAGACTTCTACTTCTACCGATTCCTCTTAAAGTCTTTTCTCTACCCGTTCCCGTCCTCTTTCTCTGTTCCCTTGGTGTCAGCCAATCCGAGCCTCCATAGGCATGGCATTCAACCGTGGTAAGGGTAAATGGAATAACTTCGCTCCAAGATGAAACACTGAACCAAACGGTGGTAAACATTAACGCCAGCTAATTTCCATGTCGTTTATTCATTATTTCTCCCATTATTTCACCGGTTAGTTAGCTTGTATGGCGAGTGGTTTGTGAGTTCTGCATATTTCCTTTTTAGTTTTACGTCAATGAAGTGCCTTGCTGAATTCCTCTCGAGAAGTCCGCAAATTTTCAGTGCACCCTGATTTGTAAATTTATTTTCAAAGACATAAACATGGATGCAGATGAGGAAGAGTTCTTATTTGTCGGGGAAAATGCAGCTTCTAAAGATTTTGGTCTTTTCACATCTTCAGTATGGAACAGTTCGGGTCCTTAACTTCCCTTTCCGCATTCGATGTTCAAAAACAGTTGGCGGTGTAGACAGCATAAGTAAAACTTTTATTTGGCGTGAATGAAAAATGACAAATTCGCATAAAAAAAAGGCCGAGCCGTTAATAAATTATTGGAAAGGTCGTTTTTAAGTCGACAAATAATTCTTAACTAATATACATAACAAAGCTTTTATTTATGCTCAGAGAAAAAGCGTTCTTTTGCCCCTCTGCTCAGTTCACGAGGGTTATAAATGCATTTAGTCAGCTAAAATGACTCGGTGTTTGTTGAGCTGTAAAAGTGAAACTTACAACTTATGCCTAGGCCATCAATCCGACTAGGCCTTTTACAATCAGTCGATTGCTAATTAAATTTCAATCAATAATTTTTGTTTGAATGGCAGAAAGTAACAAGAAAAGCCCCAGGGGCATTAGACCCCGCCGTTGTTGTCCCTCCCCTAGGGTGCAAAATATATTATGGTCACTCAAGATACGAGCCCCAGCCTGTGTAGCGGAAGACACGACGAGTATTTGTTTGGCCGAGCGAAAATCGGAGGTCTGGGGAAAGTGACCACCAAAAAAAAACAACTTACTACGGCAAACAAGAAAAGCCCCAGGGCATTAACCCAGCCGTGGTTCTCTCTCCCCTCGTTCCTTCGATGGCAGGAAGTTCCACTTTCAACGCACTATCAAACGCCACGCCGATTGCACCATTAAACGCAATTGAGAGTCTGCCCGCTCATCGGTCAGCGGATGTATACCTGCTCCCAGCTTGGCCTGTCGCTTGGCCTCGTAGCTCAGTTGGTAGAACGACGGTGATCTAATCCGGAGGTCTTGGGTTCAAATCCCGCCGGGGTCAAAGATTTTTCTTTGATTCTGGTTCTCATTTCTAATTTCTTTTTCAAAGGTCTGTCGTCGGAGGAAATTGTGGAGGGCAGTATTGCTTACTTCCTGGCACTCATACATACTCTTTACATCATAACTACTACTATTATAGCGATCGCGAGTTCGTGCCAGCTTTCAAATTAAAGCTTGCTAGCACATTCGTCCTTGCTCTCGTCGGAGAGAAGTTAACCCCGTTGAATTCCTTGTAGTTTTCTACACAAACATCCCTAAAGATTGTGGCGAAGCAAAGCAAAACTGCCAAGAAAGACAAGTTTCACTATTGAATAATATCTGTTTAGCAGGTTCAGGTATCGTTATCATCTTTGTCCTTGCTCTCGTCGAAGAGATTTTTAGGCCATTGTATCCCTAGTAATTTTCTATACCGTCTTTCTTGAAGATTTTAGCGAATCGATCCTAAACGAGTGGAGACATTGCTTAACTTGACCGAAAGTTTGCAGCGCATATTTTTTGGCCGAGGGAAGTCTGGGGTAAGTGACCACAAAAAAAGGAAAGAAAACGGATGTTACTAGACCCCGTCCTGACGGCGGGGTAAAAATAGGAGTTTTACGTCATTAAATGTGAACGCTTTGCTTTATGAAGAAAATAAAAAAACCAACCAAATAATACAAAGGCAGGTTAAGAATTGTTTTTGGCCTTAGTTTCATCTTTTTACTAGGATCAATTCGACTTCCTAGTAACATTTTATAGTGCAGTTTAATAAGAACGCACTAAGTTCAGTGTATGCCATTAGCATCAGTGGCCTACCCACTTATTTATCATCCCCTGATCATCTCTATTAAGAAACAGTGAATGATGCACGTAGTTACATAACCTGGTATGAACCGTAGGTTTACACAAGTACTTTCGAATTCTAAATTCCCTGAAGTTTCACAAAAAGGCCGTTATCAAGTTATTTTTACAAAAAACTAAACCAATGTTACATGACGTCATGCCCGTGTTTATATAAGCTCAACTAAAACGGCTCGGTAACCAGTCAGAAAGCATGCGTACGTTGTAAACTAAGGTAAATTAAAACTGCTTTTATATTGAAAAGCTGCCTTAACTATGCTAACTTGGGTTAATGTAGTCATAAACTCGCGTCAGTTCTTTGAGTGGTAGAGAATCGTTTATGACTGAGGAGATTTCACTGCCCCTCCACCAAGAACTTGTTTTCTCCATCTAATTCTCCTGTTCTGGAACCACACTTTGACCTGCGTCTCCGACAGACCGAGTTGCTTGGCGATGTAAATCCGCTGAGCACTTCCAACGTATTGCTGGCTCTTAAAATGTCGTTCCAGTCTCTCGAGCTGTTGAGGAGTGAACACGGTGCGCATGCGGCGTGCCTTCTCGCGTGAGCCTGAACCTAAGAAGAGATCAGTATATAAATATATGTCATTAATTTTGAATTACATAACCAGAGAATATTTATTTATTCCGGATAACAAAAACATAACACTACCCAATTTAAACAAGAGAAATCTAGACTGCATCCCCTCACGTCGCTTCTTCTCGAAATTTCGCGCGTGCGTGTATTTTGCCCGCCCCACAATCGCCATGGCCAAAATTAGAGACCACTTGCAGTCTAGAGAAAATCATTACGATTGTGCAAAATTAAAGCAAAGTGGAAAGTCCAAAAAATGAATAACTGAAAATTGCCTGTCTTTCTTAACAATGCGATAAAAAACTATCAACTCTGCCAAACCATTGGATATACTTTAAATTTCTTTGTATCATCATCTGGTTCTTAAGCACATTTCAGTAAGCAGTATTGTTTGTTTACAAGAGGAAATTCGCAGTTTTGTGGGTCAGCCAGTTTATCTTTCCTTTTCTGTTACTTTATCCTGTTTTTAACTAACTATAACTTTTTGATGCGGTTTTGCCAGGCTTATCACTCCATGATACGTGCATGTACATGAATAGCTTTACAATTTTTTAAAATTAATTCTACTTAAAAAGGGGAGCAGGTAAGATGGCTTTTGAAAGAAGTTTGTTGACCTCCGGCAAGAAAGACTTCAGAGACGGTATTTTGCATGATAATGATGTGTAAAGAAAAAAAATAAATCGAAAGGGACCCTAGTTACTAATACTTCTTTTTAGAATGCGAATAATCATTTCCATGCGTGTTCATTTCAAGAACAAAAACTAATTAAATGAGTGATCCTGGAGGTCTACGCGGCCTGGCGCAAATTAAAATCCAGTACAGTAATAAAATATTTATTAGGTTTTATCATTAAAGATGAAGAGACGCAGCCAGTCTACTAGAGAAATCCAGTTCTGTTTTGAAAACCTCACACTTTTCGGCCCTTACACGTAATTACACCGACACCTTTCCATTATTTCGAGCCGATAATTAAAATCAAAATAGACAACATTGTCTCATTTGCTAAAATTTTGCCTATCCTTTTCCCTCTCTAGGCTACAAAATATTGGAAAAGAACTTTCCTTCTCAATAACTAAAACCTAAGTTAACATTCGCTAGGAGAGAGTTTTATTCATTTTGAGTTCAAGGACAATCAATTAGCAAGACGGCGAGTTGCACTGGTGACTTGTCGAATTTCTAAGAGGCGCGCCTCTATTTGCAAACGCTGTTTATCCTAAATGGCTTAAATACCCCATGCCCGCCACAAACCTAATAATCTCTTAAATGGTCATTTTGTCATTGAAAGTTAACAAAGTTAAAGAGACCTCGGCCACAAGGTAATCAAATAGTGAATCTCTTTTTCATGGGTCCCGTTTTTACTTATTTTTATCGCATCTGTACTTTTCAAACCAAGCGAATTCACTTCGTGATCAAATTCATGGCTTCAATGAAGGAACCTCTTATTTTGGCATGTTGCATTCGATCTGCGTGCGTTTCTTTCTAAAGCCCGTCGACTCTAAATTTACTTGAATCGCTATTTTAGCGTGTTAATCTTACTGATCGCCGCGGTCTCTCAGAATGGGCGAAAACGTAACACCCAAGACATAATTCAATGAAGTCGCTACAATCTACAAACTAGTTCATCGCTCCATAGTTAATGCTCACATTGAATTTCAAAAGAACTTCATTCCATACATACTCACCGCTTGGTTGTTCCCAGTAATTTCCAGTCGCTTCAGAGTTTGGTTGCAGCGCTTGACGTTCGACCATCTGACTCTCCTGAATCGCCCTCCGCTTGGATATATCCTGCACCCCAGGAATATAACGGCTTTCTGGAACAGGGAACAGTGCTCTGGTATAGCTCGGCCTGTGCATTTTGAGAGGCGCATAAAGACTGGCTGGAGAACTGGGAATCGGCGAATACGGCAATATGGGGATCTGCGGTCCAAGCCCGACAACGCTGTTGTGGTTATACAGTTCTCTAGGCACGTGCGATGTTAGAGGATCACAGGTAAAATCTTTTCTTGGAAAGCATGCGTTACAAGGGCATGTCTTCAAGTCCTCGCTCCTTAATTTCAAGGCCGGATTTCTCTCGTCGTTTTGCATGTTGAAGCGGGAGCGATATTCCGCTAATTGTCTCAAAGGGCGAAATGAGTTTGCTTTGACTGATTGTAGGGGAACATTATCTCTTCCCTTTTGTCAATTCTGTGCTGCATTTTTACACGTAACTTTGCCATCGTCTAGCAACTGAGGCCCAAGTCACGAGGAAACTCGTCAAAGACAAAAATGCTCATTATTAGAAACATGCAATCATTCATTCTCTTCAGTACGGCTTGAAGCGTCATTTAAAACAATCTTCAACCTCCTCATCTCCGAAGTTATCGGCCTTGCGGTTTGTTTGGTCATTGAAGAATTTACTGATACAGACTTTTTTCAACAATACCTGTCGTGTCCCGCTTTATGTGTTATTCAAAGTTTTGTCTTTTTGTAGTTAACGGATTATAAATTTCCTGGGATGTGTAAATGACCCTTATTAAAAGGAAAATGACTTTAATTTCAACGCTATGTTTACTTGTTAATTGCTTTAATAAGGCATTAAAAATGTGTTAAAACAAATACACGTAGCTGAGAAGAAGAAAATTCAAAATGAAATTGTCCATGCAGCCAAAGTAGAGAATTATAAATATGGAAAGAACAGAATTGAGGCAGATATAAGAGAACTTCCTTTGTGATGACGCACATGTTTTAAAACTGGTGTTATTGCATAATTACAAGCCGGCGCTGATTAAAAACACCTCAGGCTGTCTGGGTTATGAAATCATTTTCTATTTTCCTTTCTGGTGTAAGGTTTTCTGTGGATATTAATTTTTTGGGAATTTAATTTTCGGGAACCTTATGTTATGATGTGCGAATTAGTAACGATAACATATTGGAAACCATGCGAAAATAATAAACAATTATCCCACGAAATCTAACCAGACGTGTTTATCTGCGTGTTCTCACAACTCCCAAAGATGCGCGCAGTGCAGAGCTGGTTTCGACTGAGCTAATGTACGGCCAAGTTGAGTGGAACAATTGTTTTGTTAAATATTAGACAACCTCTTGTTTTCTGTAAAACAAGCACGTCTTTTCTTTTCTTTTTTCGCGCCATTTCTCTACTTGTGTGATATGATCTGATATCCCATAAATAAGGAGCGAATCCGAGAGTGCATGCTTGCCACTGATCCAGGGGCTTTCCGTATAAACTTGATAATAAGTACCTAGCCGGATTTAATTATACCTTGTTGGAGAAAAAATTCACATTCTATCTTTAACTATTTTTTTACTTGTACATGTAACTTCGAAACATCCGAACGAAAACATTGAATAAATCATGGTGATAGGCTTAAACAATAGTTTTAGACAATAAAGCACTGACAATGGTAGAGAGATGAGCTATTTACAGCCAAAAGGTTGCTAAGTAATTCTAAAACATAGCGGGGTATAATTTTCGTGTACATTTATTCCTTGTTTTTAAAACGAAGTCACAGAAAAAATATATTTGATACAATTTAGTCTGCAATAAAATTTAGTTAAGGAACAGTATCTTCATTTGCAACTGAACATGTAATGTACCTTACACGTTAAGCTTTTATTTTTAATCAAAAGAAAATGGTGTTATAATGCAGTATGTTTAATTGTTAGTTCCTTCAAAAATGCAATAAAAACGTGTTAAAAGAAACACATCCAATTGGGCTGGAGAAAATTTTACAAGAAATTTTGTCGCGTACTTTTAAATCCTTTAAGCTGAAATGAACAACTAACTTAATTTGTTCTAATAATACGCCCGATCCTTTCCACCACTTGAACTCTCAGGCAGGGTGGTTTATTATGAAAGTCAGCTAATTCCTTACTACCATGTCGGCTTTCCTTTCTTCCTTTCTTTTAGCGCCAAACGCCATAGTAATGATAGACGTTTTCCATACGTGAATTTAAATTTGCATTTTGTAAGGAGAAAGCCTAATACAAAAGTCTTATTTTCTATTATTTTCTATAGAAACTGCGTTGCCGCGTCGGTTTGAGGAGTTATATAATTGATGCATTAGTCCTTCGACAAATCGATTGACTGAAAGGGCTAGACGAAGGGTTAACGCTCGAAATAATTAAAGAAATAAAATGAATCAGCTTTTGAATCTCTTTTCTAGTGGCCAATTTCCTTTACCTTATATGTCGACTCAGTTGATTTGCTTTAGGCCTCTTCCACATGTTTCTTTTATTTTCTAACAGACGTGTTGCTTGCAACACCTACCAACAATGCGTGTCATGCACTGCGGGGGAAACTGGTATAGAATACGAGCCGTCAAGTGAACATGCTCTTTATTTTCAGTTTAAATTATACAGGCTTACTTTATTTAAGGATAGTTTGTTTACTTTTAAACTTTTACTTTTGAAACAACTATTCCCCTTAGTGTTAAACAAAGTGACATGATAAAAGAGTTACGAAAGTTGGTTAAACAACAATTTTGGCTGAACTGGGTCAGAAATTTCATTGGCCACTGTGAAGAAAATCAAATTAAAGCTGACGTTTCGAGCGTTAGCCCTGCGTTCTGAAGAAGGTGGCTAATGCTCAGGCCCCAATTGTTCAAAAGTTGGATAGCGCTGTCCACCGGATAAATTACTATCCAGTGGATAAGTGTTAGGGAAACCAGTTGCGTTATCCACGGGATAGAGATTTATCCCTGGTGGATAGCGCTATCCAATGAACTTTTGAACGGCTGGGGCTAGAACGTTAGCTTTTCACTGAATTTCTTTACAGTGACCAATTAACCTTATCAACTCAGTCGATAAAATTTTTGTGTTTCACTTTTCCACAGACGTAGCACCACAGTCTCTTTAGGAACTAACTCCTTTATTCGAGAGTCGGTTATGAGTCATCAGTTTAGCTATGACCGAATTTCCGCTACTTCGCAGCTATCCAGCATTGTCACGAGAAACTAAAATTTGTGCTCATTTTTCTTGCCTAATAGAGTGATAGATTGCAAAACAATCTATTTTATTCTTACGCGTTTTCCTCTCAAGATATCGATGCAAAAACCAATGTGCGAAGGCGCCGGGCAAATAAAGGCGCGAAGCGAGGACAATTGAGCTCTCAATCTCCACTCCTAATTTTTAACAATCGTTTCACTTCTTTTCGTCCACCCGAACTTGTGCCAAAATACCGACTGTTTTGCAGCCTAATGTTAGTACTAACAGTAAAGAGTATAGTGCCTTAATATAGCACCAAATTTGCAGATCTAGCTTCGAAGTAAACACAAAGAGTCGGTATTGATAATTGATAATTCGATCGTATAACTGAAAAACTATGCCCACTTGAGAGTCCTGCGATGTAAACGAATTGCAATCGACGGTCAAAACTGACAAAAAATCTTATCTGGTAGACGTAACAATCTACCGTCTACGCCCTATACAACTTGCTTTATCATACATTTAGCCAATGATAGATCTAAAAATGCCTGTTATATGTCTTATCGTGTTACTGTTAATTTAAGCCTAAATTTACTTTTAATTATCAGTTTCTATATATTTTAACTGAAAGAATTCACTAGCTAAGGTATCTATGTGTTTTAACCTTAACTTGCATGTTTTGTTTATTTGCGAACGACTAAAATAAAGGTTTCTGGTTTGTTACTAGGCAACCATGTTTAAGGCTGTTACGAGCATGAGTCAGGGTTTGATTTTTCGTTCCAATTTTTGCTTTCTCCACTTTATCCGACGATTCTGAAACCAGACGCGAACTTGGGTCTCCGTCAATCCAAGCTGGATGGAGAGCCGCCTTCTCTGTTGACCGGAGATGTATTGATCTGTGACAAAAACTTTTTCCAACTCATGGAGTTGCTTGGCTGAAAACACGGTGCGTCCTCGCTGGGGCCTGATTATCTTATCGTCTATGAAACGCAAACCGGAGCTCCCATCTGCTCGAGAAGGAGGTTCTGTACAAAAGAGATATTTCAACATCATCATCATCATCATCATCATCATCATCATCCTCATCATCATCATCATTATCTGGTCATTGTCCTCTCATATACTCAACCTTATAAAATGTTCATTGCAAACTGATCCTTGTAGCAAGGAGAAGAAAGACGGAAACAGAAAAGCTGGACATAAAAAATTAATTACAACTGACTATCACATAAGTATTGCAGATTTCAGTATCTGATTACTAATCACTTAATATACCGCCACTACCTTACTTGGAAAGCCTCGTATTTTTAATTACAATCAAAAGAAACTTCTCTTCGACTTTTCGTTTTCCTTGAATTCATTTCTCGTTCGGTAAGACAATAAAATGGCCTAATTGTTATTAGATAAATTTGCCGATTTTCTGTGGCTTGGAAAATTACGGAAACTACATCGGCGGCCGCTGGAAGCAATTCGAACATCCAATACTTTTATTTACGACCGAAAAGGAATTCTGTTCAATAACGGAGACAACAATGAGAAGATAAACGTTAATGAATTGTTTGTTAGACACGTAAAACAAAAACTAAGGACCTTTAAAGAAAATACGTAAGGGAGAGAATATCAAGCTACAATGAAGAAAATAGAGGAAGAGTTGTAATCGATGAAGAAAGTAAAAGATAATGAGCTCAAAAGATTGGCTAACAGGCAAACGACAGGGAACGTTTAAGCTTTTGTCAATTCCCATGTTATGTGAGCAGATGCAAATATAATAAGCGCATGAAAGATTACAAAAGCACATATGGTTGGTGGACAGATAGTTAGGTGAGAGCGAGGGTGCGTTTGGGCAATTGCCCTTATAAGAAAAAGTTTCTAATTTGTATTAAAAGAAGCAATATTGAAAGAAAAATTGATAGAAAGAGAGGAAACATAAGCATGGATGCGAAGTAAGAGTCCATTTTTAGTTTCATGTTTGCGGGTGTTCCAACCATGCATGCGGGCTGATATAGATCTTGACAATGGAACCGTGCGCATACTTTTAAATGATATCCATTAGTACTTAAAATGCTATAATGGCGTACCTTATGGCTATAAAACTACAAGACTATTTTCTTTTGATCCTGTAACTAAAACACATTGTGACTAAATGTTGCATCGTATTCTCCTGATCAGTAAAATGCGTAAGTTTTGATTTTTGGTTACTAAGATGTGAAAGCATGCAGGGAAAATTTAACTGCTTTGAGCGAATTGGAATTAAAATTCACCAAATATATATATAATTTCGAGGGAAATTTGTCATTTGTCAAAGACTTGAACAAAAAGACGTCGATTTCGTAAAATAACAAAGAAGAAAGCTCAGCTATAAAAACTATATTGCTTCATCTAAAGGATCGCACTGTATCGCGTTCGTTTATGCTTGCCATTTCATTATCGGCTTTTCATGCAGATCCAGACGGCAATTTTAAGAAAGGTTGAATATATTCAAGTCGAAATAAATAATATTGGAATCGACAGACGCCCTTTGTGCTCTTTGATAAAGAGCCTGTATGTTTTCAACTGTGCACAACTGGGAGAATAAAAGTGGAAGAGACACACGAGGTTGAAGACCTGCAGTTGGGTCACCTACATGGACACCCTCACTTGTTGTCAAAGCAGTTAGTCCCAGTGATGAATAAGCCCCAGTGAGCTCCGAGATCTCCTCCTTTTGTTCCGTGCAAGGTAATGATACAAAAGCATATAACCACAGTTTTCGTTTCGTCTCTTAGTAGCTAATGCATTAAGTGTGAAATATTTTATTCCCTAACAACTTCATCAAAAGAAAAGACAAATGAATGAAAATGAGTTTTTATTTGCCAGGCGAAAACAATTTGCTCACTTTGCTGTTTTCTTTAAAAATAAATATGTTTCAAAAAATCCAGTTCCCACATACGCTGATTAACCTAGATCACCAGAAGCTCAGCTGAATTTCACTTCTTTAAATGTTAACGTAACATAGCATGTTCCCGCAAGGGCTCGCCTAAAGCGCTATTACTGACGTCTAAATAAAAATTATCTCATTTCCTCGCCTCATCTTTTAAATAATGGCCTTTAAAGATAAATGGTGAATAAATGAGTTTCTAAACAAAAATATTAGATTATCCATGTCGGAAATCAAAAGTCTATCAATGAAACTAGAAGTGTGCTTGAAGATCTCACCTCCGGTTCCACCGGCTGCCTTGGGCTTCTCAAAGAGCTGATTCAAATAGTCGCGTTCCGCGTCCACTGCACCTACTGCTCCATGTTCAACCACACGATATGGGATTGGCCTGGATGTCAAAGCATCCTGACTCGCTGGGCTTAAGGAATAGTAACCGTTTACGGTAGGAAGATAGTTCGGAGGAAGCGAAGAAGGTATGGCGGACGGGTTAAGGTGCGCTGGCATTCGAGAGATGGGCTTGTCACCTGAGGGGTTATGAATCATCTGCTCTGATAAACGACTCATGTTACTCGTTGAGTCAGAATGCAACCCCGATATGGGGAAAAAAGGAGAAGGATTCATCGGAGGGCGAAACCAGTTCTGCGAGAGAGAATTCCAGTGGCTTGGTGTTGCGTGGTCTGGTTGCATCTTTGCGGGGCAAAATACCTGATTGACAGCAGAGTCTGGCAAGTGGGATATTTATATCACAAGCAGTACCTATTGTAGGAAGAGACATATGGATCTTACCTATGCCTTGGAGATGACTCGTATCATGTTTATTGATAGCCATTTCACACTTAATGTGATAAGTTGTCAATAGTACTATATAATTCAACTGCCGTGTAAAAGACGTACTGTCAATCAATAGGGGACAGTGGGACAGTCAGCGGTCAACTATTGCTCTTTTTTTCAAGTTTCATAACAATCAAAAACTCTTGCTTCGCATGACGACTCAAGGAACAACGAAGCTTATTACTTTTAAAATTCCTTTATCACTGATGATTAAGAAGGAAACTCGGCACGGATAAATCAACATAGAAGTGCAAATGAAAATTCAATCATTGACTTTCTTATTTGCTTGCCTGTCTGCTGGCAGTTCTTCAATTTTGAATGCCCTGACACGTTTTTTAATCCACCATTATTCACTCTGTTAAAACAAAAGACCAATCAACACTTTTTCGATGGTGTGCAAAATTAAAACACTGGCAGGACTAAATGTTGCCTTATCAAGCCAGACGAACTGGGGTTAACTAACTTGTGTTGCTCCTTCAAACACAAAGACACGAAATTGCTTGCAGAGCAGGTTCTGTTTACCTTTATGCACTTTAGTAAGGAGGATGGTGTAATATTCCGAGCGATTATTTCTGGCATAAAGACTTAAATTGACTTTTTTTTGAGAAGATCGCGCGAGATACTATATACACAACCCATTTCTTCGGTCATTTCTTTGTTTAAACACAGCATACTAATCTGGAGGGTTGGTCGCTGCGACAACAAAATTAAAGGAGCTGAATTTCTTCTTAAATTTTTTCACCGGTTTTTCTGTAAGCTTTAATTGATATCAAATAAATAGGCGATTTAAACAGGACCAGTTCTGTTATTTGTTTTATCAGTCGTGTTCTTTTTTCTCACTCGTCTGCTGGAAAGCACGTGCGTTTGGACTTTGAGAATCTGAATACATTAAATCAGTTAAGAGGCCAGTTTTGTCACTATTTGCATATCTTAATGATCACATACGAACATATCTGCAGATATAAATTGTTCTCGAAAACGGTCTCTTAGAGTTATTGCTTCTCTCTAGTCTCTCTTGCCAAAGCGCCAGCGAAGAGCTTGAAGCCAGACAAACTTTCAGCCAAATAAACTCTAGCTTGTCTTGTGCAATACGGTTCTTTCTTCCGGATCCACAACCCAGCTACAGAAACGTGCAAATATTTATTTTTGTAACTGATTAGTAAGTAGTATTTAACATTATCATTCCGTTCAACTAGTGGACTATCTCACCACTCTGTGATTATCAGCAAGCTGAAGTTACTTCTTTTCTTCCCTTCAGTGAAACATCATGCGAGACTTTATGGTTCTCAAGGCGCTGATAAGAGCTTGTAATAATCTGAATTATGACCGCCTGAATAATTTATGACATGACTCCGTTTATTATCTTTACAGGTTTAAACAACTGAGTTGAAAGAAAGAAGGCATGTGTTTCATGGCCAGATAAGCACATGAAGAGATGAGGTTTACACAAGACTCTTGCAACGGGAACTGAGTTGCAGAAATTGTGTTGACGTCTAAACTCCAAAGGATCAAAGTTTGGGATCTTTCTCGGAATCTAGACATAACCCCTCCTGATTATAATACTTATTTCAGAATTATAGATCCTGGCGGGTTACTTCAGACTACATGATCCTTGGCTTACTCAAATCCTTAATTTTAGTTGCGTGACTTTCTCGAGATGTATACCGGTTTCAAATACTGACATCGTCTTATTTATTCTAATTCCATCCTTTCGCGCTGTTTTAGCTCATTCTGCAAAGAATAAGAGCGAACTTAACCCCTAAGGAGAAATTTTGCTGTGTCGTACGTCTTCTTTACATCTTGTACTTAGTTGCGAAGCATGGCTAGGGCTGTAGTTCTAGGTTGTACTTTGCGGAACAGACCCAAGTAAGGAAAGTGGATGGGCAAGGAATTCCTTCCGTCAACCACATCTTCTAAGGAAAGTCTTTTAAGTCAACTTGGCTATAACCAAGCTTGACAGCAAAACCTCTCGCATAGCTTCTACTGTAGGACAACTGGTACAAAGATCGATAAACGAGTGATAATCCAGAGATGCCCGATTACAGTATGATGAATACGGAAACATTTTAACAAGAATCCGGAACCTTTCCTTTAGTTTAAACCAGTAGTTGAACACACTTGTTTCTGCGTCGCAGACTATGGTTAGATTTGCTGAATCTGCATTGGAGCCGGACGGACAACCCTCTTTATAATAGACAGTAATCTAACAGAGGCGGCGGAGCAGGGGGGCAGGGGGGCAGGCGGCTGTAGAAAATTTGGGGGGGGGGGCTCAGCCCCCCTCCACGTTTCGGTGCCAAAAATATCGCTAGCGCAGCATAAAATTGGTTTGGCAAAATATTCAGTCTCGTGATCTTTTCACAATCGTTTCATCAGGATCGCGTTTGGAACTGACATAGACTGTGGCAGGCTTGGGCACCAGCTTCACCTCGTACATGAAACAGTGAGAACTGCACTGCCCAAAAGTCAGGTCACCAAAACTCTACTAGGAGAGGCCCACAAACTCTTAAGGTTGTATTTGATGTTACCTGTTACCTGTGGCATCGACGACGTTAGAGCGTACATTTTCTGCCCTCGACGACTTAAGAACTACCCAAGAAGCACCATGAAGAAGGATCGCCTGAACAAGTGCCTACTAATACATTGTCACAAACCGAATTCTTACACTGGACACTGTTGAGATTGCAAGTAAGTAAGTAAGTAAAACTTTATTTAAACACGGAAAATCATCAGTTAATTAAGCTTAATTAAGTAAATAACTAAAACTAATTACAACTGCCTTACATGATTGCCGTGTGGGAATCCGATATATCAGCTATCTTCTTAATAATTTGCTTGAAATTATTAACAGATACAGCATTTTTTAGGCATTTGGGCAAGTTATTCCATAACATAGCCCCGCTGTAAGAGAAGCTTCGTTTCAAATAGTTGGTGTTTGGTTTGGGTAGCGTCAGCTTTCCCTCTCCGGCGGAGAGAAACGACAGCCGGAAATACGCCTGCGTTCGTAGGCTGCTGCTCAACCTGAACAAACTTTTTAATAAACTACCGGAGAAGAAACTTTTTTTGTCAGTGAATCTTGCAGTAGCCTCTTTGGCCTCTAACAAATAATATGGTATTCAGCAAACCATTCTGTACTTCACCTCTTGAGGACCTTAGAATTATATTTGCGTTTCATCTGGTTTAAAGTACTCTTTTTCCGCCTCAACTCTGATTCAAAACACCACATGGGAGAATAAAGTGATTCTCCAAAAAACCAAAAAGCGGGGTGCCATCGTGCACTAAGGCCCAGTTCAGACGCCGTACCTCTCATGTGCAGTACCAAATACATTTTCGCTCCTAGGTGGTATTAAGCGGCAAGCTATGTCGTACCCTGAGATTTTGGCTTGCCTGATTGAAATCTGTCGAAAAAACTCATTTGGACACCGTACAACTGCCAAAAAACTACGTACTACTTGGTACGGCACGTGTGAGGTACGGTGTCTGAACTGGGCCGAAAAAACACATTTTCTTTCAGTCATTCTTGTTTGTCAATAGTCTGTTCCAGGCGTTCGGATAGTGGAGCGCGAGCGAAAATAATAGCGAGCGAAGAGGCGAGAAAAAACGAGGGGAGACTGGGGAAGAGGACGAGGGGAACCTCGCCCTCATTCCCCTCGCCCTCTTCCCCAGTCTCACCTCGTTTTTTCTCGCTCTTTCGCTCGCTATTATTTTTGCTCGCACTCCACTCTCTGAACGCCTGGAACAGGCTAATTTGTCAGAGGAGTGATTCATGCAGAGAGATTCAAAGCCTCTCGAAAAGCTCCTGTAGTACCATCGTACTCAGTGCCTTCGTTTCGTTCTGTGAGCGGTACTTTATTTAAAAGTGCTCTGGGGACAAGAAGAAGTAAATAAGTACGTGGCTCCTTTCGAAGGCAATATTCTGCGGCACAAAATTTGATGTATCGCTTTGGCAAAAGAGCTTTAAAAATGAAATAAAACTAAAACGTGAACATGACTTGATCTTCAGTTGTAAGAAACAGTCGTCATAGAAAACCTCAGCCGTGGCAGAATAGTAGTGTGCTCTGTTTAATCCAAAGAGGGATATTAGAATTATATCATACGCTGCTCTTGTTGAAATTGCCTTGGCTATTACATTATACAAGATTAAAAAATAAGAATTAGCCCATAGCTCTATTCACTTAAATTGTGTCTCTTAAAAATCTTAAGGAACGAAAAGATTTTAATTCAGATCTCATATTTAGCTTCTGATGCCTTTTTCCTTTTTCTTCACTTTCTGTTAACTTGTTTTTCAATTTAATGTTGTTTGAAATCGTTTCAAGAATCTTCCGTCAACAGAAATGCTTTACATCCGTTCATATTTTGCCGAGAAACATTTAATGTTACTTTCCCTCGGTGACAGAGGAAATTAATTTATATACAGTCTAAACAAAGTCCTTGAGAATGTCAACATTAATCTTTCTTTTAAGACGCTGGGATCAAACACTAATACTATCCTTACCAGTGTGCCATCAACTAAAGCAATTTCAGTCTTTCAAATACAACAAGACGTCAAGAAAATCGCCATCTAAGTGCGTCAGTAAACTCTTTCTTTTTCCGGATATAATTACCACAAAAAAATAAAGAGAGAAATTCCTTTTAAGTTTAACTCTTGAAAGCTCTGTAATTTGTTTTGAATTTATCAATCGGTCATCTGCTGTATCTTTAGACCTTATGTTTTCTTTGGTTTGCTCGAACTTTGCTTTCTAGAAAACTCGCAGTACCAGTGTCTTTGTCAGTAAGCGTTCAGGATTCATTCACTGTAACAGAAACGCGTCAAACAAACAACCAATCCGTCTCCTTTTGGCACCGAGGAGTTGCTACGCTTTGTGTATATAACCGGCCATTAATTGCTTTTAATACCCATAACGCAGATAAAAGTTGCCGGCCGCTTTTTGTTAGTGGCGTGCGATTTCTGAGCACAGTTTCAAAGACGTCAAACCTGACTTGTCACGTAGGTACACACTCACTAAGAAGAATTTCTGAGCTCATCTGAGAACAAATTCTGCGAAAATCAAGTATGATACTTCAATACATCTCTTTTTTTTACTATTTTTCATTTATATTTAATGATAAAAAATTGCGCACGACCTTTAGGAGTGTGCATTGTGCCATTTGTTTGTGTTTCATTGTTTTTAAATGATCTTGTGAGGCATAAAAAAGAAGGAAGACTGTTTTTTAGGGAAAAAAATTTTAAACCAGTGTTTGTATGAATAAGAAAGTCCAAAAAATAATCCGGGTAAAAAATTGTGGTTTATGTCCAATCTTGGTTCCTCGGAGACTTTTATGTGGATGAAACCGTGCCGTTTCACTGTGTAGTGAAACGGTTTATCAAAGATAATTCAGTGATATATGTGCTAGAAATTTGCAGAATATTAATTTGTTGACACATACATCATACTAAAGTCAGTAGGTAGAGTTAAAATTCGTTAGCCTTACGTGCCATGGGCAATATATTGTGTTCTTCGTGGTCGATGGAAAGAAAAGTGAAGATTTTGAGGCTAAGTTGTCGATGACAAACATGTAATCAATTCATTTTGGTAAGAGTACCCAATATCAAGAACAACCCAAAAGTTTAATTCAGAAACGTTGAAAATCAATCATATCCACACTGCCAAAAGAAAGTAAATGAAGGGGACTTCACAGTTGTCACAATTTTAAAAGGATTTCTTTCATGACGCCACATTTCATGACCCGGCAAAGACTGATTCAGGGAAAATAAAGCTTTTAAGATATAAAAACCAAAGAAATGAACAACAGAGCACCCGAGTCAGTGATCAATTTCCTTTTCCTGAAGTTGTAGTCATGTGCCACTGAACTGTGCTTGGTATAATATCAAAAAGCACTTTCAAGACCTTAAGTTCAATATATAACGCCCTCTGGCAGTTTTGGTGTACTTGGAAAAGCACTAAATTTCTGTCCCATGCTTCATCGAAGCAACCATCCAAAGTTTATCATTATTTTTTGGTTTTTGTTATCATCATAGTACCACCAACTTAAAATAAAATGCTCTTTTAAAATTCCCAGTTAATCAAAAAAATTGGTAATGTCTGATAAACTAATCTACAACCAACGCAATACATCTTTGTCGGCTGAACAGATAAGCGCAGGTGTATTGCCGCGTGAAACCTTAAAAAGATTACAAGCAAAAACTGAGACTAACGGCTATAAAGTTCAAAAAGCCAATTTCAGATAAGAGAGCGGTTTGACATGATAGTGCAGATGATGTAGCGAACCTACTTGGGGACTCTCAGAATTTCGGCGGTTAATCATTTCATTTATTTATTTTTACTACCATTTGGAGGAAAACTACGAAGGTATATATTTGCTTGAGGACATTTCTGTTTCAAATTCGTGGTTAGTACGTTTTCCTTAACTTCGTCAAAAAAAGAACATGAACTTCCACGCGGAGGCGATCGCTCTAGGGAATATCATTAAATGATATTGCAAGGAGTATTGTGACGTTTGTCCCGCTATATTTTGCCAAAATTTGGCGTCTTCTGGCGGAAACATTTGTTTTCGTATTCTGCTTCATGCCCACAGATCTAAGTGACCGTAAAAAGACAGGGCCAAAGAAGATGGAAACATTTTTGAATAGTAAGTCACATTTTAATGTAAGGTTTCTCCATAACTTCATGGGAACCATTTAATGCTTATGGCGTCATCCAAGATGGCGCGTTTTCATGGATTTTTCCCTTTTTTTAAAAAAAAAGTCGATCATTTACCCAGAAAGTGCAAGATGTACAAGCAAAAATCTAGAATATGATTTAATTAAACACTATGCGACTTTGAAAAATCGATTTGCGTTGTAAAACATGCTTCTTTTTTTTCTGAAGGGTATTTTGTTTCAGAGGTTGGACTCAGAACCCTATTAATTTAACCGAATAACGCCATGGTCATTTTGGCGCTTAAAGGCAGTTCGACTGACGCCCCAAAAATATTTTAAACTAGACTGTACTCCCCAATACCTGATCTCACGTTCGTTGCTAACCATGTAACATTTTTATGTGCTTTAACAAGGTTCCAATGAAAGTGTTGCAAGCCAAGGCATCTTTCTTCAAATCCCACTGAATCTCCAAGTTGGAATGACGTTTGCCTACGTCATCATCTTCGTGATCTCCCTGCTGGGTAACCTGGTAATGGTATACGTCATTTTCAAGACGCCTGACTTGAGGACAACCACGAATCTTCTGGTCGCAAATATGGCAATAGCCGACCTCATGATAACCTTCTTTGCCATGCCATATTGCGTGATGTACCTGTATCTACAGAACATTTGGATTTCTGGGACTTTTGGTGACATCACATGTAGAATAGTGCAATATTCGCTCGCCCTCTCTATCGCTGCATCAATCCTGACACACGTTCTTGTTGCGTTAGATCGTTTCTTCTGCATAGTTCTAGCATTCAAGCGTGTAAACTTTGTCAAAAATTCGAAAGTTAGTTATTCGTTGATTTGGTGCAGCTCCTTCATTCTTATGAGCCCGTATCTAGTCGTGTATCAAAGCGTACAGTTGGGGCTGGGGGAAAATAGCTACTGTGTTGTTCGGTTCGACTATCTAAATATCCTTCAGATTTATTTTTCCATGGTATTTCTGCTCCTATACGTCCTTCCTTTGGCTTTCATTGCAACATTGTACACTTTCGTTTGTAGAAAATTGTGGAGACAGAAAGCGCCAGGCATAAGCTCTCGAACGGCAATCCAAAGAAGAGAAGCACTTAAAAAGAAAACTGTCAAAATGCTCATCATACTCGTGATCGCCTTTGCACTTTGTTGGCTTCCTGCTCACGTCATGCATCTGTTTTCGTATTTTTGGTATGACACAGTGCTTCCCCTTGCTGTACCCTTGCTGTCTTTCTGGGCATGTCACTCGCACAGTGCAATCAATCCGCTTCTAGTGACATCATATAATGGAACGTATCGAAAGGCATGTTGGGATATGGCCAGGAATCTTCGAAAGAGTGTACAGGGGCGAAATAATGCTCAAGAAACCGCAAATGTAAGACTGGTTCCATTTTGAACGTGCGTTGTGGCCGATATAAAACCATGACCATGACTTCTGTGTATAAGCTCTAAAAGAGAAATACAGTCTATGAATACGTTTCCTTGTTTACAACTTGATATTGGATTCGTGGAATTTTTTATTTCATTTGTAGTCAGTTGTTTAATTTCCTCAAAATAAGAGAAGCAAAAGTCGCAACGCATATAAAATGGCAATTACAAGCGGATAAGTTTAAAATTATCCCAAAGCAAACAGGTTTCAAGGGAAATTAGATTGCCTGGTTTCCTAAAATTTAAAAGCTGAAAGATATGTGAAACTGTTCAGTAGATTTTAAGTCAAACAGACAATCAAAGATAGATAAATATTTAAGCTGTAAATAAAATAAATAAATAAATAAATAATAGATATAGATAAGTGAATAATGTATGAATCAATGAATCAATAAATCAGTAAATACTGATTGCTGAATAACAGATGATTTCGTATAGTTGTAGCATTGTGCCGGATTTTTTTTTTTTTTTTTTGTTTTGGTGCTATGGGTGCGTTAATTTTTTTTCGAGGAACTCTGAAGCCTGAGGATTTGGGAAGTTACGTTCGGAAACTTTTCGGACAATTGCTAACAATGACACTGGTGTGAAAGAATGCAATCCTGTCAGGATGGCATTAGCTCAGGAAATAAGACAGCATTTTTCTTAACTGGACCAAGTAAAATTTTGAGCTAGTATGTCGCATCAAACGTTTGATGGGCAGATCGGTTCGTTAGAAAATGAACTTTGAATAAATGGGTACTGGGCAGAACTGGGGAGTCCTATGGTAGACTAGCATCCTAACCATGGGGGGAGGGGGTGAGGAGGGTGGTAATACCTCTCGTTGTGCAGTACCATGGAAACTGGCCTAAGCCTTGTTAACTGATACAAAAAAAAAATAAAAGTCAGAAGGTTGAAAGTGTAGACTACACATTTATGAATATCTACTTTTGCGGACTGCGAGTTTAACAACCAAGAGCTCAACCCTGGGACGTACCACTTTTTCTTTAGAACATGAACTTTGTTAGCATAGCACAAACGTATACGGGAAACAAAACCAAAAAAAATGGAGGTAGCTTTGCGATATAGTAGCAGGAAAACTGAAGACGAAAAAATGAGCGACCAAAGGCTGAACGTGTTCATGGACTAAGTAACATTTATTTTACTTCTACATTTTTAATAAAACTGCACGTTTGACAGTTAAGGGGTCACTTTAGAGACTCAGTAGTGTTTAATGTAAACATCAACACACACACGCCCCTGGTTATCGTGGTCGTTCTTGTTCTTCAGGTCCTCCCCGCACCAAATGCGAAGCTCACGATGTTTCTCTAAATAAAACGGAACGCCAAAGTTGGTGAAAACGAGCTCATCTGAGTATAGCTCATCT
The DNA here is from genome assembly GCA_964030785.1 of Siderastrea siderea. Classification (NCBI taxonomy): domain Eukaryota; kingdom Metazoa; phylum Cnidaria; class Anthozoa; order Scleractinia; family Rhizangiidae; genus Siderastrea; species Siderastrea siderea. The sequence goes on along the minus strand of OZ034968.1, from coordinate 73,179,702 downwards.
ACACCAGGCATGCTGTACCACAGAGAGGCCCAATCCTTGATGAAATCGCTTCTTGGGTAGATCAGCTGGTTTTTCTGGTCTGTGATGACCACGTTTAGCGGTGTTTTACTTCCTTGGTGGCAGCCCCAGCGACTGTTGTAGGCTTTGTTTGGGACACATCTAGATTCAGCGTAAAGTACAAATGGCAGAAGTTATTACCGGCGTTATGAGCGTAATATGGGGAAGTGAATTTTAACTGACAAGAAGTCCGTTCTCTTTGCAAAAAAAACCTTGCAGATTGAAAATAGATGACACTAGTCTCTTCTGGAAGAACGCTTGAATGATTTTCATGACCCAAATTTAAAGCTATTTTTTAGACGCTTGCGTTGATGAAATTTCAAGCTGGCAACAAGAACTAATATCAGTTGTTTCACCCTAATTCAATGTATCAGCAACAACAACAAGCTTTATTTGCATGACTATAACAAAGTATTACCCTATCACAAAAGCCACTTAAATTTAATTATTAATTACTTAATTAATTAAAATAACGAAAGAGATTACAACCATTTCTTATTTTTAACAATTCAGAGAGGTAGCCATTGTAACTAGTTTGTCTCTCTGTTCAAAGCATGACGAGATGAATGAAATTGACTATTTATAAAATAATCAGTACAATTCATAAGATGTGGCAATAAGGTCTCATGTGATAACAGTCGTAGAAATGGGATTTTAGGTTCTGTTTTAGAAAGAACCTGTCTCTTATCGAAGAATAGCTCGGGCAATCTAGTAAAAAATGAGTTTCATCTTCAATTTTGTTACAATTGCAGAGACTACATAACCTCTCATCACGAGGTATTTTGTTGTATCTACCTGTTTCAATCCGAAGTTTACTGACTGCTAATTCTCAGTTTTACTAATGATTTTGCAGATGGGTTCTTTCTTGTTAGATCTAGGTAGGCAGAAAGGCTATAATTCTGTTTGACTGTGTAATAAAAACTAAGTTTTTGCGAATGTTGAAGGGTTTGGTTCCAATAAGAGATATATTTCTTTTTCATGAGCTCTACATTTTGTTTGATTTTACCTTCATTCAATGACTGATTACAATTAAAGTCAGATAAGTTATAATAGTCAGTCATTTTCATGAGACTAGAGTAAAAACTATTATGACCGTTATAACGAAGGTCAATAGTTATTTTTAAAGATTGTCTGACTATAGAGCTTTCTTTCAGTTGCTCTGTTTTTACACTGCAAATCAGCCCAAGTGCTAGCGTAAGATAATTGTCACCCGTTGTGTGCACTTGAATGCGGCTCAAGTGCAGCGATAGGTCTAAGACAATTGTGAACACATCAAGTGAGACTAGGGAAAGATACAAAAGTATGAGCGCTTCGCGTGGGTCGTTTTTAGCAATAGATACTTTTATGGTCCACTCACCGTATCTCACCACTTTTGTATACCAATTTCATGGCCGCCACAAGACGGGGTTCGGAAATGAAGTTGCTTATAGGGCCGTAGCGGTTGCCAGTGCACTCAAAGCATACCTCCCTCAGGTTAAGCTGATGCCACTCAAATGTCTTGTTACCTAGCCAACATAAATAGGTGTTATAACTTTTTTGTAATAAAATACTGCTATGATTACAAAATCAATACTTCTTTCGAAACAGGAAAGGTGTTTCACCACTGTTGCGTAAATTTTATGTGCTTATTGTTTCAGGCAGTGTCTTAACATGTGTCAAAGATGGACGGCTTGGGTAATAGTAAAAAGCTGAGTGCTGGTCAACTTTTCACGTTTACAAACTAGCCACTGACACATCGACTGAATTCTTACTAAATAGGATGTAAGTGTGAAAGAAATAAAAGACGCTCGGGGACCAGCTAGGCTCTAGCCTGCGTAGCAAGCGTTTCGGTAAGGCTTTCCGCACGTTCGATGCACTTTTCGCTTTTCTGGCGGCGGGAAAATTGGGGCGGGGGCAAAAAAGTGCGTGGAGGGGGAGGGGAAAGGAAAGAAGGAAACGCTTGCCCGCAAACCCCACGATTTTGAAAAACCCGTTCGTCCACGAACGGAGTTTCCTGATTGGCGCAGCATGGTAGTGTTGATTGCCAAGTGATAAATCCGTCAATCAAATCAGGTATGTTCATTTAAGCGTGACCCGCATGAACACAACGAACTGGTTCTCGATATCGGGGAATTCTTCTCACTATCACTACTTTTACCTGAAGTTCCTCTCAAGATCATTTTTGTCCTGATCCGACGGCAGATCTCAAAGACTTGCGGCAAGCTTTTTCCGACACGGAGGAATCTACACGAACATTCTTGCGACAAGGACTGTTGCTTGATAGAGTTTGGAGCAGCCGTTTTAATGCACAAGTGGATAGACTGTTTTGACGGAGTTTGGGAAACAGCAGGCTCGTATGACCCGTACGGACCCGCGCGCAATTTCCTTGGAAAACCATATGAAAAAAAGTCCCGTATGAGGGCCGTATGCCTCGCTCTAGCAGGGACGGAAAAAGCCGTACGGCCCTACTAGAAAAGCGTACGGCCCCGCTACTGCCGCAAGATGACGGGATTGGAACCAGTTGATTCCACAGCTTTGAATTCAGATGAACGATAGTTAAGATTTTTGTAAAAAGCAAAGAATGTCCAACATGTTTATTAAAACTTTACTATCTAGAAAGCGATGTAGTTTGCAGGCGCAAAAATTAAAACAAAACGTGTTTAAACTTGGTAAATGATGAAGAAATACTCCTGACAACAACAATAAAATCGAACTAAAAGCCGTCAAAAACTGAAACAACATAATCGGACAAAGACGTATCCTGGTTTGAAGTCATGATAAACATTGAAGAAAAAATGCAAATGCGAAGTAAACTCAAATTTCTTTTTCTGCTGCGTAATTTTTAAATCACAACAAACAAAATGCGAGTACATGTTTACGACTAACCTGGCAATGACACAGTTTCCCGCTTGTTTTCACGAAGCATTTTAAGCACAATTTGGACATCAACTGTAATGCAGAGCTCAACATCGTCGAGGAACTAGCGAATTCAAGGACTAAGCAGCAACAGCAGACGTTCATGAAGTCCTACGATCCGTGGTAAACTAAACAACTTGAAGCCGCAGGGAAACAAAGCGTAGCAAAATACTGAACTGCCTGTACAATCCCTTTCCAAGTCTTTATGTAGTTTCATAAATTAAGATCTAATGTTGTTTTTAACATCCAAAATCCTTGGTGGAAAATTAATTAATCCTCTCGTTCAAACCAATTGTGAATTTCGGCTCACAAGAAACGTCGCTAAGTTGTTCAATCAGGATAAATTCAGTCTTCGCTGAGAGACGAGCACGACTAGCCGAAACGTCGTGCAAATTCTTTGTTGTAGTCCTTCATAAACGTTTCCTTCGAAATTTCTACTAACTGCAATCATGTACGAGGAATTTAGTCGGATTTAAATCTTCTTGGAATGGAGCTGAAACTTGGAGATTTGGTTGACAATTTTAACAGAAGTTCAAAAATTTGTACGCACATCGCAGTTCAAATGCACTTTACTGGCTTCCCAAACAAATTACAAGCTACCATTGGCTTTTCAAAATGCGCGCGAAACGGGCCGCCGCGTCTGTATCCACGAAAGAAAGACAAAAAAAAATTCAGTGGTCATATGATAAAATGCTTATTGACTGAGTTAGGTCGGGCCGGACGGGAAAATATTTGGCGCTCGGTCAGGACGCACGGACCTCGCTGCGCTCGGTCCGTACGTCCTGACCTCGAGCCAAATATTTTCCCGTCCGGCCCTCCCACTCAGTCAATAAGTACATATTATTGACCAGCTGTCACACTGTGAATTTATCCAACTGCGAAAGTGTCAAAGGGGCGTTTTACAAAATCATGGGGTTTGCGGGCAAGCGTTTCCTTTTCTCGCCTCCCCTCCCCCTCCCCGTTGCTTCCATCAGTGTTGCGCTCGCCCCAATTTTTGCGCAGCCTAAAAGCGAAAAACGCCTACAACGGGCGGAAAGCCTTACGGAAACGCTTGCTACGCAGGCTAGCTAGGCTCAGTCTCCAGCCGTGAGTGTCTCGATGCGCCCGCGATTCTCGCCACCTTCATGCACGGCTGGGCGCTATTGTTTAGACTGACCAATCAGAGACAAACCCCCTGAAATTTGCGGGGCAGAATGCGCGGCATAATTTAGCGGGATTTCGTCTTTCTTTTGAAATTTCACACTTTTAGGAGGCGTTTCAGGAAATACTTTTCGCATTTCGCTTTTTCTCAAGACAATGCAAAAAAAAAAACGATAAAATTTATGCAATCGACGTGTAGATTGTCTAAACAATTATTAAAATTGTAATGAAGTCACGGACATACAACCAAACCTGTGCGCTCAGCCGTGAAAGTGGCGAGAATCACGGGCGCATCGAAACACTCACGGCTGGAGACTGAGCCTAGGGACCAGCCAGACTGCTCAGAGGCACCCAACGGTTCGTTTCGGGAAATACCTGTTCGGAAGGCCTAAAACCGCCTGAGATATTCGGATTTAATGCAGTTAAAGCTAGAGATTTCTTTGGCGAAACATTACCTCCGACTTTCGTAACAAGGGGACTGATTATAGAGGGGGACATTGGGTTTTTCGGTTTTACGGTTTTGGTCACTTTTGAGATCGGTTTTTCGGTTTTTGCACTCAAAATCTCCGGTTTTTCGGTTTTGGTATCCACTGCGGTTTACGGTTTTTTCCCTTTTTGACATTCGGGTTTCGGTTTTTATGAACAAAAAAGCGGTGATTCGGTTCTTGAGAGCAAATTGGCGTATTGTACGAACCTTTTTGAGTTCATCACGAGTTACAAAAGTTTCACCTTCAAATGAGACGGAGACAATGGAAGAAGCGATTCCTTTGGTTGAACATTGCAAAAATTTCTTCGGGATAATGCGCATCAAATTGGCGCTGCAAGCAGTATAACACGGGCATTGAATCGTCCCTAGGGCCAATATTTTGGCTGTTGTATCAAGAGTTGAGGGACTGAAAATCACGAATTTGCAGTTTTGGTCATTATTCTCGGCGTTTTTTCGGTTTTGAGCGATTTTTCTTCCGGTTTTTCGGTTTTGGTGAAAATTTTGGCCGGTTTTTCGGTTTCTGATAGGCCCCAATGTCCCCCTCATTATAATTAGTTCCTATTGTTTTTGTAGGGACAAATATGTTGTTTAGAGTGCAAAATAAGGTCAGCTAGCATTTTCATAGAGCCATCATCAGCTCGGAAATTCGGCGGATAGGATTCTGTTTCCTAAAATTTCCTGCGGCCTAAATTTCAGCTAAAAAGGCCGAACAGATCAATCTGTATTAGCTTACACACCTTTGAAAAGCTCTAAAACAATCTAAGAAAGTAGAAAATGATACTTCAAGTATTTTGCCAAAATTTTCTCGTTGGGTGCCCCTGACTGCTTACTAATTTTAGACCACTTCGGATTGATAGCAAACCGTTTAGGTGTCCACCTGGTCTGCAGTTTTTTAAATTCGATTTTGCAGCTTAACGGCCAGAAATTAAAACTGCAATTCAGACTAGACTTTGAGTTTCTGAGCCATTATTTTAGCTTATTTTGTCTCTCAAGTTTATCAGATATTTCCTTACTTTCATCACAGGCTCACCATCCTCTGTTGGTGTGGTGTACTGTGTATCTATAATGTCCGTATCAGTTAATAAACTAGCGAAACTAAAGGCGAAATTTAGGGCTTTTAAGACTGAACAAAATGAAATAAAAACACCTGAAATTGCTTCCATAAGGTTTTGCTTTTATGGTGATTTAAGACTCGCGAAAATAATGTTTCAAAATAAAAGTGAGTCCGACCGTTATTTTGAAAACATCACTTTCGCGAGCCTGAAATCACCAAAAAATCAAAATCTGCAGCAAGTTTAAGAGTTTTTATTTCATTTTCTTCAGTTTTTAAAGCGCTAAATTTCGCCTTTAGTTTCACTAGTTCATAAACCGATACGGCCATTATAGATACACAGGACACCACACAAACAAAGGATGACAAGCCTGTGCTTTCACCATTGCAAGATTACAGCAAGTTTCTGGCCATACTTGTTGTATCAGGAAATGGCCGGCAATGAATTTTTGAAAAAAGCGTAATCTTAAGAGCTTGTTCTATGTAAAGCGCTGCGAGTGCTAAATTAGGGTTAAGGAGTAACGTAAAGTTGAAATTTTGCTTACTTAACTGTTGAGAAAGACCCGGAACTATAACGCCAAGGAGAAGAATCGGCAAAAGCATGTTTCTCTCGGTTCTGCGAGTGATATTGTCCAAAGCCTCTTTCTTCGATTGAATGTCTGACTGATTGGAAGTGAAAAAGGCTTGTGTTTTCCTTCTTCTCCTAAGTCTGTGTTTAATATATTTTATGAGCAATTTTAATTAGAAAAGAAAATATTTTCATTCTACTTAAAAGCATGACATACAAACTGGTTATATTAAAAAATACCTCAATTTTCCTACTTATCTTTTCTCACGTCCACATTTGTTGCCTTTGTCCTCGAGTGCCTCAACACCGACCAAACAAGCACACCCTACCCCTCCCTGCTCCAGTCATAGCCTCCTACTGATCATGCGCACATGTCTCGCCATAATGCGCCATATCTTTATAGTGCGCAAGTTCTTAATAGGAATAACCATACTTTTTTTCCTTTCAGGAGGTGTGTTTTGGTTTCACATTCTGAATAAAATGTTATGTTATGATATGTTTAAATAGTAGTCGTTATTTTAATATTTCCCTCGTGAACACGTCAAAGGAGAAAATTACAAAGATAAAGACACCAATAAATAGTTCAAATAAATGTTATGTTAAGCTGGGTTTTTAATTAATCTTTAGGTAAATATTTATTGTTTGTTTAAATACTAATAAATTAAAACAGCCGTGAAAGTTTTCAACAATTCGCCTTTTACTACTAGAAGTGACTACTAATCTGTAGGAAATACCTGGCCATTCTTTTGGAAATGACAATAGGGATGGCTGTAGCCTGGGAGGTCTCGAGATATCATAAAAAAGGGCCACTTTCGACACCAAAGTCGACCTAGGAGCTCTTGTCTTTTGCGAATACTCGGGTGAAGAAACCAAAGGCTCTGGGGCAAGGGTCACAAAAGGATCCGTAGGAAGGTTTGCCGAAAGGACATGCGTACAGGAAGCGGGGGAGAAATCCCCAGAAGGCTGAGTGGGAAGAAATAGTGCATAGTTAATAAAATGTTTACTAGCTTTGGACGGTTGTCGCCCTTGGTTCTTCCAAAACCTAAACTTAAGTCAGTTTTGATTAGTGCAAGCGATAAACTTTCATGGTTACTTTAAATGTTTTGGTCAGTTTCTCGATGGTTATGAATTTTTCTATAACGCTCATCGAGGACGTCTGTTAAATTCAGATGAGCATGCTTGTGTGGGTTGAAAATTCATGACTTGTGCCATGTGGTGACAGATATAAGATCTCTGGAAATACTAAAACACTGAAATCAATGCACTCGTCGGTAAATAACGAGCTTATAGCTAGCCTGTTCCAGGCGTTCAGTTAGTGGAGCGCGAGCGAAAAATAAACCGAGCGAAAGAGCAGGAAAAAACGAGGGGAGATTGGCCCCTCGTTTTTTCCCGCTCTTTCGCTCGCTTTATTTTTCGCTCGCTTTATTTTTTGCTCGCTCTCCACTAACTGAACGCCTGGAACATGCTAGCTTATAGCAGGATTACAATCATGGTGATTGAATCGTTAAAGGTTGATTGGCGCTTGTAAACAACTGATTTGGTCTCCTTGGCAACACAGTACTAACGCTACTGTTACACAGCTCACTCGCATGACAATTGTTACACAGATCAAACATTTCAGCTCTTGTTTAATTTTTTGTTACAATAAATGTCAGTTGTTTTATGGTGCGTATGAAGGATAATAGAGTGATGTTAATTTCTTTTTTCTCATAAAGGAGTTAACTAAATTGTATAAAGGTTACTTCTAAAAAAAAAAAAGTAGGGAAGAACAGGGAATCATTTCAAAACCCACCTGAAACGTCTCACTTATCCATACCACCGATAGACGAGATGGTTTTCCGAGTAATTTTGTTGGTTTTTATCGGAAGTTCAATAGCTCAGGGTAAGTACCACTTTTTATTTCGTTAGCTCTTAGTTTGCGCTATAGAATTTCTTTTGAAAAGGACATTTATTTCTAACTAGTCAGAACAAAAAAACAAGTCACGGAACGAGGGGTTAGTTTCTAAAGAAACTGTGGTGCTGCCTCAAGGAAATTTGGATTTAAAAACTATGTTGATGAAGTAAATTGGCCATCTTAAGGAAATTGAGAGCTGATGTTTCGAGCATTGGCCCTTCGTCAGAGCGATTTACCTTTGACGAGGGGCTAACGCTCGAAACGTCAGCTCACAATTTCCTCACGGTGACCAATTTATTTCATGAACTAAGTTGATAAATCTAAATTCCAAAAACTGAAAAGGAACACTGAATGAGGTTGAAGCCTACGTAGCCGGGTCCTTCAAGTTCTCTATTTCAAGATCGACCTGCAATTTGGAAACGTTGGTTTTTGTGGAGGGTGGAAAACCAGAGAACCTAAAAACAAAACCACGAAAAGCCAGAACCAAAAGCATAGCTGGTTTACTGTTTATTTTGTTCGGCAAGCAGGGTAGTTCTAAATTTGATTCTGTGCTGGATAAAATTATGGTGGTTCTTCAAAAACCGCTGTTGACCGCAGTTTTCAGATAAGTATTTTGAAGAATATGACTTAGATTTTTATAGAAATATTAAACATAGGCTTGAACATATTCAGGGTAAAAGAAAATAAATTCTTTGTCATGACTACGTCCCTTGCGAGGAAAAAATCTCCTGCGCAAAAATAAGCTATGATTATTTACGTAACAACTCTATATATTTGCAGTGCAAACAAATGTATTTTTTCTTACATTTTTCAGTAACTGGCTGCCAGTTATCACAGGTGTAAACTATCAAATAAGGGATTGTTACACATAGTTATTACATGGTCTAGTAACTCCCGTAATCTCTTGATTCTCTAAACTGGTTAATTGGTTGTCAAAGTTTTTGATAGATTCCTTTTAAAACTGTAAATGGTTGAACCCAGGAGTCATATCATAATTCGGTAAATTGTGATCGTCCGGGTGAGTGTAGTCCTGAGAAGGACTGTTTGAGGTGACATTGACTGACGTTTCGACAACCTGAGCGGAAGTCATCATCAGAGTCAAGTGAACTGTGAATCGTCAGTAGATGTTATAAGTCTCTGGTCGTTGTCCTGATTGGTCGACGATCTCGTGATGTTATTAGTCGTCTGTCAGTTAAGCCGTGATGTTATTGGCTGTGAAGACTGTTAAACGTGATTGGTGCGTTTCGATCCGTCTTTTGTTAGTCAAATGTCCGTTGGTCTATTGTTAGTCAAATAAGTCGGTTTGTCTATTGTTTGTCTGTCTTGTTATTGTCGGCAATCAGACGTTTGTAAGGTGCAGGTAGCTGTTGGCAACGGTTCAGTGGTGTTTGTTCTGAGTTAGTAAACCAGCTTTCCAGAGTGATTCGTTGATAGTAGTCCGTACTGTAGGTAACGCATTCAGTCCCAGTCGATTCTGTGGTTTGAACCAAACGCTACGAACACTAACGCGACACCTGTCACTACTGCAACCATACCTTACATCAAAGGGACTTCTGAAGCTATCGCACGAATCCTACAACCCTACAACATCCGCGTTGCTCACAAACCTATCACTACTTTACGACAGCTACTGACGAACGTTAAAGACAAAGAGGAACCGAGCGACAGACGGGGAGCAGTTTATAAAATCAAATGCTGCGACTGCCAGGCCACTTATATTGGTGAGACCGGCAGAAATCTGAACGTCCGTCTGACTAAACACAAACGAGCGACTAGAAATGGTGATATCAACAATCACATTGCTGAGCACCATTTAAAAACAAACCACAGAATCGACTGGGACTCTGCTGAATACGAAAACACTCAGAACAGATCCAGAAAGAACGCGATTATCTATTCCAAGTTTTCCTATTTCGGAATAGTCGTAAAAGAACGCACCCTTTGTCAGCTGCCGCTGTGTTATTTTCTGAGGTAAGAAGTTCTGCTCCACGTGAGGGTATATGTTAGCGAACTGTTAGGGAAGCCTAACAAAATGGGGATATAAACCTGCGATGGACTAGCGACCCATCCACTTTATGCTGGATATCCTATGATGGCCAAACTAGCATCCCATCCAGGGAAACTTAATACTCCTCGTCACTTTATGCTGGGTCACCTGTGATGGATCAGCATCCCATCCAGGGGAGGAGTAGTAATTTACCCCTAGTAACGTTATGCTGGCCATGGATAACCTGTGATGACTAGCATCCCATCAAGTGAAATTAGTACCAACTTCTAGTTCCCTTAAGCTTCAGAAAGCTTAAGCCCCGATCATGTTTGTGGCCGGAGGTCCGAGTATGATTTAACCCTTTTCATGTGCGCTTTAGCTGCAGATCCCTCAGCTGGAGGTTGGAAGCAGATCAGTAACATTCCAGTGTGTGTGAAAGCAAGGGGTGACGGGTATGGACATTTATTGTACTATGGAGAGAGCAAGTTCGTCGGAGCGTTTAAACTTAAATACGAGTCTGGGGAAATCAGGTGAGAGAAACTGATTGCGATTAAAGTTGTGATTGATAGGACGTCCGTTGAATTACACCTCTCTTCAGTTCAAAGGAAGGTTTACTTTGGGGATAGAAAGTCCGCTGGGCGAAGTGAGCGCAGAAGGTCGATCTGCTCATCCTCTGGGCCTTTACTGACCTCGTTTAGTATATTTGCCTTAATTTCCTTTTAAACCTCATTGGATCTGGAGAAAGGAGTTACATTATACCAGTGGCTTTAAATTATTAGGCGTCTCCACTAGCGAAAGTTGTGCTTCCTGTGTGATGACAAAAGGAACTGAAAAACAATAGGGAAAGAAAAAGAAGAAATCGTGGACTGTGAAATGGGATCGTAACTAATCGGTCAAATTTGCTCTTTGGTTTCTCATTTGCTAAGCCTTAATGAACACTGGCACAATAGAGTAAGTGCACCTGCTTTGAAACAGGGCGGGGTCATTCTCTAAAGATCTGTGTACTATTTACTTTTAACAACAATGCTTCACGTTTTCCATGATTGCTTTTTTTTAAAGAACTGTAGATAACAACGCGGAAATTTGAATTACTCGGCTGAGTTGCTAAGGTAAACTGGCTGCTGCCCTTTGCCAGAGCGAATACGTTAGTTACAATACGACGGGCTTACGCTTGAGACGTCAGCTTTTGAATTTCTTTACGGTGGCCAATTTACTTTACCAACTCAATTGATAATTCCAAATTTTTGTGTTTCACTTCTCCATCGGTACAGAACCACAGTTTCTTTAGAAACTAACCCCTTTAGTCCTGGACAACAGCAGTTTCAATTAGTCAAATACGAAGAGGTGGATCGTACCCTGTGCTCCCGTCACTTTATTCAAACTGAAACCCTGACTGAGTAACAGTTAACCAATTGTTTGACACAGGTGCACCAACAACGAGGCTTACAACAGCAGGTGGGGCTGTGCTAACAGAAAAAATCCGCTGAACATCATCATCACGGACGAATCCAATCACGTGATCTTCCCGCTTCCGGAATACATCAAGGAAAATGGAATGTGGTACTACATGCCCCTGGTTAGCGAAGTGTAAGAACAGTTAAGATAATAATTGATCTTAATTTATCATTATTAAAAAAAAGAGACTGGGTTATGCTAAAACTTGAAAAAAAGAGAAAGGGAATTTTATTGATGAACAATGGGAAATGTGCCTTCTCCTCCTTACGCAAAAGCTGGTGCCATGAATTTAGGACACATACAACTTTTTATCATCTTGCAATTGCTAAGTTCATATTTATTCCATCATTTTTCACGTTTTATAATACTGAAGTTTACAGGTAAAGTTGATCAATTTTAGCCCCTTATACTTTTGTCTCCAGCTGTATAGAGCTCAATTTCATACGTTTGTAAAACTTAGCCTTAGTTACTTATTCCAGCGTTTCCTATAAGTGAAAATTCATCCATTCATTTAAATTTAGATTGTGTCGAGTGAAAGAGCACAAATAACTTGTAATTGCGATTTTTTAACGTTACGGTGCCATAACTGCCACCTCCCGTTAACAACAGTAATGTATTAGTTAACAATGTTACTGGTTGCTTAAAGACTTTATTAAACAGGGGTCCATCGTCGATTGAAATCATAGTTTTATATAAAAATCGCGAGGTCTCTCAATGATTTCCCACAGCTTGAACTGAAAACTCCGGGCATAGTATAATTATCTAGTTACGAGGAATTCTCTGAAGACTTTCTTATAAGATATGAGATTTAGTCAAGTCAAAAATTTGACTAAATCTAAATTAAACTAAATTTCTGAGTGAGATAATAACTCTCACTCGGAAATTTCAATACCAAGGTTTATAATTCCAAATATACCATTTGTTTATAATTTACTAACGCGCTTATTTTTTCGTCATTTTTCTGACAAACTACAGCATTCAATTCTTTATTCATGAGGCCAGTCATTAATTATAGTAGGTCAGTCAGTCGCGATCGGTCAGTCAGTCAGTAATCGGTCAGTAAATCAGTCTGTAAGTCAGACATTCAATCAGCCAGTCAGTCATTAAGTCAATCGTTAGTCAGTCAGTCAATCAGTCAGTGATTCAGTCAGTCATGCAGCCCCACTTAGTCGGCAAACTGTCTGTCTGTCTGTCTGTCTGTCTGTCTGTCTGTCTGTCTGTCTGTCTGTCTGTCTGTCTGTCTGTTTGTATGTCTGTATATTTACACGACTGCTATTGATGAAATTTCGCGACAAACTAAAATCTCTAAACCTTATTTTATCTGCTCAGATATTCGGATGAGTTGGTCTTCGAGGATTTCGGCCGCCCGTTATACCTTAAACAAGGTGACCGCCTGAGGTTTTGGTACGGAGAAGACCTGACGAAGTACGCATACTCGGACAACCAGGGTCAAGTCTGCTTCGACGTGCTCGCACTGTTCATATAACCGCGGAAACCCATGTGATAAGGATACCAAAAATAAGTATTTAGCCAAGTCATTCATCGTCTGATTTCTTGTAAATCAATATTAACAAAGCTGTTATAAAATTTCATAACATATCCGCGTGTATAACTAGGGTACAATAAAGATCTTGGATTTGTCACGGATGCGGGAATCACGTTTCTGTTTTAATTTAAATCACTTTAATAAATAAATAAATAAATTTATTTATTTATTTATTTATTTACTTATTTTAAAGATTTCAGTAGACGCCAGGGGTGGGTACATGTCTTCTCATGCTGCATCAGTGCAATTATGGTTTACTTTCTTCATTAAGTTGTCTCATAGAGAGCCCAACACGTTTATTAACGTACATTCACACGTATACTTCATCATTATACGTAAAATGAACACAAAATTCTAAAATGTTAACACTGATACACGGACAAGTATTAATGATTAAGATAAAGTCAAAGGTCTGGATGCCTTATCGTGTGTTGACAGTCCGCTCCATTTCTTTAAGCTTTTCTTTATATATTTGTACCCTTCATCGATGGCTGTGTACTTCTTGTATCGGCCAGGGATTTCAGCTGGAGGATTACCTCGTATCCAAGCTCGTGGAAGTTGCAGACACCTGTCTCAACTCGGTCTCTGTAACTTTCAAAAGACTGATCTGCCTTGTACATGGTAAATCCCCCTTTTTCTCAGTTTTGGACAGTTCGTACACCCCTCTCCTGCCCAGGTCGGTAATTTGAACGTACTCCATGGACATGCCACGCGCTAGGTACGTCTGGGACGTTGTATTGCTTCCCCGAGATCTCACCAAGTTTCCAGCCGGGCTGAAACAGCTCCTTATGACTTCCAAAAAAGCCCGGCGGAAGTTTCTGTTCAGTGCAATGTATAAGTAAGGATTAATAGCCGAGTTTGCATGCGAAACACCAAACGCGGCGAGAAAAAGCAAAGCTGGAAGTTTCTGAGCCTTTTCTTCGTCAAAGAAGATGAAAAAGTGCATCAAATGCGCAGGAAGCCAACACAGTGCAAATACAATAACGACGATAATGAGCATTTTGATAGTTCTCCGCTTGCTGTGTTCTGCATTCCGGCGGTTCGCAGCTGTAGGATTTCCAGGAATCTGTCTACTCCAGAGCTTAACGGAAACAATGCTGTAAAATATGCCAATGATGAACAAGGGAACCAAGTAAAGGGAGGTAAACACGAAAGAAAAGTAAATGCGCGACGCCTTGAGCGAGTCAGCTAACGGCTCCCACAACACGAAGCAGTAGTAATTACCATCCTGCAGTAGAACGGATTTGAAATAGTACAGGTAAGGGGACATCAGGATTACCGACAGGGTCCAAATAGCGCCACTTGTTGTAGAGATCTTACGAATAACGCTTGCGCGTTTGAACGGGTAAACCACGGCGAAGAAGCGATCTAAAGCAATCACGATCAGTGTTAAGATGGAAGCAGCGATCGATAGCGCAACAGAGAAGTGTAAAATCTTGCACGTAATCATACCCATGATGCCACCGAACCAGCGGTTCTCCACGTACGCGTAGGCGACCGAGTAGGGCATGGCGCTAAACGTCATGAAGAGGTCCGCTATGGCCATGTTGGCGATCAAACAGTTTGTCACTGATCTCATGTATGGCCTCGTCAGCACGATGTAGACGGTCATCGCGTTTCCGCTAAGAGAGAATAAAAACATGACACAGTACACCAGAATAATGGTCACTTGGTGAGTTGTCGACGATGGATTTCTGGTATGCAGCTCATCAGTGGAGTTCGCAGAATCTAGATGAAGTAAAACGATGATGGATTAATTACTGGAAGAATATTTTCACCCCGCCGTCGTGCTCTTGTTTTCGTGGCCACTTGCCCCAGACCTCCTGTTTTCGCTCAGCCAAAACAAATACTCGCCGCGACTTTCGCTACACAGGCTAGAGCTGGTATCTTGAGTGAACATAATATATTGTACACCCTGAGGGGAGGGAGAACAACAGCGGGGTTTAATGCCCCTGAGGATTTTCTTGTTTTGATATAATTTAACGACATTAGATAATCCGTCGGTCTGTGCCGTGATGAACAGTTAGGCAAGCGAACAGTCAATAATAAGCTTTCTCATAGTCTGTTCCAGGCTCTAAGATAAAAGGAAAGAGCGACAGATACAAACAAACGGCAAAATAAAAGTAGTATTCAGAGAACTTATTTTGCAGTGTATTTGCGCTGTACGTTTAGTTGCTGGAGTGAATAGAACCCATTTCATTCCCACGAAGCATTGCCCTGGTAAGGAAATTTGGGACCACACGAGATAAAGAAAAATTTTCTTTTACCTCGGTGTGACTCGAAACCACGACTTCTGCATTTCGATCACCAATGCTCTATCAACTGAGCTAGGAGGCCAGACGGGGCCGGTAGCGGGGTCAAGACGGCAAATCGCGGGCTATGAAGACTCCGTGAGGGGTACGGCATGAAGTGCTACGCTGCGCAGGACTGTTCATATAACTAAACAAATAGCGAATTAACGCTGCAGTGATTTTTTAAAAAAGTGCTCGAGTGAACCCATTTGTTTCTCACTGACATCGCCCTACTAAGGAATTTTTTTATCTCGTGTGGTCTGGATAACTTTAAGGCGCATTTTTGCATATTGAACTTTGAGAGCCAGCTAAAACAAGCTAGATTTTGCAAAACACAGAAGCCGTCTATGTAAAGGGCCGTCTACAAGGATACCTTTGATGCCATTTTTTGTGGAGTTACTAAGTGTAAAGTTCAAAGTCTGCGTAAGCTTTTGGCCATTTTCGGTACGATTTCAGCGCGATTTGATTGTGATTTAGATACGACGGAGCTTTTCGCCAAAAAAACTTCGTGATCGTGACAACAAGGTACATTCGTATTAGCAGAATGATCATAAGGAAGGATTCTGCCGTACCTCACCTCCCCTGCTGTACAAGGTTCTAATCTAACGTCAGCAAATCTGCGGACTGAAACCCTAAAACTGATATGCTGAAGTGAACGATCGGTGCTGGTTGTTGCTGTGGTTAATATTGTTGTTTTCTTTACTATAAAATATAAAATATAAAGCGCATATTCTATAAATGGCGGCATTTGGATAAACATAGAAGGTTAAAGCGTTAGCTCCTCATTAAAAATCTCTTCGATGTCATGCTTTGGTTTGGCGAGTGTATGGCAGCCTCGGCGGTTTGCGTGCGTGTGATGGTCAGCTTAAATCACACACAGACAAACAATATTTGAATGCATACACGGTTTATCACACAAATTTCCTGTCCTAAGACAAACAGTTCGCTGAGGCTGTTAAACTAAGTGCAATTTCAGAGTTGTTTAGTCTACGATCTGAATTATTTGTTCAAGAAATTTGAACATTTTTGCGCCGGCGGGTTTTGGAGATTCGTTCTGGCCATGCATCTCCTAAGGCGACTTGGCAAAATATTTCAAAACGTAACACCCAAGAAACCAACGTTTACAACAAACAAAAGGCCAATTTATTTTTTTAAAACATAAAAGCAAAAAACACGAAGCACACTCTACTTGTACCATTCGCAGAAAGTATAGCAACAGTTCTTTCATTTGCAAGTATTACACATTATGAATTCATTCGCAGACTCAAACTTTATATAAGTGAGGCATGCCACTTGCAGCAAATGCAGAGTTGTAAAGGGTAATAGTTTCCGAAATCAAACCACTTATTCTTGCAGGCTATACTCCATTCAAAATAGATGGAAAAGAAAACATATCGCACATTCAATCTTGCCCAAGTTAAATCAGTTTCGTGTATTAGAGAGCGCAAAACCTGCCAAAGTAAATCTGAAAAAGGCCTGATAATCGATCATAGAAGACGAAACATCATAACTTACCATTTGCAGTGGACATATTCATTTCGACGCCTCCGTGCATCAGTGCTTGCTTCTTCACAGTAAACTGCTTTGTGCCGAACACAATAACCTTTCAGACAAAAACAAAACCGACACTCAGTTGTGAATGTCTTTATCAACCCAAGAGGCAGGTGACAAATTTTCAGCTGGTTTTAAAAAGCTCACTTATTAGATAAGTTTCCGTATCTAATGAAATGCTTGTTGTCCGCCACTTTATTTCTGAAAATAACCATCAAACAAACCTTAAAAATTGCGAAAATCATCCAGAAAAAAACGCGACATTACTATGTACACAAGGAAATTTTCTTTCTTAAGTAAATTTTTTGCTTGTGTAAAGATGCATGTCAACAAATTTCTCTGTGGTCTCACGCATAGGCTGCATTTTTTTTCTCGTTGTGTTTTCAGTGGCAAAGAGAATAAATAACGATGTGCCGGGATGTTTGGGTTATCGATCAGTGCTTATTCAAAGCTCGGATGTATCTGATACTGAGTGAAAGGTTGTCTATTTTGTAAGGAAAAATGTTCGTAAAAATATCCTAAATTTGCTTACTGAATTCAAGGCCATCTGTAGTCTTAAACAAACGGATGATTTGGCGGCAGCAGTGCTACACGCGTAACAAACAATTTTAAAACCAGGCGACTGCACCCTTGCCCACCTTGTAAAATTATTATTATTATTATTATTATCATTATTATTTATTATTATTATTATTATTATTATTATTATTATTATTGTTATTATTATTATTATTATTATTATTATTATTATTATTGGACTAGTTAACGTTCGTAATCCGCACTGAGGACTTGGACGGTATAGTAGAGTTTCGAGTTCATTTATACAAGGTTACTCTCACTCTCAGTAAAATATTCAGAAATACCAGTGGGAAGATGGACTATTCACATCTCTGTGTATTGTTTTATTTTAAAACGCAGCACTTTCTTGTTTATATTGATGCACTTTTTACTTCAAATTAAGAGACTAACCCTGTATCAGTGCGTCTTCCGTCTGGTCTTGGCGAACTCGATACTGGACTATAACAACTGTGTTTTTTAATTTTTGTTTTTGTTCAGTTTTTATGCGTTTTCCATCAGCAGTCTTTTCTGTTATCTGATTACGTGCAAGATACCAGTAAATCACCCAGTAGATTTTACGATATGCTAAATCTACTAATAATGCATGAGTGCTTTTAGAACTCGAAGCTCAGTTAGGTTCTTTAAACTAACGTGGCAACATTCGATATCATATCGCGCGAATTTTTATCCGGGCGAAAATTACACCGGTCAACTTAGCATAATTTTTTGGTAAATTGGTGAATTCTAGACCCCTCAAAAATAAAATGTATTAGGGTGATCCCTAAATTAGACATTTTTTGGAGATACAAAAATACAAAAATGGCCGTATTTATCTTGGAAGACGCATAATTAGTCTCAGATGAACAATGCGTCTGAGACGCATTATGCGTCAAGTAAATACGAAAAAAAAAGCGTCAGACGAATTATGCGTCTATTTTATGCGTCTTAGCGACGCAGACTTGAGACAGTCGTTTTTTGTGGTTGGACCACTCATAAAATTTATCCATAAGCTTAATCGGATAAGTAAACGTTGTCTCGAACAACTGTCTGGCTAGAACTGTCTAGCATAAGAAGAGCTGTAGACTGCTATTAGAGCGGAATACGGTAGGTAAAAGCACGGTTTTTGATTTAAAATTGAATGACATGTTATGGTGAGGTTACTAACTACAGTCAACTCTCGTTATAACGGACACCATCGCGACCAGGATTAGGTGTCCGTGATAGAGAAAGCCCGTAATAGCGGGAGTTGTTTTCAGTAATTTCTTATTCTCAGGGACTTCAGCCCCTGTCCGTAATAACGGGGTGTCCGTGATAGCGAGGTGTCCGCAAGGAGAGAGTTGACTGTAATAGCAACATGGCCAATTGCCCAGGTACCATCTTCTGCTGTGTATGAAGGTTAACTTCAGTAGAGTCTCAGTAGCCGGTCGTGTTCTACTTTTAAAACATTATTTTAAAAGGTCTTCAGTTTGTTTCCCTATCAACCGTTAACCAGATGAGTTTTTTGAAAGTAGGATATTAAGAAAACAGCTTCCTAGATTCTTCCATTCCATCAAAATAAATAGATAAGTAAATAAATACATAATAAATAAATAAAAAAAGAAAGAAAAGCCTGACTAATATGATAAGGTAAAAGCTGAAAACCGCAGGGGTTAATTTGTTTTAGCAAATCATGGCTTACAATTGCAACGGTACAGCATTTGGGTGCCCTGTGCTGTGATTCACTTCGAGTTTAAGCCTGTGCCCGACAAGGGAATGTATATGACATGGCAAACACAAAAATACACGTGGAAACAGTTGTAACAGTGTACGTATATAGCCTAGCCTGCGAATACAGCCGCCTCTCATTCACGTCCCGCAACGAAGAGCGAAACGGGAAGAGAGACGTCTGCGATTCGCCGCCAAAAATTCCATACTGATGACGTAAATCTGTCCAGAATCCGGACAGGAACGCTGATTGGACGAGCGGACATTTTTGCATAATTAGCTCTATAATTATTCAGTGTTGTGATGTGAGAAATTCAGAACCAATATGGCCGCTAATAGTGAGAATTCGTCTCGTCCTTCCTTGGAAAGTTTTCGCCTCTGCGTACAATCTATCTGTCCGAAGTTCAATGTTTCATCGTTAAAAGAAAGTCAGTTTCAGGCTCTTTATAGTTTTATCTGCGATGAAGAGGTTTTTGTTAATCTGCCGACTGGATCAGGCAAGTCGCTAATATTTCAACTCGCGCCACTCGTACACACGTGGATGCATGAGCACGTTTCGGCGATCCATTGATTTACGTCATCAGTATGGAATTTTTGGCGGCGAATCGCAGACGTCTCTCTTCCCGTTTCGCTCTTCGTTGCGGGACGTGAATGAGAGGCGGCTGTATTCGCAGGCTATATATAGCCAGGCTGATCTTTCTTCTTAAATAAAGACAAGTATTCCTACAACCAATCGATGTGGTGGCGGAGTACATCAAAGACGAACTCGAAGACCGAACGCCTTTTGTGTGGATTACGTGAACACTAAACTTACTGATGCTGAGATACAGAAGTTTACAGAAGCTTAATGAACTAAGTCTAGAAACGTCTGTCGAGAGCTCACATGTAAATAGGAGATCACCACATTTCAATCTGGGCACGAATATCTCAATGCCGGTCACGAATTCAAAACTACGACTAAATTCAATTTACTGTTTTTGCGATAAGGATAAGTTTGCTTTTGCTTTCTTTACACTGTCATGAAAGTCAAATTCTTCTGTCAAAACAGTTTTTTCCAGTCATAGTTTCACTTTTTTAGAATGTCAGATGAGTCTTAAATTTGGCGGAAAGTATACTTGTCACTGCGTACAAAAGCCCGCTTCGTCATGGCGTGGGAACACTAAAGCGGGTCTAAAGATGTCTACAAAGCTAAGTTTAGTTGGCTTAAAAATTCGTAACTTTTTTCCTTACGTTGTGCCAGTTTTGTTTCTTTATCGGTCGTTTATTATCACCTCTTAAAATTCAACAGATTAAAAAAAACAACAACAACAAAAAAAACAAAAATGAACAACCTATACGTTTCGTTTGCTTGTACACAGCTCCTTGGCTAGAATGTATGCACGTGAAATTTTGCCCACTAAAACCGAAAGAGGTGCGTTAACTTTGTAGTAAGGGAACGTAGGGCCATACGATACTAAACAGAAAGTCAAAGAATGAAATGAAATGAGGGGATTACTTAATATTATACCTTCAAATTCACCGTCTGGAGAAAGAACGCCTCAGCTACAACCCATTTTACGAAATTAACACACCTTTCTTGACGCAGTTTTATGAAGAAGTGACTGAGCCAATTAAAACGAGCTTGATAAAAAACTGATTAAAATGTACAATTGGTTTTCTGTATATATCCTGTCCAATCTTAATTGTATTTGTCCCGTCTCCCGCATGTAATCATGCTATACTTCCGTCGGAGAATATTTGCTTCCAAGTTACAACAGATTATTCTCTATCTTACGCACATTGAAAAAAATAAATAAAAACGGCTATGGCACGCGTAAAGGGGTATTTTTCAAGAAACCAATTGAACCTTTTTGCAAGGTGCAGAGAAAGGAATAAATATATTTAGTTCACTTCTTGTCCCTCGCTTAAAAACGTCAAACACAAAAACGGTTTTTCTTTCATCTTTATACACATCGTGGAGAAAATTAAGGGTCAAACATATGGAATTATAAACTTCAATTGACCGAAATTATTGTTTTATTTCACCTTAAGGGTATCGTTCGAGACTGAAGTCGTCTCACACCAGCGAAGGTTTATTTTTCGTTGCGGGAGGCCCGGCGAGGAGATTTAAACTCGGATAACGTCTTTAACCCTTTCCTCGAAAGGAAATTAATTGAGGGGATCAGTGGTTAAACGGAAGTTTCGCTGTCAATATTGAACTCGGTCAAAAACGACCCGAGCTGCCAATTGAATGAAGTTTTAATCATAGGCATATTCTTTTCATCGCCAACGAATTGCGTCAGTTTTGTGGCAGATGGTCAGTTCAGAGAGAAAGAGAGAGGAGAGCTCAAACAGAAATTAAGGGATGTATGGCAGACATAATACGTGAATCGCATTGGCTCAAATTCCAGTGTCTATTCGCTGATAACCCCAACTATTTCGGACGCTACGTTCTTAAAAAAAGCAAAATTTCTACTGCTTTTTTAAAATATAATTTATTGTTTTCCAATTAAAATAATAATTTTTGAAAGTCTCAATTAAAACAATTAGTTTTTCCTCGGCTTTTTCTAGGAGGGATCTCAGTCAATTCGCTCCTGATAAAACCTCGGCCTCGTAGTCTCAATATTGAATATCGTCGAGACTCAGGAATGCTTCTCGTGTTCACATGCTCGTGAAAAACTGAATAGAAGTCATTTTTTTTTCTCGCTTAATTTCTTGTTAGAATATACGTCACTACATGTTTTCCAAAACCAACTATGCGCCCCATTTTAAATGATTTTATCTTTACTGGATAATTATCACACCCGCCAGAAATACCACTTAAGCGTAACAGTAACGCATGGTTGGCATGTCACTGTTCACGTGCTAGGTACGAACAAACATCACTGATGACTTACTCAACCAAACAATAAATGGAATCTAAAACGTCAAGTTCAAGTTCTAGGTCATAGCCACACGCAGTCGAACTCAGAGAGAAGACGTCTTCAGCATCTGTCTTATCCCCAATCACCCCTGGTATTAGGAGACCGTCAGCTGATGTGTCAATTGAGGGAGCGCGTGGCATCCCATCGTCGGAGATCCCCGAACGATAAAACACGGGAAACAACCAAACAGCCAAAACATCAATCGATCATCAACCAGTCAGTTAGGAAGGCAGAAGGCAGAAAATCAAAAAGTTGGTCAGTCAGTCAAGAAGTAAGGAAGGTAGGTAGGCAAAGGTAGCTGATCAATCAGTCGATCAATCAATCGATCAATCAATCAATCAATCAAACAACCAATCAGTCAATCAGGAGGGCATACAGGCAGTAAGCCAATCAGGGAGTAAATCAATTGCCCATGAATCAGTAAGTCAATCAGTATAAAGGAAGGTAGACTTGCCCACAAATCGAGCTCAGAGTTTTTTTTTTTTTTTTGGAAGCGTGATTTCGGAAGCTGAAACCCCAAAAAACCGAGCGCGAGGGAGCGGGAGCTCTAGCAACGGAACCGGAAATGAGAAGCGAAGGACGTTTGAGAAAGTCTAAAAGGAAGGCAGGCGGGTAGTTAGTCAGGGATTAAAATCCAAGAACAAAATGCACAATTGTCTTCTCTAATTCAAAAATCAGAAGGAGCAGTAATTTTCCCAGGGAGAGTAGAGCGAGAACTGACACTAAAAATGCGAAGAAAGAAAAAACAACTGAGACCAGAGCTGCAAATAACTGTTGGCCATCGGGCAATGTCCAACGAATCTTAACTTCTTAGGTCGGACATTATGTCCGGACAAATTTTTTTTTACCAAATAATAAATAAATAACGATAAAAAATAATTATTTCAAAAAGACTTCCACTTAAAAATAGTAATTAAAAAGCGTCCGACCTCATTTTCGCCCCATGTAACAGAATCCGGAATTCGAAATCCACAAAATTTTTGCTATTGGAAGAGGAAAACCAGTGGACTGGAATCCAGAATTCACATTGATATGGAATCGGCCACCAGTGGACTGGAATCCAGAATCCGGCATCCACGTTGATATGGAATCCGGAATCCAATAAATTTGTAATCCAATAAAATAAATTCATGAAACCATTTGCTAAAAAACTGATGATGATGATGATCATAATAATAATAATAATAATAATAATAATAACAAAATTGACAACAAACGAATGAAATGGATTGGAAAGATCATAAACGCCATAAGACGCGCTTTTGTAAAATGTGATGTATTTTATCCTTTAAGGAAACTGGCATGTCAAGCACTAGTGTTAAAGGTTAATTTCCACTGTTGCGTAAATTCTACGTGTGTACGGGCGTGAATTTAACTGGCTTTACGTGCGTAAATAAAATTGGAGACGATGTATGAACGGCTCACGTAAACGTAAAAAGTTGAAAACTTTTAACTTTTTACGTTTACGTAAGCCGTTCATACATCGTCTCTAATTTTATTTACGCACGTAAAGCAAGTTAAATTTACGCCCGTACGCACGTAAAATTTACGCAACTGTGGAAATCAACCTTGAAAGAAGCTCAGAGGTTTACCCTGGTACATAACTTGTTGCATTGGTAATGGCATTCACAAGAGGTTCCGAGGTTACTACAAAAGTCTAACTCCCAGTTTCAAGGGGTTTTATTTTCTTTTTTACGTTATTGTAATTGATTCACATGCGGCAAAATGAAAATTTCGAAGATCAGCTGGATAGTAGCTCGAAAGGTTGCAGTCCATGTACAGCTTAATTAAAAAAATGCTGGTAAAATTTTAGAAATGGGTTTACTGAAATACGCTTTTGATAACAAAATATCAGTGACGAATGAATGCAATGCAGCGCAGACAGGAGAATTTCTCTCATGTTCAGAATGTTGCTACCCATCAAAAAATACGAATTACAAATTGCCAGACTTTTTTCTACATATTTAATTTCCTGTATTTGACGTTGGATAAAACATAATTTTGAAACAGAGCAGAAAATTGGCAGTTTTTTTTTTCTTTATAAAAAGGAGAGAAAAGGTTAACTGGCGTATTCTTTTTTAAGAATAAGAAAGCGAACAAAATTTTAAAGCAGTCTGCTTCAAATAAAAGGCGACAGTGTAAACAGTTTTGACATTTCGGTAGAGCAATACTGCCTGTATTGTAGATAAATTATAATTTATTGCAGGTTTTTTGTAGAAATTTTGAAACGTTTTCGCGCCGTTTGAATAGGTCTGAACTGAACGAGACATCACTAGAATTGTCGTTGAGTTCCTCCTCAAAAAGGCCCCAGCTTAGATGTTTGCAGCTTACAGCTAGTTCCCCTTTAAAAGTGCCAAGTCATGCTCTTGGTAACCTGGACCCTTTTTATTTAGCTGATTCACCAAATGGCATGTCAAGGCGGTTAGCCTTTTCTTAGACTTCCACTACGTTTTAAAACAAGGATTGACTGAAAAAGTGTGCGTAGCAAATTTTCATTGTCTTATGCTACCAGGAAGATGATAAATTCAACTAATTTTTTCGATTCCATTCAATTTTTTATTTTACCTTTAGCAATTCTCACGGAAGGTACATTGAAAATGATTTCACCAGTGATTTTTTTAAACAACAATTGGCTGTTAAACTTTTCTGCAGAGAAAGCTTCCGCTTAAGCCAAAGTTCAGTTTCCGCCTTACCATCAGTATGTATGCAGCTTTTCTCGCTAATATTTAAGACACCTAAATAACTAAGCAATAATAACAACAAATATGACAATAGGCATGACGCCCAACATTTCATTTTTTCACCGTTAGTCGAACAGCTTGTTTGAGGTTGTCTTTCTTTTCAAGCAAAATCTGTTTCACTGAACGGCTAAACATTTGACAGCTAAACAACTTGCAATATTTTTGGGAAACGTGACATTAGTCTGCATTAGTTAGCCACCAAAAAAGGCTAGCAAGGAACCTTCGATTCGAGAAGAAAAAACATATTTCACTTCAGAATTTATTACGCTGCCACAAAGCTTATACAGCCCTCACCGTACATATCGGCTAGAATTAATAGTACTGAACTTGACCAAAAGGATAACAAAAACTTATTCGAGACCGTTGGCAACCTTCTTTTGTTCGCGATTGTATTTCTTTACATAACTTACCTTAATTAATGGCAATAGCTTTGCAGTGGCTCCTGATCAACCGAGGGAACAAACCATCTGCATCAATTAACAGGATAAAAATGTGTTTTTCTGCCTTTTTGAATAACGATGAGTTGTGAAAAATAATTGACAGCTTAATAACTATAATATTAACGATTAAAACAAGCACATTTGACAGAGTTGATCATATTCAAACCTTAACACATCTAGTTTTTACGCTATAGCTTGAAACTTTAATTTGTTCTATCGACGCTAAAATTAAAGTTCAAACGAACCAGACGTTTCGAGGCTGCTGCCTCTTCTTCAGTGGTCAAGATGTAACTGAAAAGGTTGGGCGCATCATAACTTTCAAAATAAAGCAAAAGGAAAAACTAAATAATTCACACGTGCTGATGCATGAAAGTTTCAAAGAGAACGCGCTCTATAAATAAAAAGATAAATAGATAGACAAGTTATTAGCGCGCGTAGACTTTAAGAGTGTGAAATAAAAGCCAAGTCAGTGTTAAGACCCCTTGGATGAAATGTATGCAGATGACTGAAAATCATGTGGGCCTCAAAACAGCGCCTTTCTGCTGTATCCCTAAAGCCAGTGCGGATGACAGACACCTGCATATCTAGCCTGTGTACAGCCGCCCACTCTCTTGAGCGGGCAGCTGTACACAGGCTACTGCATATCATAGTGCTGTGATCTGATGACGCTGCCGCTAACAAGCAAACCGGGTGTTTCAATACATCGGCTACTGGATTTAGGGGGTTGTTGATGAAAAATAAATTTCGAGTTTCAGAGGTTTTTAAAACATTTTTACGTGATTTTTTGTCATGTTTTAAACGAAAATTTTAAAGCACAGCCAATTAGTAGCTCAAAGGTTGCAGTCCACACACGGTTCTAATTAACAAAATTTCCTGCTAATGTAGGATGTTGATTAAGTGAAATCGCTTTCAATCGCTAGGTTTTCATATAACGTTTCCGCTGCAATGTTTAAACCTATTTAAAATTTTTACAATGGCAATATTAAATGTACATTTTATAGGATCATATAGCATATCTATAGTTAAAGATGGCATGTTGCGTCTTCCGCTTCTGAGCCAGGTTGGAGTCAATGAGTCTCAACAATTTTGTAAATTGGTCTATCAAGTTCCTATACGAGCCAGATTCAACGTACCTAATGTGCCGAAAGCGGCATAGAAACCACATTGAGTCGCTTAAAGGTCAAATTTAACTGAGAATAACAAACAGTGCGCGCGAGCCACAACTGATCCACCGGTTATCAGAAAGTTGATGATATGACCTCGAGATCAAAGTCTTAAAAAATGCGACGCCTAAGTTGTAACGGCTCAATTCAGTCACCAAATAAAAATTCTCCAAACTAAACCCACTACAAAAACACAAGAAGCAAAATTGGTCAAAAGACCGAGAGATGGCGCGGCGAACAAAGACGTGAAGCAGGAATCGCGTAGACCTTCCAACCCCATTTTATATCCGTGTTGCTAGATTGATCCATAGCATAAGTCCACCTGTCCCAAAGCATGAAGTACTGAGGAAGCTAAATGGAACTCTTTATCTTCGATTTACAAGAGGAGACTAAACAAGGGGTGGATCGGGGGATGGGTGAATTGGGTTGCTAGCCACCCCCCCCCCCCCTCTTTGGGGTCGTTTAAACCTGAAATTATGCGCCGATCAATTCGAAAGTTGACCAACCCCCCCCCCCCGGGCAACCCCCCGGGCAAGCCCCCGGGCATTTGAACTTGTGAAGATTGGCTTGTTCAATTCCCTCCTCTCGGGGCAAAAAAGGCCGTTCAAATGCCACACCAATTAGTACTGAACTACCTCTCCTCAAAGGCAAATTTCGTCTTCAATCAAACAATTTTCACACTTTTCAGAGGGAGATATGCCGTAATGACACCTTCAAACTTCTTTTAAAGACCCTTTTGAAAGAGTTATTCACTAACAAAGGCGAAATTCTATCTCTTAAATCCCTCAAACCCTGTAAAAACCGAAAAAACTCAAGGGTGTATTACGTCAGAACAAGAGATAAGTCCGATTCAAATTCCCCACCCCTCCAACGCAACGTTCAAATTCCCCCCTCCCCGGGCACGATGCACAGTCAAATGCCCGGGGTGTGCCCGGAGGGGATGTTGAAGTTTCGAATTGATCCGCGCATTATAAACGGGAACAAAACTATCACTGAGGCGATTTTGTCTCGGATTGTTCCGATATCTTTATATCTGGTCAGCCCCCCTCCTCCTTCAAAAACCCTAGATCCGCCACCCATAGCATTAGGAGTCTTTTTACAGAACATGTAACCAGCCATAATTAAAAAGACAATTTGAAATTTGAACACACACGTTCTGAGTCTAAAGCACTAACAATTCATTTACTCACTGGGCCAGTATTATTTGGAATAGTCTACCAGTTCAGCAGAGCCATGCCAAATTCATCATCTTTTAAGGCAAACCTCTAAACGTTCTCTTTCCTTTGGACCTTGCTCTACACTAACAAATAACAACATTGATGAGTTTTACCTCTGAACTTCCTGAACATGATTTTCACTTCCAAACACCTCTGTAATTAGTACATTTGGTTGCTTCCCTTAAGTGTCCGTTACGCATGACATAAGAGGATGCTTTGAAGTGGGGAATTAATAGGTCCAAAACGTCATTCGAAAGGAAAACAAGTCCACGCCATCATTTACTGTAGCCGCAACTCACTACGCTATAGTACAAAGTTTAAGCAGCACACTCCTCTTTTCTGGTCTGCATTCACTCCCCATCAAATATCGCATTGACTTCAAAATTTAGGTTCCAACATACAAAGCGCTTAATGGTCTCGCACGTTGTGATCAATCCTTATTACATTTGAGGGCTTTATTAAATTTGTGGTTAGTCGTTCTTACATTTGAAGATTTAATTACATTTGTGACCAATTATTACGTTTGTGGCTTTTCCAGGGTATCACTTAAGCAATTCTTTGCCACCGAAATTTTCAAACGATGGAAAGAAATTCCTCTTAACTGTCCATTACAAAAACCGGTACACTCGGTACAGCGGGTACACTCGGTACACTCAGTACAGCTGGTACACTCGGTACAGCCGGTACACTCGGTACACTCGGTACAGCCGGTACAATCGGTACACTCGGTACGCTCGGTACACTCGGTACACTCGGTACACTCTGTACTCTCGGTACACTCGGTACAGCGGGTACACTCGGTTCAGTATAGCTGGTACACTCTGTACAGCCGGTACACTCGGTACACTCGGTACATTCGGTACACTCGGTACAGCCGGTACACTCGGTACACTTGGTACACTCGGTACAGCCGGTACAACCCAGAAGTTCAACCGAAACGATCCTTTGTTGTGGTTTGAGGTCTTCTCGTTCTTAAGGAACAGGTCTCCCTGCACCAATCGAAAGCGGCACTATGACTGGATTGTTAGCGAGAAGATAGGATACTTTGCACGAAATGATGTGACATATGAAGAAAGGGGACCTAATAGTTGGTTTTAATTACAAATAAAACAAAGAAGTCGACTTCAAAGCCAATGTGAAATAAGCAACGACACATGTACCACGTCATTTCGTGAAAAAATGTTCTATTGTTCTCGCTAACTAGCCAATCACAGAGCCGCTTTGGATCGGTGCAGCCCTGCTCTACATAACACATGTACATAAAATAGATAAAGTACACCATGCTGGACTTTGTTATGAAAGGGCAAACTGTCATTGCCATTGACATCAAATAAAATGCATTTGTACAATCAGCCCCGTAAGTTAATCGTAAGGGTGGGGTGGGGGGTTCCCATATAAAGATGACTGGGATGCTCACAGATATTACAAAAGAAACCCATACAAGGAACCAAGATTTTGTTTTGTGGGCGTGGCTACCATTTTTTATCCTTGAGAGGTACCAGAGTGAAACATAACCTGGTATTTTAATTGTTTGTATATGTGATAAGGTCAGTTCTTTTATTGCACACTTTTGTATTTTCCAAGGTTTTAAAAGCAAACTGTTATCTCTTTTCTTATACCCCAAAAGGCAACATGAAAGCTGTGCACAGCTGTGGACTTTTAGAAACTGAACTCTCTAAGAGGTACAGAAACTATTTTCAACCCAGAAAAGATACGAAGAGCATCTCCCTTACATTTATATGGGCTAGTTTTCCCCGGGAGTTTAATACTGAACCTTGAAATATCTTCCTCTATAGGATATAAGAGCCGGTTTCACATGTATAGAAAATAATATTTTTGTTTTGTATTTACTTAACTATTTTGTTCAATCACCCACAAATTTTTCAAAAAATAAAAGCAATATCGCAGCTTGGTTTTTGCTTGAATTTGGCTTGTTAATGTTATTAGTTCCACTTCACAGGAAGCCATGCAGACTTGTGACTTTTAGCCCAGCGGGGACAACCAAGATTATCATTCGTTCTTGAGTAGCTTTCCCGATCTAAAAACTTGACAAGGATTTCATCCACGTTTTGATAGGGCAGCTTTTGTATATCCTTTTAAACT
Source organism: Siderastrea siderea (assembly GCA_964030785.1). Taxonomy (NCBI): domain Eukaryota; kingdom Metazoa; phylum Cnidaria; class Anthozoa; order Scleractinia; family Rhizangiidae; genus Siderastrea; species Siderastrea siderea. The sequence goes on along the minus strand of OZ034968.1, from coordinate 73,149,951 downwards.
GTTCTCATAGCAGTCTTTTACCAAAAGAGAAACCTTTCGACAAAACCCAGTCACAAGCAACTTCAAATTTAGTGATTGGGAAGCATTTAATAAATGCGTTGCGAACGTTCGTCGCTCATCTTTGCTCTTGATTTGCTTGCAGTCTAAGAGTGTTTTTCTCAGTTCTTGCTTAACCTTTTCGGTTTGTTCAGAGGAAATATAAGTCCCGAGAGTCTCTCGATTTCTCCGTTATTGTCTATCTTTGTCTCCTTCTTATGTCTCTTTCTCTGCTTACCTGCAGCAGGACCACTGAGGGTTTTCTTATGTCGCACCGCCGCCCGATCGGAGGTGAGAGGCAAATACTCGCTTTCACGAATCCTGTGAACTGCTCGATTCTTCACCGTTGCTATTATAGTTCTCTTCCCTAGATTCTGAACTTTCTGCTGAGTCAGATAAGCTCTCATTACTCCCATTTTTGGACTTTCAGCTATTTTGTGCTGATTCCGATAAGTCTAAGCCTTCTTCATTCAGACCATCCGCAACTGATGTTTCGACTTTCAGATACTTTCTGCTTAGCTATAAGCTTTCTTCGCTTAGATCAACCGCCATGTTTCGACTTTCAGCTTCTTTCTCCTAAATCCGATAAGCTTTCTTCAGTCAGATCATCCGCCATGTCTCGAGTTTCAATTGAGCTAATTTCTGCTGAAGCTGATAAGCTCCGCCATGTTTACCTTCTCGCGCAGCTTATTTTTTTGGTTTCTGATTGGTCAATTGCATTCTTCTCTGATTGGTTAATAGTTTTCGCGCGAAAAATTGAATCTAAATTTATCCTGATAATCTAACGCGCTGTGACATATACCCTATATGGGAGATGGACGCTCCATAATGGGCTCCTGATTATATAGATTTTAATAGATAGAAGGAGGGCACGGGGTGGGGAGTTCGAAGGGGGGGGGGCTGCTTCTATTAGCTGTTTTATTCAAATTTGTCTTACATTTATTTACCTGATTTTCACACGATATGTTAAAATGTAATTTTACCCAGTTTTTTTATTTTTATTTCAAATGTATTGTAGTGTGCATTCGAAAATGCCACATTGATGTTTGCGCAATATAAAACTCATTAAAGTTAAGTAAAGTTAGGCTCCAGAGGAGGAAACAGCCTCTGACGTCTGTCGTCTTGCCAATGGTAACCAGAGTTCGATAATGATGGCAGTGGCCACAATAACTTTACGACAGTCAGCTTGTTGAAGGGCAAGAGAATGATGAGCATGTTTAGTATATATATGGTCCAGCACGGCAGACAGGAGTAACTTCAACAAGTTGGCTTGTCCTGCTCTAAGGCGTCCAATCAAGATTTTGTCCAAGTTACCATGTATAAAGAACATGGTCGTAGTAGCTCTGCTGCCGTAAGAGGATTATTCGTGGTTTCTCACAGAGGAATCTTGACTTATCGCTCCGCTGCTACTGTTCAGAACAGAGACGTGTGTTTTCTTTAAAACTGGAATCCGGAATCCAGATAACAGGAATCCGGAATCCAATACCTCTGTGGATTCTGTTACATGAGGCGATCATTTCTGTTTTGTCCGACCAAAATGGAGACTTGATCGGACATATGTCCTTTCAAAAAAGAAAAAATTATTTGCAGCCCTGTGAGACACGACGAAGGTCGCCACCCTTCATTGCTCGTGTGCATGTTACCTGTCACTTTTTTTCATATTCCTCATTTGAATTCAAGAAAACTTGATAGCTGATTGTAGAAACGCCAAGTAAAGTGCAGTACAGTGCAGTGCAGAACAGTATAGTACAATACAATACAGTACAGTGCAGTACAGTGTAGTCCATACAGTACAGTAGAGTGTAGACTAGTGCAGTACAGTAGAGTACAGTATAGTACAGTATAGCACAGCACAGCACAGCACAGCAAAGCACAGTACAGTACAGTACAGGGCAGTGCAATGCAAAGCAGTGCGGCCGAGTGCAGCACAGAACAGTATAGTATCGTATGCAGTCAAACACCTCTCAATTATGGACAGTTTTTTTGGTCCGGAAAGAGACCAAAACTCTTACCTCTGTAATGCAGACACTCACCTGTGTCCCTGTTGTATTAAAGAGGCTCCACTTTATTATTTTCCCACTGCCCGCCCCCACTCCCTGTCCCTTTCCACTTAACCCTTTAAGCCCTGATAGAAAAATGCATATTCTCATTACTGATCTCCATACATTTCTTATGAAACTAGTAAGGAGAATTTGTCCAAATATCAAGACATCCAACCGTCAGTGATCACTTCCTTTATTCTTGTCACTTGAATATTGAAACAAGCAGTGCTCATGTAAAGAGAAATTTCATTTTCATCGGGGCTTAGGGCTTAAAGACTTAATGGTCAACAAGCGTAGTGTTTAAATGAGTTTAATAGCATTTTGTTTGATGTTTGCAACAGTTTATCCACATCCAGATACCCTCTAAGTTTGAGGTTTCAATACTAGATATTTCATACACTCAAACAAAACACAATGTACTCATTGCTAAGTAAATAATAACTACAGCTAATTTGTAATACAGTTAAACCCGCACTTCTTATTGGTCAGAAAACGTATTCAATGTGGTTGTTGCCGCTTGCGTGTCTGTCATACATATATAACAATTTATGCCTATTATTACGACATTGTAAACAAAAACAGAACAGACCCTGTTCTAGGTCCTCTTATTTACTTAATCCCATAACAGAGCCTTCATGACATTTTCAGTGAATGATTTTTCCAAGCAATAACCTGTTTCAATTTTACAACAGGTTCTTTTATGTTGGAGGGTTTTACTGAATTATGGTGACATCCTCACCCCCATCCCGCATCCAAAGCATAAGAAATTATGATTTTTCAATTGTGCATACCTTAAGTTTAACTAGTTTCTGATATTTATTTTACCTAAGCCTGTTTTTATTGGTACCTAATTTCAGTCCTATTAGCATGCTTCACCTTCAGCAGGAAATTAAATTATGTTCATCACAAATATAAATAACGTTTTCCCAGTGGTTGCATGAAGCTAGTAACTGAAATACACAAACTGTATACAGTCTAATGCAATAGTTTTGTCCTCCAGAATTATTCTCTGTGATTGACATTAGTGAATGAAATTAGTTAAACTTCTCTTGTGATTGACATTAGTTGTACTTTTAAAAACTTTTACCCCTTATCTTAGCCGCTATTCACAAAGTTCATTAATTAAACACAGCTCCTTAATTTCCTCCATTCTGACCAGACGTTGACTCACTGGTATTTCTATCCTGTTTTGGAACGAACTTCAGTGAGTCAGAGAAGATTCAAAACCGTGAGGAGACGCCGTCAGGGCCATCCTTTAAGAACTCATGACCTAAGCCATTGCCACATTTACCACATCTGACCTGAATGGAAAGCACATCAAAAAGTTAAAATAATGTAAATGTGTGTTCTACATGAAAGCTACTGTAGTATAAGAAATGATATACATAAACTGAAGATGAAAGATGAAAGTGAAAATAGATCCTTGCAGTGATTTTAGCAACTTCAACACTTGCAAAGAAAGCACAAAAAATATTTCAGCCTTGAAGACTCAAACCCATGACCATGTGATAAGGGCGTAATGCTGTTACCAACTGAGCCACCAAGCCAAATGGAAGCTGGACAGTTGCAAGTTCAACTATTACTAACACCAGAATAGCTGATACACTGTACATAAATGAAAGCTATGAAATAAGAGATATCATACACTTAAATGTAAACTAAGGACGATACAAAGATGAATGGTGAAGAGATACTCAAAATTATTTTACTAGCAACTTTAGCAGTTGTTGTTACATGTACAACTCAGTGCCTACCTTCAAGGCTTTAGCATTACTGCTTTCTTGAGGCTCTGTTTCATTCACTTTAGACACACTGTCATCTCGAATTGTCTCAGTAAACGCTGGCCAGGGTGATCTATGCTTATACTTTGCTTTGGCACTAAACAGCTCATGGCCACACTTAGGGCATACATAAATACCTGCAAATAACAAGAGCTATTTGATTACTACAATGACAAGTCAAAATATGTCAGGTTTACACATACAAATTGCAAATACTATCATTTTAACAACAATTTATCCGTATATAAATGATATCTTTTCATTAGTTTAAACTGGATTGGAAATTGATTTTAAAAAGTTTAACCTTCCCTTAGCAGACAAAATTGTCAATTGTTTGGCTTAGGGAAATCCTGTCAGAAATATTCAAAACACTTTCAATGTTTTATTTTCTTTTTAATTGACGTCCAGCAAAACTCAACTTTAACTGCCTCTTTTGAAGATGGTAGAGTTGTGTGTTATTGGTATTCCCTGTAATTGTATCTCTGGATTGTACGGAATATTTTCAGAAGTGGGATTTTAAAAAATTTTGGCAATCCAAGTTAAAAATCACTCAATTCATTAGATATGACAATATCAGCTGCTGTTTGCTATATGTCTGAAGTTTTTGCGATCCGATCAGTTTTCTAATGGGTCACTTAACATCAGTATGAAACAGCCAGATATCAACCAACATCAGGTATGATTATTATTGAGCTAATACCATGTAACAATAATAAATATAACAATTAATATAACTGATAATCTCAGAAAACTGTTTGCTTCTTGCAGACAAATTTCCATAATACAAAAAAATGCGGTTTAAAATACATTCCTTGTACCATGCAATCCGGCTAATGACTCTGGCGCTTGGGTATCCTGTGATCAGTGATGGCCGAAATGACTCAGCATGAGATAAACAGCAACTGTAAATATTACAACCGAGTTTTAAGCAAAAGTGGCCATACAATAAGCTATCTTTTTAAGCAATGGTTTAAAAAATGAGCTTAGTTAAGTATTTCCAGTGTGTAGGTTCTGTGCATGTCACTACATGTAGGCACTGAGATGAACGTATCAGAATTGCCGTACAGTCCGAGGCATCAGCCTTGTGCACGACTATCCATAGGGTTATCTACAACATTTATTAGCGCCATTGAAAAGAAAGATTATCTGAAGCAAAGGAACAAAAAGTGAACTTACCAGCTTCAAAGTGGTCTTTGTATTTTTCGCTGTTCCATGAGCAGAAGGACATGATTTCCCAACTCCTACCCGACGAAGACGAAGTGCCGACTCTGTTATTCTGCGCCCGCGATACAATAAGGACCAGTCAGCAGTCTCTAACAATTAGTTATCCATGTAATTTTATCGAAATGTTACTCGCAAAAGTAATTTTCCCGACTTTTAATTTCATTCACTGGCGCATTTTATGCAGTATAAAAATAACGACATTCTTGCCGGAAAAAACGAAGCACCAGTCGCTCATCACCTGAAAATAGCCGAAAATGCGATGTTGATGTCGCGAAAAACCATTGCAAAACAATTTTAATTTATCACTAGAAATACGTGACTCGCAGAACCTCGCGAAGCTCGGGCACGGGTGCACCACAAAATGGATTGATGGGGGTCGGGAGAGGATAGAATGTCGGTTTAACTGGAGGTGTGAATGGGTGGCCACAATGGTCCCGAATTGTGAGTTAAGATCAACATTCTGGTTCCCAGTCGTTTCCATGTAACTTGCATCCAATCCTCTGTCATGTGTAAGAAAATACGTTCAGCCCCCCCCCCCCCCACACTTCTCTTCATTCTGACATAAGGTAAATTGCTCTCTAGAGAGGATGTATATAGTATTGCTGTGGACCTGTTGTCAGGGCCAATGTGTGGTGTTTCTGTTTATTTTGGTTGGGTGAGAGTATAGGTTTATCAGAAATGCAGTTGAAATTCCAACTTGGAACTTGTTATCTCCAACATTTACCCAGCCATTTCCTTGAGATTCTGTTGTACAGCTTTTGTTCTATTTACTGGGTATTGACAAGTGTCAATAGCTAACACAATTCATTATTTCCCTTGAATGGTTGAGATACTGTAGCAGGAGTCTACTACTGCTGAAGAGTGATGCAGTGTATTAAAAAAAATTATCCATTTTTACCCAAAAATTGAAAAAAGAATAATACAGAATAATGGCAAGCAAAGCACAGAGTTTCATATTGATGTGGTAGCATGTTTATTCATTCCCCCCAACACACTATAAAAATTGGATTAGATAATTGTCACAATAAAATAATAAGTTAACCCTTGAATCCCCAGTTACCAGCATCTCCCTACAATAGCAATGCTTTAATTAGGTCATCAGAATTAAGGAATTGATCACCAAACATGAATAGTGTTAATTTCAGTAGAAAGAAGTTCTCTGCACTAATACTACAAGAAATGTATAAAGACCAGTAAGGAGAATTTGCAGGCTTACATTGGGGCTTAGGGAGGTCAGTTGGTATGGAAAGCAAGAGTAGCTAATTAAGGGAAAGGGTGAATGTAGATTATAGCATGTGAAACCTTCAGAAGTAAGTAAACTTTCACATAGACAGATCATGCCGAAGGTGATCAGGATCTCAATTCCCCTGATTTTGGTGCTTGCTTGTGCACTGCGAGGAGACCTGTGATGCTGGTCACTGTATGTAGCATGAAATTAGTGTCAATAATTAATGTTAAGCAGTAATTTTTGTTTCACATCAAATACATGCATGTATGTACCTATACCCGCTACACATTTTAAAGTGGTAATTGCTAGGCAGAGCAGTACTTGTAAGTGCATTTCCAAACCAAATTGTGAACAAAAATTGCCCTTTCTGATCCATCTGAATATTATTTTTAAACTATTAATAGGGTCAATATCCATAACGGAAAACATAAACTTTTATAAATTCTTACTGATCCAATATGAATTATTTCTTTCAAATATTTTTCGGGAACGTCTTAAACTTAGAATTTAAATTCTTTTTACTGCTCATACACAAATATGCAAATTGTTGTGGGAACTGAAACCTATTTCGTGAAATAATTTCTCTTGTGTAATCTTTAATTTTGATCATACTTGGAAAAGTAATTACATGTTGATAATAATTACTAGTACATCAAGAGTAAAGATAATGGTAGAGAGAGGAAATAATTTTGAGCCAACCTGTTCAGTCACCGTCCGTTGGAAAGGTAAATTTCTAGCAAAAGTATTTTGATGATCATGCATTTTTTGTCGCCTCTCGTTGCTTCTATAACAAAATCCTTTTGTCGAAGCACTTCTAGTCGGTGTCGCCGGTCCTGATCGGTTTCAGCACACATTTTCTCGAAGAGTTTGTAGCCGCTGAGTTCATTGTCATTATTCAACTGGTGTGACTGAGTTATAATTTCGAAGACCTTGTATCGATTCTGGCGTTGTTGGGGAATCTCGTTTTGTGGCAGCGCTGTGCTATCAAGCTGAATTTAAGCTACGTTGTGTATGTTCCAAGATTTCTCGCCTGTAATATTCCAGTCTCCTGTTTGTGTCCTGCTGACGGCTTTAGTCTTGCTAGGCTATTACCGGTAAACGATGATCTCCTACCCGTGCTTTCTTGTCGTCGACTCTTTCGCCTTCGTTGCTCGCGCTGAATTTCAAGTCGGCATTCACGCTCAGTTTCAGTTGTAAATCTACCCCGGAATGGATTTTGAGCCACTTGTTAAACCAGGGGTTGCTGTCTAATTACTTATTTACAGACGATGAATAAAAATATCAGCACGTAAATGTACGTAGCGAAGCAGGCAAGAAATGAAGAAACACGCCGAAGAAACATGAGAGTGCGCAACTGTCAGCGGTCGCGATTTGGTTTTGTTGCTAGGCAACTGTGCGGACACCATCGAAATATATATCGGCAGATCGAGATTTGACCGCCCTTAGCAATCCTCGCGCGATCCCCACGCGACAAATTTATAAACCTCGCTACGCTCGGAGGGCCTTCGGCCCTCCTCGCTTCGCGAGGAAAAATAAATTTATCTACTACAGAACAAGAAATTCCAAAACTTCACCAGGAGATCTGCCCACTCCCACCCTTCCTTCCCCGAATATAAGGGCCCCCACACCCAAGTCCACCACTCCCATATAACCTTCCAAATGCAAAATTAGTTATTTATAACATGCTAAGGGAATGACTAGACTGAGAGATGAATCTGTGATTAATACGACCGCCCATTTCAGGCCACAGAGTCCCTATTACTTGCACTCGGCCCATCAGAAAAGCAACAGACTTTTTTGGCCCACGCGTGTAAATCACACCTGTGTTACAAACACCCAAGCCAGGCCGAAGATTCTGTGTTACCTAGACTCGACCCGTCAGAGAACTTAGTTGCCAGAAGTTCACCCATGCATATGCCTGAAAAGAAAAAGCAGCTTAAAAAACTTGTCTCACATCTTCCTTTCACACATTGAACTGGCGCCTTTCTGTTAAAGCTCTTATGGGAATGGAAAATATTTTCCTTTTCAGTCCCTGCGTGGGCGTACCACGAAGGAGTTCAGGAATACGACTTCCCTTTTCCTGAGTAACTGAAATATTGATTTATACGACCACTACTATTAATGATGGCAATACAAGGGTCTTTTCATTCTGTAGGAGAAAGTTTCTGTACATAGCTGACAAGTTTTTATCTCTAAAAAAGTAGGGTAAGCACGCAGCAATATGCGATAAGATCGAGAAAAGATGACTCAACCGTGGGTAAGCAAGGCCGATTAACCCCTACTTAACTGTTGTTTTTATAACTCATTTCTTCCTCCCATCTCTTTTTAATCCTCATTATATAAATCGCTTTTTTGAACGTATTTTCATTTCTCTGTCTGCCTGGTTTTATGGCTAAATTTGTCTACCGCGACAGTTGTTCCTTTTTATCCAAACCCTCCCCTTTGTTCAAAATGTGTAGCCCTCATAGAAAATTCGAATTTTGTTGTCTTGGTTTTACTTGTCTAGCGGCATTATTTTAATGACAGTTTTCTTCTTTTTCGCCATTTTATAATCCTTGACAATCGGATCGCCTTTTAGCTTCTTTTCCAGCTTGTGGGATTGAACTCGATTGAGGCAGCTTGGGCTTAGAGGCGCCTCACTATTTGGGTGTAATATACAGATCTTTGTAGAACAAAGGATATAATCACAATATTGGCTTTTATTATTTCATATTTCAAAGCAAACACTGTGTTTTACATCCAAAATTCCAGTCGCTGGACCTCCCGTTTCCTGATATTCGGTACCAGAGGGCATAGAGGTGGGGTTGGAAGCTGACATGCCTGACCTGGGAATGGTGGACAAGGGCTGACCTACTCCGCTTTAGAAGCCACATAGGTACATGTGTATACCGCACCCAGTGAAAGTGTATAGTCACGTTGGGCCATTTGGTATGGAATATTTTCGACCAAAACGTCTCAACGTGGGCATAGCCCTACAAATAGCAAGATGTAAATTTTGACCGTTAAGTAGGATGTTATTTTGCCTACTGATCTGAAATACAGCGTACAGTGCAACCAATCTTACGATCACCCCACTACTACAATCGCCTCGTTATTACGGCCACATATTCTTGGCGCGAAGGATAGCTTTTGCAATCATTTTCTCGTCTGAAATCTCGATCGTTAAATACGACCACATGTATGGCCCTTTTATTTGTGGTCGTATTAACGGATTTCCACTGTATAGCCTTTCTTTCCGTATCAGCCTAAAAAAAGAGGAAGGATTTGGGGGGCAGTGCTGAAAAAGGGTGCGAAAAATGATACATTTTAGTCAAAGATATATTTAGCTAAGGTTTCGTGCTTAGGGTAGCCCACCCCATCTGAAATTCAGAGAAAAACGCCTTGGCGGTTAAATGTGACCACGTTTTTTTCAGAATCTGGTGTTTACAAGTTTGGCCATGTTATGACTAGCCTTCTTGCTCTTTCTTTTGCTACCAAAACAAGTCAAACAACGAAACAACAATTCCATGAGATTAGATTCATGAAACATCCTATGCGAAAACTAATTATTTTTGATGCTAGAATAAACGTTTTACCCAAAACCTATTTGGATTTTATCCAACCAGGCATGTATTGTTCTAGTCACTTGTAGGTCTTCCGCAAAACTAGAATGTCGTGGAGAGGTCAAAATTAATCAGGATTTTTATTTTGTAACCAAAGCCCACAACGTTTTCCGTGTTTGGAATTCAACACACAAAACGTGTGCCCAGGTGATAATTGTCTTAAAATCAACGTGATCAGAGATGTCATACACTTTTTTTGTAACAGCGAAGCAAGGTTATCAGCTCCCGTCTCCGTATTGGAAAGAAATTAATCCGTTGTTTCAATAGTCGAAATGCTTTTTGTCGTAAGCTTAGATAACTCATGACCTAACACAGCGATAATATAAACACCCAGCACTGCAAGTGAAGGGTTGCATCTTGCAATGAGGTAGCATTATGTTATATTACACACCTTAACCGCAAAATATGTACTGACTGACATTTGGTGCTGCTGGTTTACAACTCTCTCGAGTAGTTGTCGCATTTTTGCATTTTGCTCAGACAATTCCCTAACAAAATTCCATTAACACGTTGTCTCATTTTGCAATAAACCGCCATGTATAGCCATAAGTCGGGATTCGTGATTCCGACATATTACAATTGGCTCTGTCACGCATTTCGTGACCCAGAAGTGACCGGCCGGAAGGGAGATAAGTACCTTATTCGATATTCAAATACAGTCAGTCAGTACGCAAGCAGGAGTTTATATAAACCACAGGTTCGTGGAAGCGATATTTCATACATCTGGCTCCCGATATTGACAATGGTAAGCACGAAAAATCGTTTTCTCTGCGTTTAATTCTGCCCTGCTACGAGAACTAAAGATTACATAAAGTTTGCTTGAGCTTCGATTAGACACTCACTGTTCTTGGTTTGATGTCGTAGGATAAGACTACGCATCCTTCAGCTTACGAGCGACCACCGATTAAAAGCCCAATGGTGAAAAGAAGAAAGAACGGGACTACATCGAGTGTTAAAAACGTTCAGATAGCGGTATTGGGAAAGGACGGTGTTGGAAAGTCAGGTTGGTAGAACTACTTTCAGCACCTGCGAATTTCACTAAGTTTCTACATCGACAATTTTTAACTGATTGTCGATGTGAAAAGACCAAATACTGAGAAGTTCAGTTTTAATATGCCAAATGGTATTGACTAGTATTTGCTTTCCGTAAAATCCCAGTCAATATATTAATATAACCACCCAAGCTACAGACATGCACCGGGCTAAAATAATAATAATAACGGAAAGACAAAATCTTTAAGCACAAGTGTTCGTAACCGCATCGTCTTCTGATAATGACTCAACAAAAGAACTGAGGCATATCTTAGTTATACTAAACAAGACACTCGAGTCGCACATTCATTCGGTCACGGCGGAAAATTTTCCTTTTTGTTTGATAAAATTACTACAGTGGCAAACTAAATTAGAAGTCTATTTTGTGCGAAATAGACATGGAAGAATTTTGTGAGCAATTGTTTTTATAATCTGTGGGCGAAGACGACCTGTTGTGAAAGGCTTTTAATTTGAGGACATCACGACGAGACGACTTCCGAGGTGCGATTAAAAAACATTGAAAGTTAACAAAACAATGCGTCTAGATTTTACAAGATCTAGTCTTTCATATCCGTCCGCGAGCCAAATCACGGGAATTTTTTGTAAGAATGGGCGTCAGTCAGTTGCTATAAAAATATCCCTCCGAAGTCTCTTCAATTTGGCTCCGTTATTTATCATTTTCTCGAAGATTTGACTAGATCTTAACAGACAAAATATGCCTTAGTTTACGTGTGCCTTAAATACCTGTGCGAAGTTTGTCACGACCTCAAATTAAAAATTCATTATAAAGTCCTAACTGTGTTATAGGATTATTTATTTTCTTTTTATCAACTGACAACAAAGAACAACAGAAGCACACGTCTTGTGTATGTTAACTGTCTCAACCCGGCTATGTTCTGTTTCAATTCCAACACGTAGAAAAGAACACAGATATATTCATTCGTATTAGCATGTGTTTTACGTATTTCAGACGTACACTGATACAAAAACCCATTGACTAGAGAAAAGACATACATTAATTCTCACTTAAGTAAGATTACGTGAGTTGTACTTTTTGGCGAAACACTCGGCGCGCTACAAAACTGATGGAAATACTGCATGAGAAAGTTCCACCACAGTAAAGGTTTTCCATTTTTGCAGTTTATTTGAGATTCTGAATTATAAGCTACTTTTCGTCATGATGTCGTTTTGATTTATTGCAAATAAACCTCTTTGTTTGCATATGCTATATATAGATTCGAATGACGTGGTCCATTTATCGAACTCAATAGCAATTTACCGTCATCTTCATTCAGACCGCAAATGCAATTGTTGGCTTGCACTGAAGCATGTGTAGCCGATTAACTTCTTTTACCACCCGCTTGGGGCAATCACTTTAAGTCACGAAAAGGCATTTATCGACAAAACGTGCCTATCGAGGTGCGGAAGAAACTAGTTTTATTTTCCCGAAAAAGCAACTACATGTAACAAAGCGAAACGAAGACCGTTTTTGTCGAAATAGTTTATATCATATTGACTTGCTCTCTGACATAGTCATTAAAGTAAGAGCCATCTTGTCTCGTTCACTTCCAATTGCAGTCAACACTTCAAAGCAGTAAATCGTTACCAGTAGTCAATATCATCTATTGCTACTTCTTGTAAACTTATCCTATTCAGCAAAAGGCCTTAGTTTTCCCAACGAAATCCGCCTTTAGAAAGATGACCGGGTAAACAACGCGCTATTTCAAAGGTTTATTTTCAATGCCCATTACAATTGCAGTAGAATTCCGCTATCTTGACCCCGTTTATCTCGAATCTCGTGATCGCTATCTTGCGGCTAAACCAATTTCCATATACCATTTAAAGCTACAGGAAAAATCTCGAACGCTGACTGTCGAAAAATTATATACATGTATTCTAAACTTTTGATTTGCAAGCATTATTTCACAAATCCAGACAAAAACTGCTAGCAAATTTTTTTCGCCATTCTAAAGAAAAGCCTTCGTTCTAAACGAAGCATCTTATCTCATGTGCCACTCCTATCGTTTTGGTTCTTATTGTAAGTTTAACATATTCGCTATTTTTTCTCTCGATACCCCGAAAATAGGTCACCCATTTCCTCGGAATCCTCTCGGTCAAAATTTGTTCTCTACTTATACTTCGCCGGAAATGTCCGCAATCCGCTAAACTAAAAGCTGCATGAGGGGAAAAGTGCGTGCATTTGTCGGAATGAAATCAGCCTACCTTTTAACAATTAAGAATAGAATGAAAACCTAAAGCGGATTTCGTCAATGTAATTCCCTAGAGAATTAAAGATTCCCAGATAGCTGTTGTTGGTTTATTATTATTATTATTATTATTATTATTATTATTATTATTATTATTATTATTATTATTATTATTATTATTATTATTATTATTATTATTTTGTGTTTAAGATGTGCACATGATCCGACCAAAGCAATATTTGCATCATTTTTGAATTGAAGTCGTAGTCAGGTATTTGTTTTTAATTGCTGGCAAGTTGTTGCTGGTAATGCTGACTCAAATTTTGGAATGAGAACCCTGTTGAAAAAAGAAATAGATTCCAAGAAACCATTTTGTTGGAGAGAGGTACACTTAATTTTCCCGAGTTTGAAGAATTTGCTGAGTCTTTCTTATTTTAAATACTTCTACTTTCTTTTTCTTACCTGTAATAAGGTAACATGTTTAACGGTTAAACATACAAAATTAAATGGCTCTGTTTTTCATTTACCCAGCGTTTACCGTACGAGCTTTAACAAGACGCTTTATAGGAGAATACGATAAAACCTTAGGTAAGTTCATTCAGTTTTTCTTGGCTCCGCTACCCTAAGTGTACATATACTTCGCAATTTATCTCGCAATTGACTTCTCATCTTCATTTGCGTTGCAAGTTGGTCGAGAAATTGCATCGTGTAACAGCGTTTCTCACGCGCACGGTCAGGGGCAAACTGATTGGCACAAAACACTGCAATAACTATACAGTTGCCTAGGGATTAAACGAAAAACAAAAATCAGCCTGAAATTGTCAAGCAAACTCTTATTGGTTCAACAATTATCCATGAACACGACAAGGTGTGCAGTTGGCTAAGAGTTCAAGTACAACGAAATTGTTTTACTATTGTTACTAAACCACAGAATAAAAAGCCATTTAATCAGGCCCGGCCAGGGGTTTTGGGTATACGGTATCTAGGGCGTTTTTTACCAAGGTATTCGGTATTTTGTGCCAAAATTTTCAGGTATAGGGTATTCTGTATTACAATAATTTTAGGTATTTGTTATCAACGTTTTTGCATTTTTAAGGTATATTGGTATCCCAGGGGGGAAGAAATGAGGTATATTGGTATCCCACTAACCCCCCCCCCCCCCTTCCTGGCCGGGCCTGTTTAATGAAGGAAAATGAAAGAAACGAAGAAAAGAAAAGTACGATTTTCGATTTCTTTTGAAAATGCGGGCTTTCCAGAGAAGGTAGTGACGCTATTAATTGCGTCATATACTTTGAGCCGAGAACCTAAAATCGGTTCCTGAAAACTGTAGTATCCTGCGTCGAACGCTCCAGGAAAGTGCACGAGTCTAGAGTTTTGAAATCCAGGGAAGGCAGCTACGCACTTCACGCCATGCAGTGTTTTAATGTCAAAGATCAAGTAAAAACGGTAAACCTAGACTAGATAAACTTTTGTTATCGGAGAAATATTTCCTGGATTAAAGATAATTACTTAAGCAAAATTAATGTGGTATTTCTCCACTTGAACTTGCATAGTGAACTTGCATTTATGACCCCCAAAACATATTTGGTTTCTGCAAGAAAACCGTCAGTGGTTCGGCAATACACAATTAAGGTAAACTTACTTACCGACCGTACCTTCAATTTTCCTTTTTTTCCAGCCATCGGAAGGTATAAGCATAAAGCAGAAACATTATAACTTTTTCACTCTCTTGAACGCCCGAACACAAAACGGGAAAAAAGTTTCAAAAATCACTTTGATTAAAAACCGAAAACCCACCAGCAAGGTAGGTAGCCCGCGTGAGGCAAAGGAATTAGGAAATATCTGCACAAAGGCTAGCCGACGTTGAGCATTCGATAAAAATATTCCACTCAAACTTTTTAGACATCATGTGATTATGACCAACTCAGTGCGTTATCACCTCATAACCAACGTGCGTGCGCGGTCGGGAACAATTGTTACATGTGTTTCTAACAGTTGAGAACGTACCTCTCTAGCTGTGTTAAATGTCTTAAAGGCTTAACGAAAAATTCTAAACTATGACCATTCAAATGATGGCTGCTGAACAGGTCTTCCCTTTGATGTTGTCAGAAGTGTGGCCATTTCTGTTTTAGCAAATTAAGTGCTTTACATTGACTTTGGAACCGGCTTATGACCTGTTCTGTACGTTTGCCGTTATTTATTCTTGACATGACTCCTTCTCTGCAATTGACTGTAGTTACCTCAGAGACAGTGTATAGAAAGCAATCTCATACCCTGAGTCCTCAGGCTTCTTGGTCAGCGGGGGGTCGCCGGGAGAAACTCTGGGGTAATGAAAACAGTCTCTCCCGGCGGACTCACGGTAGGAGATTGCATGAAAAGAGAACACTTGCGTTTTGGCCACACAGCTAAGACAGTAGAAGGAACTGCTTCTCAGTACAAACATGAATTAATGTTATTACACTTTCTTGACAGAATGTACCTACCGCCATCATGTAGAACTGGATGGACAGTTTCTGTCTCTTGACGTTTTGGACACTGCAGGAAAGGTAAGAAATTTATTGTACGTGTGAGACAAATGAAATGAAAATTAAAGTTAAGGGGGGGCAGGGTGAGGGACCTCGGGAGAAAAGGGGCAGAAATACGGCAGCGAGGCGGGAAGCGGGTTTCCCAAGGTGCCGGGAAGGGAGAGAAATTGGATAAAATTACACAGCATTTCATAAATTTTGGCATTCGAAAAAGCACAAAGAGGCAGGGGCCAGCAAAAAAAGGAGGGAACTTGGATTAAAGGGTACGGGAAGTGAAAAGTCTGAACCTCCTGCCCCCCCCCCCCTCCCTTCCCACCCTTCCCATTGAAAGAAGTACGGTGAGCCAAGGGCCAAAAAAATCTGGCCGTATATGTGAGGTCGGGTAGCCTGTCTTTCACGCTTCAAGTTGAATTGATGTAAGGCTATATTAGATGCTAATTACTCTCAAAGATTCTTTCTGACGCCGATATATTCACACTATTATCCTTGTCTCCGCAGAACTCTCTCGAAAAGATTGACAATTGCGTTCACACGGGATCAGACCTGTTCTTCGTCCTGTACTCCACAACAGACCGATCTTCGTTCGAGGAAGCTTCCCTGCTCTGTCAATACCTTCTAAAAACGAAAAACGTCAGTCCAGCGTGTCTTACTCTTCTGGGCAACAAGTCAGACTTAAAACACTTCAGAGAAGTGGACGAGTACGAGGGACGCCTTTTAGCACAGGCCCTAGAGTGCGGCTTCTTCCAGTTGTCGGTATCGGAAGGATTTGATGATTCTCAAAATGTCCTGTATAACACTCTTAGGCAGTTTGTGAATACACAGAAACAGGGATCAATAAGAGTGTTTATTGACAATGTGTTGAGCCGAAAAAAGTCAATATCGTAGTTAAAGGACTGCACATGGAGGTACTCTCAGTCTTCTTTCCTTGGCGGACAATGGAGTAAGAGACTGAAGAAATGAAAAAGTATGGGCAACATCGCCTTTGAGGAGTCAATCCAAAAGATTTTCGCAACCACCTTATTGTAGAATATTTTGGCAACCAATAATTTATTTGCGATTTTTGCGATCTACGCAAACGTTTCGTTCCTAAGGAACGGCTCAGGCTTGGTACCCTGTCGCTTGATGGCAGCTCGAAACCCGCTTTTTTTTCCTTTTTTAGCGTATATTCAGTTGCAGAGCACCCGAAAAAGGGTAAAGACCTCTAAGGGTCGCTTCGGATGATTATGGTTTTCTCTCTCTGCACATAACAATTAGTTTTTTTATTGGGAGCTCCGCTATTAGGCAACCCAATCTCGGTGTAAATATCATGCCCGAAGATGCTTTATTAGGTTAAGTAAAAGCACGAGGGGAAGAGGAGTATTTTTTACTTTTTGTATTAGAGTAATTTTTTACCACCACTACCTAGGACTCTTCCTGAGCAAGGGCACCTGTCTGTGCACGAGTTGATCGTTTTTCATGTTTCACATTCATAGCTCACAGAAGAAGTAATCCCTTCTCCATGCCTATACGGTGTTTGAATAATGGTCATTTTAGCGCCCTGGTTTTACGCCTCAGTAAGGGTATCAAGTCTGAATGGGGTACTGAGAAGATCAAGTATTAAAAGAAAAAGACTCGTATGTGTTTCAATTAACAAGTATTACCTCGGTTGCCTGGCTAGGTTCAGAGTTCAGAAAAATATCTGTCAGCTCCTTTAGAGAATAAAATCAATATTAATGAGCAAGAAATTTCAATAAAAGGAGCTCTATCAAGAAACATGACACATTAACTTCAACTGCAGCCACTGAAGGACTTACTATTTGGCATAGCTGAAAGTTCGAACTTTTCACTAGTGCCGAACCTATAATGCAAATGAGCAAAAACAATATAACTCAATAGATATCCTATTGTAGTACAAAATTCTGCTTAGGACCGTTAACTGACCACAATAATCAAACGGTAAACAGAAGCTATCTCAGTCTACTCAGCAAACAATAAACGGAAGTTTAGCCGATGTATAACGTGAAAGATCGCTACTTTACAGTGGGCGTAAAAGCTAAATTGGCCCGAGCATTCGATTCATGCAGTGCCAACTGTTTATTTTTTCTGAATTTTGCACCAAAACATTCCCGTGATCCTTGGCTTTTAACTAGAAGTCATGTTTCGGAATTCCGTTATGAGTCATCGAACAACGGACGCACTTCCTAGAAACCATTGTCAAACTCGCGGGTCAGACCACTTGGACAGCACAATAGTCCCGCCATTAGTCGGAACCTATCTACGGCTTTGTTTTCCTGTGGTGAAAGTGAGCCCCTTCTAACATTAATGTTCCCTCAGCGGGAGATTGACTTGGAATTTGACCACAGTTTCCCGAATCAAGGCCGTGTATCTGTTGTTAGGCATATTGGCTTCTGCTCATGTATTTTGTGCCGCACAGCAGGGAAGCAGGTCTGACTGAATATACGTGAGGGTGGGTTGATGAATAGACAGAGCTGGCACAAATAGCGTATAAAAACACGGAAAGCTGCTTTAGAGTTTAGTCGGGCTGCGAGAATTCAAGATGACGAGCTGGATGATGAGAAATGCGAGGAGAAGACATCATAGCGTGGTAAGTAAGTTTTGCTGTGATATGCGTTATGTTATCACAAATTGTACTCAAGCGAGGAAAAGTGTCAAATGTGTGTGCAATTCGGGTGAATCAGGTTTTCATTCAAAGTCGACAATTCCAGGATACGAAAATTGCGGGAAATGACTAGTCAAACTTACATATTGTGCTATGATTTAAAGAAAATCAGAAATCTATTGTGAGATCAACGTGATTTTCTGTTACATATTGTTCACGTTCATTGGAGAGGAAATACACAAGCATACTACTGGTAGGTCAGGAAAAGATTAAAGAAGTACATTTAAGTTTCCCACGACTTTCTTTAGACTGTTTTACTATGACCGTAGGCGTTGGGTAAATTCTACGCTGAGTAAAATTCCTGAAAATCGAACCTATTGTGTGAACTTTTTGAAAATCATCAGCGAAAACCTTAAGAAAAACGACATTCTTTAAGCTTTGCCGTCTACGAATACATTTTTTTGGTCCAAAATGTTGTTTATAGCTACAGTCTCTCCGGCAGATCCCACGCCCCCATATTTACAATATGTCGAGACCAGCTTTGGGAGTTTTCATTTTTGCTTCCAACTCACGCAAAAGTAGGGACTGTTTTGCCTTCTAGAACGGCGCGAGCTAAACATATTCCAAGCGGACAGGTCGCACCCGGCGCAAATACTTACGTCCCTAAGTGGATTAGTAGCGAAGAAGGAAATGCCCTTTTTAATGACTAGGAGAAATAAGATTTTCTATAGTCTGAGGGAATATTTGGACCGGGGCATTAGAATTTAATGCATAATTAAATTTAGTTCAACAAAACTTCACATACTTTATCACTAATATCGATCTAACAACATAAAAGCAAAACAAAGAATGCTAGAATAATAGGGACACCACAACACTTACGGCAATTATTGCGGATAAGATAAAAACGCCAAAAACAAATAAAACTAATAAAGAAAACATAGATAGATGTAGGCTTGTACTTGAATTTCAAAGTCAACCAGTTCATACGTCACACCCGCAGAGGTATACGACAACATAGCAAATGTTATGTACATGTAAGACTGTGTTAAGAACTGATGAAATCTTCAACGGCGGTCAAATCGATCTTCAGATAGCAGTGATAGCTGATTGGTATAAAACCAGTGTGAAATGTGGGGATACTGTATGCGGATGCGGGTAATAGATCACCAAAGATTTAACTGAAATTGAAGTGTCTGTACAAGTGTCTGTTTCTTAAGATCAGCAGATTTGACTTCCTATTATGATTCGCGTGATTTTCTATTGCTGATAATCCATAAAGCGATTAATCTATTAGCATGTTATGAAAAAAGCATTCAATGAAAGCGTCCTGTTCCATCAGTCACCTCCTAAGGAGACGCTTCAAAGAAAACGAACTACAAAGTAGCTAAGATCGAAGGTTGAACTAACCTTTGTTTAAACCAAACGTGCTTCGAATATGTAATTTTATAACTTTTGTAATTTATTTCAATTTGCGGATACGCGGCAACCAAAAAGTAACCACACAGCTCAATCACCCGAGCTCCCTGTCAGAGAATCTTTGTTCCCCTGTAGCCATGTTAGACTTGCTAATATGATTAGCGTGATTTTCTATTGCTGATAGTCCATGAAGTGTTAAACAGATTAGCATGTTATCAAATAAAGCATTCAAAACCGCTGCAATCTCGAATAAACAGCTTCCGGTTTGATCCTTTTTTGCAAACACAAACAATATATTTTGCCCCCTCCAAGAGTAAGTTCGACGGCACGAAAAGGTTAATTTAGCTAACGTCCTTTGAGCTCCATGACATTATATAGATTGAGTAAAGATAAGAGCGCTAGTGGGATTATTGGTTATTATAAAAATTAGGGTCTAATATTTGTTGCTTCACTGAAGAGCAGAACGCACGTCCGATGATTTCCAAAGTCACTCGTCCGCCTGTACTCGAGTCTGTTTGTCTGTTGGTAAGATACTACCCAGAAAACGCTAGTTCAAATAGATTTGGTCAACTTTATGGATGAACAGGATCCCACTTAAGTTTCGAGTACACTGATTACCCTGATTGCAACTTGAGTGGAGCTTTGTGGAAGATCTTACAGATTAGATCTTGAGACGGAAAACAACTTTTGTCAAGTAATGGTGATGATAAATAAACAAACTACTCAAGCGAATGTTATGCGTCGTTTACTCAAAAACGTCTTACTTTTCTGACGACGGAGTAGGGAAGAGGTATTCCTTGTTTGGATAGATAGCATAATGTTCACAGCTAGGGTCTTTTTCTCGATCAAGGTATACAATGTCACCGTTTATAGCCACAACGCGGTAAATTTTTGAATACTTTTTTAGTTAATGAGAAATTTGTTTGCTCTTCAAATCAATCTTTCACCATTAGCCTCGAATGAGCGCAAGGCAAAAGCAGGTAAAAAATTTGCCGCTGGAATAATCATCCCGTCAGTGTAAGCTGGGTCAAAATCAGGCTTTCCGTCTTTAGTATTGTGGGAGAAAAATAAAAGATTTGTTGACTTGCTTTGCGGGTCCCAGTGCCCCTTTCTCCTCAAGATTTCACTGAGTACCTGCCCCCCACCACCATCACCCCTCCTAGACAACGGAGCAAGATTGTTTCTGAGAGAACACCGCTATACTTAATGTTCAAACAGAGCGTTCACGTTTTCGTGGTACTTTCTTTTTACAACGGATTTGCTATTAGCTCAGGTTCAAACTGATTTTCCATTGATGGATAACGAAACATTCCGCACTGAGGAAATACGAAAAACGCGCGCGCTATATGTGCAGGCCCCTCCCTTTCCTAGCTGTCAAGCCTCGCCTCAACTCCTCAAGTGACGCGCGTGAGTGCCATATTCGGCATTTCCGCGTGTGTCTCAAAAGAGTTCTGCTCGCAGTGTAACTCCAGCTTTTCAGCTTTGACTTTCATGGGACTTTAGTAATCGATGTTTCATGTCTTTTATGAGAAAGCATCGAACGAGAAAACTCTTGAGCATTTTGCCTGGTTTTTCTTCACCAGTTTAAAAAGCAGAAAACATCTGGCACAAAACAGAATTGAAAGAGGTTTTACGAAAACGATCCTTGATTTTGGGGGTTGGATTTCCTTACGAGACAATTTTCGTGACCACAGTCAGATAAAGGCACTATTGTCGAAAACGACAACATTGTAAACAACCGGGTAAACGAACATGCACGTCACGCGAAGGGATGTATACTGACTGTGCCAAAAATGAAACGTACCAGGGTAGGGCGGGGAATAGTCTGAAACGCCGGCCAATCATGAACTATTCAATCTCTACTGATAGCTTTTCAGAGCTTAGGAAGCAAGAACATCTCTTCTTTTACGAGATTACAGTAAACATTTTGCGGGCCCTTTTTTTTTCGGTTTTCAATCTCAAGGATTCATTTCCTAGCTAGCCAGAACAATCACGGCTAAACTTGGCAGCTCTGTTTTCTGAAGGTCAACTTTAAAGGAATGTTACGTTCTGACCACGAAGAAGTCAGTATTTTAGAAATGAACTGAATTTAACCTTCTGCAAGTCCTGCTAAACATTTTGAAATTATGATAACAGTAATACCTGTGACAGTGTTACATTCGTGAAAGCTAAGTGTTGGTCATGAAGGATGTACATGAGCAACTCTTTTTCTCGATTTAATGCCGACTTTCAAAACCATATAATATTCTTTTTTGGTGGAGGTTTTAGGGGAAAAGGGCTTAAAAGACTTGTTTAAATGATTACAAAAAGGTAACTGTTCCGCTTAGAATGGCGGACTTAGCAGTGGACGTGCCTCGTAGGCTGTCACAAAGCCGAAGTACACTCGTAAAGGCCGGAATTTTATCTGTTTATCAGTGCAATCAAAACACCAAGAGAGAAAAACAACGGGGTACGAGTAATTGCCAAATTTAGCCGAATATCTAGAATGCTTCGTACGTTTAAAATACTAAGGGGGTATTTTTTGACAGCTTGAAATAAGTACACCAAAATCTCGCAAACCGCGATCCATCCAATGTTTTAAAGTTGTTATTACGTAATTATTGTCGCCCCAGCAAAGTAGTGTTCTGTTATTTTCTTACTCTTTACTGACGAGTTTTAAGTGCAATGATAATTGCAGGTTTATTGTTCGTGTTTTGATCCCTTTAATTCGTATTAAACTATTCTTTCGGATTCACCAACCACCAAAGAAATAAGAAGTATCCCTCTGTAGCTACTACACAGTTCTACAAAGAAGAGGACTAAATAAAGAATCAGAAAAAAATGCGAATGTTAGTTTTACATATTCAAGTAAATACTGAATTAACAAAGAAAGGTCAGGAGAAAGCTTCCGGTTTAATAATTAAAATGTAGAGTGTTTTAGGCCGTTTTAGCAGTAGCACTTTTGTCAAGACAATTAAATAACTGTTTTACTAGAGAGGCTTAATTAGTGAATCAAGTCCCCTGTGTAATTAATATTGTTTTATGGAAGCCGAAATTGATTCTCTTGGCAAGCGGTGACTCAGGTATGTGACGTTACCGAGAGAACGATTTGCAAATAAAGAACATCAGTATTGCCTCATAAACAGAACACTTATCAACGCCGTGACAACTCGGCTCGTTATTTGGAACTAATGCATTCCAAACTGACATTGAAACTCCAATAAGAGAGTGCGAGGGCTGCAACACGGGCTTCCGAACAGTAGGGAGCTTAAGTAAACACGACGGCGACGGCTGACGAGAACGTCACAAAACAAAAGGTTTAATTAGCAAAACAATGACTCTGCACGCGCGATACAGATTTTGGTACATTTCGTTGCCGTCCTCTGCAAAACAACAACGTGAAATTACCAAATTCAAAGTTTTATGTAGAACGTGAACGCACGACTGTGATTTTCTTTTTTCTACCTGAACTGTAACACCGTCCTTACAGAGTCAGCTCCCGGATTGTTCGGCTACATTAGACAGATTGAACGAATTGAAACTATCACGAAGAAGTTTGAAATATTTGGAAGTCATTTTTAAAGTGACGTTTTCCTTCGCCTTGCCGTCGTGGTTGCTTAAGCTCCCTAGTTCCACGCGATCACGGGGTCAATAGAAAGTGATATCACCCGGAAAGCGATGACGTCAATACGTCAAATAAGAGTTGAAAACAACTGAAAGCAAATCATTTGCGATTTGATGCCGAAGTAAACGGATTAGTAAAATTTGCTTACAAGAATTCATCACTCAAAAGTTGTACGAAAGATTCAAGACATATATTTGAAATGGTAGGAAAATATTCTTATCTTTCTAATGTAACACTGAGCAGTGATTAATTTTGTACATGTGTACAATGCTCTGGGAAAGTGTAGTTAACTATTTTTTACTGCAAGAGTCAAAAATTGAGTCATTTAATTTGACTAAAATCGTTAAGTATGGCCATTCAAATGAACCTTCTTGAGAAGTACTTTCTTACGGCAAAGTTAAGTTCAAGCCGTTTGGCATATAAAAATTTTTTATTTGACTCTAGACAGTGCGCGTTATCGATCAGTGGATGTAACGCAAGTGGCGGTATACTTACTCTCTATTTTGTTTGACGAGTATCTTTTGTGTGAAACTTGGGTCGGTTTAAGTTGTCGCCACTGCATCGAAAAATCGTCAAACCCAGTCGGCAAAAGAGAACAGAACGTGCTTCTATTAAATAAGCTGATAATTACAGTATATGTAATTAGTCAATCCGTGTATTTACATGATTGAATCAGTACTTTTTCCCAGATGAAAATTGATTTTGCAAAAAGGAGATCAGATTAACTTTAAAATCCGGCTCAGCGGACGTCTCAGCAGTCACACAGAGCTTCCTTGCACTAGTTAGTCTTCGACTTAGTGGTGATGAAATTTTCAATCTCCCCACATTTAAACCTCGAGTACATTCAGAGTGGACGAAATCCCTGTGGTTTTCTTTCTTTCTTTTTCTTCCAACCATTTTGCAAAGATAGTAATAATTAAATCGATTTTGTCTTATCTGTTGGATCTGATTTGTGCAAGATAGTAACTGAACGAGTACACGATATCTCCAATTCTCCTTAATTACAAAAACACTGAGAAAGCACGTTCCTAGACAATGTATACTATATTACGCTTCAAGGGGGGTAACTAAAGTTTTGAATTTTAATATATGGTCGCCTTTGCTTTTCAGGAGAGATCTATGGATGGGCTAGCTCTGCCAGCTAATTATGAAATCCCAACAAAACCTCGGACACTGAGTGTGACCAACACAGCAAACTTGAAAAGCATTCGTTCAGTTGTTTTAGGAAAAGATGGCGTAGGAAAGTCAGGTATGTTAAAACGTATTTCATGTTTACCTTCCTTGTTTTCATAGTAAGCTTTCAATAAACAAGGGTTTAATCTCACGAAAAGGTCGCCGTTTCATGTAATTGTCACTATTGTTTAACAGTCACGTCCCTCATACGTAAAATCTGTTCACTCCAATGTTTTTTTTACCCTCGATGTGTAATTTTCTTTCACCTTCACAACAATAAGTAAATAAAGGAGTAATGGATTTAAGAACAATTTTGTTCACTAGTACGATAAGAAATATATATTTTCCATAAAAACATATACACTTCGGGAATAATAAAAATCGTCGCCATTAAACTTTGCAATTGATTCTGACGGCAGGTGAAAGGTCGCATCATCGATATGATGGCAGTCACGTAAAAGAGAATTTGTAAAGTAGATTAACCTTAAAGGAGTTTCTCTTCTTATTCAACTGAGTTGAAACACTTTCAAACTCTCAAACGCCGATCTCTCAAATTTGTATGGCCCACTCAGCCTTGGCATTCGTGAGCAGGCATGCACGCGCATGGTTGTTGTTTAAACAGTTTCGGAAAACATGTCATGCGTGATGAAACGTCGCTCACTTAGGCACGAAACGGCGCTGTTTTTTCTAGAAAAAGGGTGGATTCTGTTATTTCTACCTCATCACCGGAAGCTGTTGAACACGCTTGAGCATTGGCATTGTTGGCACTGTTGTCAAGAAACGTTTGATTCTACTTCAGGGACTGTCATGGAACTCAGTAATGTTTTGTTCGTGTATCCTGACAACAGCGAATGACTCGTGGGAAAGCGTGTCAGACTACGTTTGAATTGCTTCCGTAAAAGGAAATGTAAACACGCACACAGAAAAACAAACACACGTACGGACATTCCACCGGGAAAATTCCTCTGAAATTAAAATTTTGGTTTAAGCACAATTTTCAGAAACGTGTTGAAGTGTTGGAAAATAACGAGACGTGCCTGCCATCTTTTCTAGAACGGCTGGAATAATGGCAATCTTGATTGTTTCGAATGTCTGTGCTTTGTAAGGCTATGTTGCAGCAGAAATGTTTCTCGTACAAACTTCCAACCCATGCAATACTAATGCAAAACAAGTTACAGTATTGTCAGTTTAGTTTATCTGAAACTCATCTCTCAATTCTTCGGTTAAATGTTCTTCAAAGGGCGACTTTTTGTTGCAAGTTGCAAGAAAATCTCGAGATCGAGACCTAGACCTTTCCCAAAAATATGTTGAGAACGTTTACTTGAAGCAAAGAAAACAAGTGAAGGCACTTGCTTTGTACATGTAAATGCAGTCTACAGCTATCCTGTGGCGATTGACAATATCTTCACAGGGAGGACAATAATTGATACCTGTTTACCTTGTATTTTTATTGTATTTACAGCCTTTACAGTCAGACTTCTTACAAAACGCTTTATTGGAGAATACGACAGTACAATAGGTAAGCGGTGTTAAAGCCTAGCGATAAAGCATGCGCACTATTTAGTTTCAGACTCGAAGAGGAAACGAGAATACCAAGTACAGGGCATGTTCAAAGGCTCGGATCTGTTGAAAGATTTACACCGTATTATTTTTCTTGTATTTTGATCTTTAATGGTTTGTAGTCGACATGCACTCATCATTAATGCACTTCTTTTGGTTTATTCAGAGGAAACATATCGTCATCGCGTTGAAGTTGACGGTCAAAACATTCTGTTGGAGATCTTGGACACTGCAGGGCAAGTAAGTACCCTGGTTACTTGTGGACACTACTTTCCTTAGGGTAAACGATTTACACATCGAAGTGAAACAGACCGTGTAGAGTAGCAGTCCCGTGTCTGTTCTCTTAGGTAAGCGCGATTGTGACGCCCTGTATCCGTTTTACAGAAGAATGACTTTTTATGTATATTCATGCCTGCAAGAGAGTTTCAAAAGTTTCTTGACGACGAGCCCCCCTAAGTGCCTTGATCTCATGCAGGCGCCAGACTCAGGAAGACCTCGCTGGTTAAGATGTGTCTTGTGTATATTTTTTTTTGGGGGGGGGGGGGAACGTCATATTCATAAGAAACAATTCTTGGATTCACGTTTAACTTAGGATGGCTTCATGAATCCGGTCCCAGATCTTTACTTTCCATCTTAAAAGATAAAGTACAAAATTGAATCGTCTGATCACGATGTCTACCAACCAATAAACCAACTTGGAATTGCGCAGCGCTGTTGCTTGACGTCAGTGCGAACGAATTCAGGGTTGTATTTTAACGCTTGTTTTATTTATTGACAGTACTTTCGTAATGTACCTTTTCCGTCATGATTTTCGTGTGCGGATGGCTTTCGGTATTGCGTATTTGCTCATGAAAATTTGTTGTGTTTGGTCAACAGTTAAGGCGTGAGCACTGCAGGCGTGTCTACAGCTTTCGACTTTTATCTGCGAAAAGGCTGTGTCACTGCTTGCACTTATATCCGTGCACACCATAACTAACACGTTTGCTCAACTTTTCAGAATTCTGTGGAGAAAATCGATGCGTGTTCCTCAGCCGACATGGTAGCAGACGTATACTTTGTGCTCTACTCCAACACGGATCGTTCGTCCTTCAAAGAGGCTATCCTCATCATCAAATATCTTGTGGAGACAAGAAACATTTCTCAGACATCCATATTCTTAATAGCCACAAAAAAGGACCTTAAATACCAACAGGATGTCACAGAGTACGAAGGAAGATTACTAGCTATGGAGCTGGGTTGCGAGTTTTACATTATCTCGAGTTCTGAGGGATATGATGGTACTCAAGATGTGCTGCGAGGCTCACTAAGACTTATAATGAACAGTAAACACTCCAGGGAGAACAATGGCTCAAAATCACCACTCATGAGACGAGTTAAAAACGGACTGAGGAGTAAAACACATTCACATGTTATTCACTCGCATGCGCATGTGAGTGACTCAAGAGAAAGGACTGCTACTCTTTGATACGATCCGAATTGCTACATGTATTATCAGAAAGGGAAGGTGAAAGGATCTTAATACGTCAAGAGACAGGATTAAGATGGGTTTCGTGATCATGAAACAAAGCATTGCCATCTCATAATAAGGTTACTTCGCATTTGACTGGAATTACCCAAGCATTAAAACTGCGTGAAAGACTGCAGGTGCATGCGCACATCCAGGGGTGTCTATCAGTTGGAATTATACACAGTGCTAGTGTAGGCAGTCACATTCTTTGCCAGTTGTCGGTTACTGGGTTGTAGCTGATATTATCAAATACTCCGCTGACGAGGCGCGGAATGCGGAGTTATCATCATGTATAACAAATATTATAATTGTTAATTATGGATTAATGATATTTAGTAATAAATAAATTGATAATTATTAATCAATTTATCATTAATTTGAACTGAAAAATTAATTATTAATTAAGTAAAGAGGGACAATTGTTTTATAATACATTCAACCCGGGGAAAATGCAAATTACCCCCCACAAACACACAAATGAGGGAAAAGAGAAAAGAAATTGAAAAGCACAATTGTCCTATCAGTCTT
The DNA here is from genome assembly GCA_964030785.1 of Siderastrea siderea. NCBI lineage: Eukaryota > Metazoa > Cnidaria > Anthozoa > Scleractinia > Rhizangiidae > Siderastrea > Siderastrea siderea. The sequence continues at coordinate 73,121,884 of OZ034968.1, read as the reverse complement.
TAGAAAGCAGGTTTTTATGTTATAAATCAGTTTTTACAGCTTTACTGATTCAATGTAGAAAAAAACTACAGCGCATGCTTCAGCTATGACTTTGTATTTGCAGAATTAATTGATTGGAAAAAGATACTTATAGCAGTTAATCAAACCAAACTTAATTAAGAGACTAATTCATTAAAACCAGTAGCAAAACCAACAAAAGCAATAACGTGACAGGGTAGAAACGGCTTGGAAAATGAAATTTCACTCTTTTTTATTGTTTTAATTGTATTTTCCCTCGCTTAGCAAAGTTGCATGTCTTTACATCAATTTTGCTTGGTTCACTTCGTTTGGTGTTGTGAATGGCATGACGTGATTAGGTGTTTGTTTCATGAACGTCAGTTTAAAAATGTAACCACTCAAATGAAAGCTATTGACAGTACTGTTGACGGGATACTCGGTTTGATTGTCGACAAAAGTTTAACGATACTGAGATTATAGGTCGAGGTTACTGGGAAGAACGTTGTACAGAATTGTAAATACATTGAATATTTGTATATTTCTTATTGTTATGGCCTTGCACATGTTAAAGTATTAAATACACTAAATTATTATGTTTTTATCGTTTGAACGGATTCAGTGGAAATATTCCTAGAACATCCGTTTACCAAGTATATTTAAAATGCTACATTTAACCTTTGAGTGGTTTCTATTTTATAAAACGCTGCAAACGAGACTTGTTGTATCTGTATTACTGAATGTGAAATTGCCTATATTTTTCAAAACTGAAGTACCAATAAAAGTTTAGTAGCATGCTGACAATCTTATTGCTGTATAATGATTGATCGATTTTTTTTCAATGAAACAGTATATTTAACACAACTCCTTGTCTTGTACTGAGTCAAAGCTATAGTCATGAGATGTGGTTATAACTTTAGATTATTGTGGGATAAAGTCTTAAAATTATGTCCGTTTTAACCTGCCTGATTTAAGCCCCCTACCTGTCCACCATCTTGGATTTTGAAAGCAGGGGAAGACCGGGGAGAGTAGAAAGTTAAACCAAGGGGGTGGTCGTTAGGCCGAAGGAAGAAGGGGGAGGGAAGGGAGGAAGAAAAAAAGGTTGCATCGCCATCATGGTGGCTACACGTTACCCCAGATTCTGGCACTGGCGCATTCTCAGAAAATCCCTGTATTCGAGACTTTGTCGCTCTCGCCGATATGCTCGCGACTTACTATTTCCGCATCGCGTGCACAACTGTTTTTTGAAGAAAAATAGAGACTACCCGAAGTCTATTGTTTTTCTTTCCTACCATCTGTGTTTTCAATTTTTATCTAGTTACAATTTTAGGGTTAATTTAAGGCTGCAATATCATGATGACCTGCTTTTAGAATAATATTTTTAGCACCCTAATCTGGCTCACAAGTCCATTAGTAATTTCGCTTATCAAAGTACCCAATCAAGCTATTAATTGCGTATCGATGTATTTTAAAAAGTGTATCGATGGTCGGATCTTTTTAGTGCATTTACGTAGGAACATTTTTATCTCAATTTATAAAGAGCCAATGTGAAAAAACACAACTAGAAAGCTAGATCTCAAAGTCAAAACAAGTACACCATGGCTGAAACAAACGTCACGCACTTTACATGCACTTTAATAATTTTGTTTGATAATGTCCGGTGTAGAAGCCGCGGTGATAAAGAAGTTGTGTAAGGTCAGACGAAGTGAGATAACGCTTCTAAACGAAAGCATTTTATCTGTCTAATAATTATAGGTCAGCCTGTTATCACTGGCGAGGTTGTCTTTTTTTCTTTTTGCCTTTTTGTCTTTTTGCCGACTAAAAAAGTCAGCAGCGGATCTTATGAGCTTCTAATCTAACTGCCCACCATATATAGAAACTGTGTAGGTTTAGGCTAGACTGCTATTGTAGAATATCTGTCGTTTAGCTCAGTGTTGGTCTTTGCTGAGTTACTGTTAAAGAGGACAATCTTAGATTGCTTGTTTCGATTGGCTAAAAAAAATTCAAGCCTTCAGATTGTTTGGAGCAAAGGAAAAATTGCGCACGAGGAAACATATTCCGAGGAGCAAAAAGAGAGGACTACCTTTTATTCTCACACTATTTTTCTTCGCGCGCCGTTTATTCTTTTCAAAAAGCTGAACGTGTGGCACATGCTACTAAAACTTCAGGCGCTGGACATTACACATGGCAATTTTTCTTGCCGAACTTGCAACGCAACGCTGACAGTATTGAGAGAAAGGTTAACAGAAGCCCGGGGCAAGGGAGTGTACACACGAGATGTCTGGAGACCAAACACTTTGAAAACGCACGAAAACCAATGAGAGTTCATGCGAGAGCGAATTCTAAACGAAAACGAGAGCTTTTGTTCTCAAATCCTTAATAATTCATAAAGAAAAAACAAAGTAAATCACTACCGCGACGGTGGTTTGGATACCTGATCTTAATTAGCATAAAATTTTGCCAACTTTTGCTTTGAATTTCCCCAAGAATTACAAATAGTTTGAGAAACTATATCAAACGCTTAAAAAAAGAGTGTTTCACCAGGTACCCAAACAACTCGAAGTCCGTTACTGAAAAAAAAACTTGGCTGCCTCTTGTTTTTTCAACCCACTTCTCGGTGTTTGGAAATCCTGATAAAACACTTTTTGACATGTTTGATACGTTACTTGAACTTCCCTCTATTTCAACGGAAAATTGAACAGATTCAAACTCTCCGATAGCAAGCGAGAGTAGCCAACAACGCGCAAGGGTCTCAGACTAAACGCAAGCGAGAGTTTGAAATCTCCTCAATCCTCTTTTCTCTTTTGGCCCGGACTTTACAAGGTGCAAATTTACCTTGCAATGGTAGAAATGTACTGGAATTGTAGGAAACGTAGATCAGTCATCTACTGAAAACTAGAACTGACCGCGCCATTGCGAGATAAGTTACGGGCATGTAACGCTTTGTAACATTCAGCAAATTATCTCGCAATACTCTCGTCACAGTTTCAAGAAAAATTGTCCCGTGTAACGGCGCCTTAAGGCAACAAATTGTACCGGATATTGGTACGTTAACTGTAGCGTTTATGGTGGAGTCTCTAAAAGGGTTTCGTGTTTTCCTTTGGTACGTGCCAATGCTTGTGCACTTTTTAGCCTGGCGCCCATTACCTTGAGTTATGTAAAGTGGCTTCAGTGTCTGTGGGTGATAACTGATAGCACAGCGATTTAGATGAAAGTTATTTTGACAGAAGCTCAGCGGCTCCAGATATTAAGGAGTACTTTCCTATTGTGTGCTGTCCTATTTGCTATAGTTTATCTATCCAATTTTTACCTTGGCACTGTTAGAATTTAACTCTCTAGGCAAAGGATAATCTCTTTTGTGTTCCGATCGTTAATCCAGTCGATTGGGATTAGCCCTGACGATAAGCTGGTCAAAGGTCAACGTACCTGAAACGTCACTGAGTTACACGAATGTAGCAGACATCGTTGAAGGTAGGAAGTATTAACTTCAAACACATTCCAATGAGGTAGTGAAGAAAGGTGATAGAATGGAAAGAAAAAGACAAAGGGATGAATACCGTATGGAAAATTTCCGGAGGGCGGTAAACTGTCCCCTTTTTTTGACTTCCTCTAATTTCCCCGTCCCCCTTAAACCACCAACGTTAACTAAAGAGCAAGGGACGTGCTATGTTTGCTTTATAAATAGCCCTGTGAGGGCCGGATCTTAGCTTCAATACGTTTAAATATTTTTTCCACTAAAAACACCGAGTTGAAAACCTCCGATTTGACCTTACGCCCTAAGCGGTATCGATAACCATCAATAAGACACGCCGTACTGTACAAAAGAGGGATAAAACGGAAGACCAAAGAGCGCGGTTGCCAGATTGGGGCCTCCTATTTAACTTGATCACTATTCGACTAAATTTGTGAGTGTTAGGAAGTAACTAGTCAGCAGTTTTTCAACACAACGGCAATTAGCATTTGCTGTGCGAAGGAGGGAACCACTTTACCGTCAGGTGACAATTTCATTTGATGGAATGAGTTGAATCCCTACGAGTCGCTGAGCATCAGTTTACCTCGCATTTCAACTCTAGACGAGTTTTTTTTTTTTAATCCGGCTTCCAGAAGGGATTTGCAAGGGAAGAGTGTTTGTTTTACTGCTTTTTAAACGCTAACGAGAATCACGTGAGTAGAATGGAGAGAGGCGAGCAGTTTGGAAGACGAATGGTGAGTGCACGTAAACTCGATGTGTAAATGTATTGTTTAAAAGCGCTTAAGTTTGCTTGCCAAATCCATTGTACTAACTTCAAATACACTGAAGTAGTTTAAGATTACTTCACAAGGTATATCAAGCGAAAAATACTTATTCAAAGTAAATTAAAATCAGCGAAGGAATCTACTATTAGTCAACCATATGTTTTTTGCGGTCAATATATCACAACTTTTAAGATCACCTGCTCTAAGGAAGGAAGTGTTTGGAAACAATACAATTCATTTGAAGCGCACGTTTTTGATAATCAAATTATAGGCTGTGGTGTAAATCAGTAGAGCATTAGGAAAGCTTATGTTGGTGAAATAAACTGCTAATTTAATAATCGTCGGCCTAAACTAAAGAGTAGGCATGTTCGAGCTATTGTAAAAGGGGGAAAACGATGTGCGAGACACAGTGTTTATATCAATCAAATAACTGTTTGTGTAAGTAGAGAAGTTGACACCCCTAAGTTTACCTAGCACCTTGAGTAAGTGAGCTGCTCGATGCATTAGTGACCTTTTCACAGGACGTGACTCGTCCATCGATTTACGTGCATGGTCAGCACTAATGTCTTACTTGTTTAACCACGCAATAGAAATACTACATACAAAATTAACTCTTTTGCTACGATGCTTTCAACTTGGTAACTGACAGTATATACGTTTCTCCCAAATTTTATTAATTCGTTTTTTCCTTCATTTTTCATAGATATTAGCGCATTTTGCTGGCAAAATACTCTACAGCTCAACTGTGAAAGATGTAGTAGTAGCTATAAGAAAAAGAGTGCAGTAACCTTAAAGATAAAAAAATTGCAAATTCCAAATATGTCGATGTCAACCTGACGCAGGTTACGAGCGAATCTGCATGCCTTAAAAATATGATCAGTAAAATCTCGAAGAGTCTGAAGTTAAAAGACAGTTTTACGGAAACAAAAATATAGGACAAATTCAATAGCAGAAAAAAAGGAAACAATCTATAAAATAGTCTATGATATTGCCAAACATAGCGGTGATAGGTCAAGAGAAAACCTGTTCTCGCTTTAGTCATTTCCTCAGGACAATGCGGGGAACTTGTTCCAAAGAAGACAGCGTAATGTTTCTGTAGGATCAGGATCCAATAATAACATTGAGGAGGAGAGCAGCAAGGTTATTCGAGCCGCAGTGTTAGGCAAAGATGGTGTTGGAAAGACAGGTGAGACCGAAGATGTAGTTAAAGTAGTAAGAATCCGAGACAGAGATCATAAAAATTGTCTACAAAACGGTAAGACGAGGAGAAAAATAAAACGACCTCAGAGTCGAGGAGAGGCGACCTTCGTCCATTTTATTGCAAACACTCAGCTTTGTGTATTTTCAAAATTTCCACAAAGAAGGCATGCTTAAAAGCCAACTCAACATTTTAGGCTCAAGTATGCAAAAAATTGCATTTGACTGAAAGACGGAATCAAATCTCAAAACAATTGGCCGGTCGCCGACACACATCGCGGAAACGCCCTCACTTTTTATAAATGCATTCGTGCCTATAGACCCTCTTGATGAAGTACGAGAATTGAAGCTTAATCATGCATACGCTATATGAAAAACTGGCATTTCTAGCTGACTAAAGAGAAACGTTTGTGGAGTCTGAATAAGGGTATACCTATTGAATGTTAATAATCGTGTTAACCTGCCGCCATTTTCAAAAATCCTTTTTAAGAACTGTTTAGCAGGGGATAATTTAGAGTGTCATTGCATTTGGTGGCGAAAGGAGAACTTGAAGAAATCGCGTGAGAAATACAGACATATTTATGGCTGCATACTTAGTGAAGTCTACATGTTTTGCCTTTCTAAATAGACCGTATTTCCTTTAGTTGTATACCAAAATAATCTTATCATTAGTAATCAGATTGCTCCGATATCCTTCCGGCAAAACTGTGCAGTCGGTGGTAGATAACTCAAAATTAATTAACGCGAAAAACTAGGAGGATGCAGTACATTGAAAATCCAATACCATTTGTCATTGTTCGCAATCGGATCAAAAGAGTGCGAAGTTAACAAAAAAGAAAGCGAGACTACGGTGCGTGACAAGACTCTTCTAACTGAAACTGGTTAAGCTACAAGTAGTTGTCAAATAAGGGATTCTCCATTGATTTTCATTGGCGTTTTGGCCTTTCTAAATTTACCGTATTTTCGTTGGATGTAGACGCAATAATCTTGTCAGATAATCACAAGCTGTGTTATTGTTGTCGTTTGGGCTATTTTCTTTTCGATTCTTTAGGCCTTGACCCCTGCTGTGGTTCTACCTCAACAAATGCCATGAGCATTGCCAACAATTCTTCAAATTCATATGAGCGCCACTGCACATGCAGAATATCAGTTGTACTCCATAACAGGCCACTCTCAAACTTTGTTTCTCTTAGCCTCCACTGTCTCCCGTTTCATCCTTGCAAGAGGGCCCCTGGTTAATAGAATCATTGACGGCCATTAAAGTTGTAAGTTTAACAAAACTGGAGCGTTATGTTTAGCTTTCCATGAATGGAAATGTCTTTGGATATTGAAAGTGATACCCATACATTTCAGCAAAATAGCCCCTTAAAGGAGCTTTAATAGAATTTATAGAAACTGTATCTGACCGTAAGGGATCACCCCTCCTGAACATGGGTGAGTTCGCTGACAGATTCAGCCTTACTTTACCTTTCAACATGAAATAACTGCCAGTAACTGCTTGCATTTTGTACTTTTCTATTTCCTGCCGTGGCTGCCAGCGTTTACAGTGCGTTTGCTGACCCGGCGTTTTATTGGTGACTACGATGAAACTCTGGGTAAGTTAAACGATGCGGTATAGAGTAAAAATCGTTTCAGAAATTTCTGATTACATGGTTGCAGGAACGGGAAATCTCTGACTTCGATGCTCGAGAACTTTGATGGAATATAACGTTTCTCAAAAGATTAAGGAGATGAGATAATCGGGGAAAAGTAAAAGAACAGAAGCTAGGGCTCGTAACTTTAGAAGGGGGTTTTGTGCAGACAGTTGCACCGGTTTTTTCTGCGTTCGCCTAACATCGCTTAAACCTCTCCTCCGCAAAGGCCTCCTGCAGTCGCGCTGGGTATACGTAGAAACGCGCGGAGGCTGGGAAGAGGAAAAATTAAAGCGCGCGGGAAACGTTGGGAAGGAGAAAAAACGAAAGGAAGCCTCACCCCCACCTTTTTTTTCTTCCCGTCGTTCCCTGCGCTCCCGTTTTCTCTCTCCAGCGCTCCCGCTTCTCTCTTTTTTACTACTCGTGTTTACTAACAGCGGAGGAGAGAGTGGCTTACACCATGTATACTCTTCAGCCGGGCCTGCAGTCAATCGCCCAACCCAACGACAGGGCGCGAACAATATGTGTGTGTATAGTGCTCAGGGACCGGTTCCTGGAGAACTAAACTGCTCGGACGTAGAGAACTACCAGGCGCCATAGACCTTTCGGAACGCCTCACAGTATTAGGTGAGACACAAACAAAAGAACAATGAGGCTAGTGCTGAAAACAATAGGGGTGCATGATAACGGGGTTCATTAAAATGAGAGGTTACCAAGAAGTGCGTGGTTTCTGTGCACGACTACAGACCGAGGAATAAATGTGTATTTTATGCTTTGTTGATAGAAAGCTGGTATCAGCATCGGGTGGACATAGATGGAGAGGAAGTCCTATTTCACATATTTGATACTGCTGGCAAGGTACGTTTTGACAAAAAAAAAAAGCGGCTGGTTGTACAAAGCGACTGATTCACAGCTATGCATGCACGCTTTACGTTCCCAGCCTACACACGCATACGAACTCTGCAGGCGCTACGATCACGTGTCTTTCAAGAACTTTGTCCTGGCGGATAAGAATATACTTTTTTCGTCCAAGAACGATACAAGCGACTTGAAGTACTTTATAACAGTGGGACCCCATTATTTCGACCAACAATTAACGGGTTTTAAAAGAAAGATGAGGTCGGATTAAGGGGAACTGAGAGCGTTTTTACATAATAAAATGACTGCATGGCGTTTGCTCTCCGCGCCTACGAAAATTGGCGTTCTTAACGAATTGATCGTATTAACCAGGTTGCCGTAACGCGGGTTTCCACCGTTTTTTTAATTCCCTTTTTTCTCTTTTCAGAATTGTAAAGAAAAAATTGATACCTGCGCTGTGCAAGACATTATGTTTGTCCTCTACTCGATAACCGATCGCTCGTCCTTTCAAGAGGCAACACTCATCGTCAAGTACCTACACGAGGCAAAAAACATTCCTTCGACATCGATATTTCTTATCGCATCAAAAGCTGACCTAAAACGTCACACGGAGGTGACAGAGTTCGAGGGGAAGCTTTTTGCTGTGAATACTGGATGCTCGTTTCATCAGTTGTCGAACTCAGAGAGTTTCTTCGAGCACAACAAGATTTTAAAGAAAGCGTATCTTAGGGTATCGCTAAATGGTTCGCAAAAATCCCCCAGCACACCAGCGCTGATGAGACGATTGAAAAGTGGACGATTCAAGAACAAGACCCCGACTAACGGTCACCCTCAAAGGTCAAGGTCCGGGAGTGTTGACTTCTAGAATCTTCAGCTAGATTGAGAAATGATTTCTCCTCAAAGATGAAATGTATTTTTAAAAAATAGATCAGTTCAGGAAATTATGCATCTTCGTGACAATGACATTGACACTGTAATGAGAACGTAGATGTTAATCGCTCTGATTTCTCTACAAAAAGGCCCGCCTTACATGAATTATTCTCGACTGTTTACCAATATCTGGGTTGCAAGCCGGACTGAAGCACAATAGTCTACTAAAATAGAAATGGCGAGCGGGCATATATAACCTGATGCAGGTAAACACAAAAGGGACTTTGGACAAATTTGAAAGTTTTGTGAAGCCATACTAAAGCATGAGAGATAGTGTCTTCCACGCCTGCTGTGGCGGAAACATCACTATAAGCGTAGGTTTAGAAATCGTTGAGTCAATGGCTCTGTAAGTAAGCTAAATAATTACTGAAATAGAAATGGCGCGAGCCGTGCATGCATAACCTGATAAAAACATGAGTGGGACTTTGGACGAATTTGAAAGTTTATGTGGACCCTAGCCGCAGGCAAGTGTTTGCATAAGTATTTTCGAATTCTTACAAACTCCTTCGAGTGCCTATTTATACAACTGCAGAGCCCGGTTGTTCAAAACAGGGTAAAGCTAACCCAGGGTTAACGTCAATTTCTAACTCCGTTTTATAGCCAAATGATACGGATTCCCGTAAACCTTTTTTGCCCTACATTTTGGCTTTGGTTGCTTTTAAACAATCACTTGTAATTTGCTGTAAAAACTCTTTTGAAATAAGTGAAATAGGAACATTGGTTGAATTTTAATCATAGGTTAGCGCTAATCGGCTTTCGAACAACCGGTTCCTGGGCAGCAACGGACAATGTGGAGTAAAGTTTTTTGTCTGAGGAAACTGTAGCTAGAGACCAAGCCATGGGCCAACTCTCCGTCTAAACAGGGTTATCACCAGGTTTTGATGTTATCTTTCCTATCCGTTGTACCTCAGACACATGAGTCAACCCATTCTGCTATCTTTCAAAGCTGAAGTTTGCATGTAAATATTTTTTCCCGAAGAGCTTGGCATGAAGTTGTCTGCTAAAGCGCTAAAATTTATCCCTGCTCATATTTTCCATCCACCTTGTATTTGCAATTAACATTTTTTTTAGACGAGCAAAGAATTTCAGTAAGTTGCAGTTCCAGTCCTTTTCGAATTTGAAATAAAATACAATTAAAGTTCAAGTACGCATTCTGTTACTTTTCTAAGTTTTCGAGAGGTTTGCTTATGTGAATTGCTATGAGGAGGGTATGATTGGAAAATTAAACTAAACTTTGATCTAAACTCTGCTAAACTTTCTTCAAACTTATTGTTCTCAGCTCTGTAAAGCCATCAGCCAGCTAATGGTCATCTCATCATTTCCAGGCACGTAAAATAAGCCCGGGAATTGCATCTTTTAAATAAATACTATTTAGTACCTTTATTCCGTCTGCAACAGGTTTTCTTTGCGTGCAGTGTCTTGACATTCCCTGGAATCCAAAAGATGGAAAGATATTTTAAAGTTTTGTTATCATGCTACACGAAGGAATTTAGCTTTTAATTGTTCATCATTAAAAAATGGTTAAAACGTTACCGGTCGTTTTTCACATACTTGATCCCAAGTGCCCTGTAATTCACAAATCAGCTGTCTTAGGGGGTTAAAAACAATAACGAGCGGGTCAGTGTACAAATAAAAAGCTTTGAGATAACAAATACTTAAAAGTTTAGTGGTCTGTTTTCAAACTAGAATGTATTCTATTAAGTTTTCTCTAAAGTATTTTGATACACAATAGCATTTTTCGAGGCATTTAACAAAATTCGCCAGTGTAGCAGTTGTGAACGAAAACTGGCTTCGTGTTAGACAGGGATGGCAACATAAGAAATTCAAATCAGTTCCCTAGGTCACAAATAAAGATGCCCTCCATAACGCAGTTTAAAGACAGAATTGAACGTAATACCTGATGGGCGTTCTACTTTTTGATAAATTTTAAAACAACAGCAGCATAATAAGAACTAGTTTTCGAATAAAAAATGGCTGAAAAGTTTTTTTTTTTTTATCGTCTGAAACACATGAAACAAAGCTTCGTTTCCGTCATCGTAGTCGCGTGATTATTAAAGACAAGTGAAACACATTACAAAACTCTTCCGTCATAAACTCAGATATTGGGGTCAAGATGTGAATATAAATAGTACACAGCCTATTCTGGGATCAATCGTAAATAGCACGGCAATTTTCCGCAAAAGGCATCGACAACTTTCTGATCATCATTTCTGGAGATCAGTTGCTCGATTGGTCACTACAGCTCCAAGTTGCGTAACGGGAAAACCCATATCGACCTGTAGCACCTGAATTCGAAGGAAACGTCCATCTAAAATCTTTGTAAAGGTATAGTGAAATGTGGACAACCTTACATTATTTCAGAAATACAATCATTCTCAAACTCAGGGTTAAAAATGTTGTAAATGGCCCTTTAAGTTAAGCACAATCTTGAATTAGGTTACGGGAATGTCAGAATCTCGGGGTGGTTGGAGTAGACTGTACTGGACTCAGTTTTAAGAGACTTGAGTCTTGAAACTCCGGACATGCCCCTATGGGAATTTCAATTCCAACACAATTTCTTGTTGGACCAAGTTGATTGACGATGGAGATTCTGAAGGAAGGAAGCACGCATTCCTCGCCCTTCTTTAGAAATAATTGTAAATAACGTTAACCTGTTCATAAAATGAACAAACATTCATTCAGTCGTTAGAACTACTCAGGGAATTAACTTGGCCACGCATAAGTGAAATTCGTTGAGTGCTGAGTTTCAGTCGGGCGGATTTTGAAGGAAGGGTCAGTTGGCAAACTACTCAAGTCAATGCCGTGGGAATGCCTGAAGCTAAAAGGCTCGACATTTTACATGTTGCTCCATAGGCAAAGCAATATTTCATGCCTTTTGACTCACATGGGCCAGAAAAGATAAGTTATAATGTTGAACTGATTGACGAGACTGATGCGCCCGACACCACACTGTTCAAGAACTTTTGCCCAGAAGCTTACATCGCGAAATGCTTGCTGCAACGAAATGCACAAGACTTAGTTATTCCACCAGTAAAGTAGACTTGTACGTGCTGCAACAAATACAAATGTTAATTTGCAAAACAGTTGACGACCCATGCAAACGAGCAAACTGACCTCAGTTACATCAAAAACGTGTAAGTCAGAAGATATATTTTGAGTGTAGTTTGAAGAATTTCATTCAACTGCAAAACTGAATAGTTCTCTCTATTTTTGGTGACAAATAAACTCAGAAGATCGATGTGAGAAACTCCACAGGACACACTCAAACAACGCAATGAAATTCTTAATTTTTCACGCCATTCTTTAGATCAAGGAAGAGATCAAAAAGGAATCTGCTTGCACGGTGATGACGTGTCGATTCGAGAAGTGTCGTGCTGGAATTTTCTGTATTCAGTTAAAAGAACCAGGGGTCTGTTTTTGCTGGTAATGAGGTGCAGTAATGACCAACTCAAGGACACGTGTGTATCGAACAGATTATGGCTAATCTAATCAAATCCATAAAGTTTTATCCGATCTGCGGTTCGTTTGAAGATTCCATTCAAGAGGGCGACTAATTCAATATTTTTAGAAACTTGTGGTAAATTCGATTAACCTTCATTCGAAGAAAGAATGTATTCTGGAATATTATGAATCACATGGAAAAGAATGCGGCGGAATTAAGATCATTGTGATGGCAATTGAAAACATTTTCATTCTTATAGCTTGCACGTATGAGTAGCATCACAGAACAAAACAATTCCTTCGTTAGATAAATTATTGTCTTAAATGTCATATATTGCTTTTCTGCCGTTTGACAGTTGTGGCATACTGACAGGCAGTATTTCAGACTGCGTTTTCTATAGCTTTGTCGCCACCGGTCGAGTAGGGAGCGCAAGGACTTTTTCTCATAAGATGTAGTGGAAAACTGAAAATGACATTGCACGTCTGGTTCCTAGGCGGTGACCAGAGTTTCTGTTAGTGACCGAGTTAGAGACCATGAGAACGGCTAATTAACTAATCTAGAGCTGAAAACATCTCTGCAAAAGATATATCTATTTCCAAGATTTCATGATGAGCAACCTCTCTTGGTAGTTGTTGAATATATGAGCTGATAGCTTTATAGTAAGTGTCGTCGACAATTCCGCTGTTTATATCTATTTCCAAGATTTCATGATGAGCAACCTCTCTTGGTAGTTGTTGAATATATGAGCTGATAGCTTTATAGTAAGTGTCGTCGACAATTCCGCTGTTTATTATGTAACATCCCTTCACGTGTCGCACGTGTACAGCAAAAGTTAAGCCAATAATCGACAAGAAGCTACGGGGAGCCAGTCAAGGCAGGCGATTGTTCATGCAGTATGGGCCGTCTATATAACACGAGCTTTTATTGGTCACAATTCTACTCTATTTGTTACGTAACCTTCACAAGCAAAAATAACCACTTGTTTAAGGAAAGGATAGTTACTCATCAATTCTTCTGATACGGCAGCAGTTCGTAGCAACTTTTCAAGAGGGTAAAGCAATTTCAGTAAACAAGCAGTCAAGTAAATTGTAGACAAACTGAGGCTCGTTCAACAATAACGTAAGAATGTAGGCAATCAAAACACAATTATTTCGGTGTAAGTTTGTTTTAAGTAATGTGTTTTAAACCGTCTGTCTTCATGTTTCAGTGTGGTTTACTTAAGTGGCCATCATGAGGCGTAAAAGATCATCGACCATCCATCATGCACATCAAGCTAACATGGTTAATGTACACGCTGTTGTCGTGGGACTGGACGGTGTGGGAAAATCAGGTGAGTTAATATTAGCAATTAAAAATAGTTATGGTCAAGTTCGAAATTTGAATTTAAATCTCAGACATCATTTTTTTACAATATCCAACAGCAAACAGTACTACAGGAAAGTGTCAGTACTAGCTTTAGTTTGAATGCGCACAGTTCCGTTTAGCATTTTATCCACAGACTCAAACCCTTTCACAGGACAACAAACAGCAACACGGGTAAGTACTGCCCAGTATCTTTCGTTTGAATTCGTCACACTTAGGACGATATTAACGAAACTAGGGGCACCTTGTACAGTATAATAAACAGTAACAAAAGTAAACACTGCTCAAAGGTTTTCATTTGAATGGTCACACCTTAGCATTTCATCCGCATACTCAAACGTTTACATAACCATATTACTGACTGGTGGTTTGACTCGGGAGTGGAAAGGTTAAATAGCATTGCTCTGAATTACTCTATTATTGAGCTTGCACTTGAGATTATAGACACGCTTGACTAAGGGCATTTTATATACTCCAAAATAAACAATTTCTCCAGAGAGAGTCAAGGATATAAAAGGAACTGATGTCAGGAAATTGCTTTCACGTGATAATTCTGCAAAATTACAAACACCTGGCGGTTTTGGTACAAAATGGCGAAGAAGAAGTTGAGGAATGTATGATTGAGGAGTGTTTAAGGGCTTTCATCGGGTTAGAGTAATCAAATAAATGAAGATGATTTAGAAGTCCATTACCGAGTCTTGTAATGGCATTTGCTGTCAAGTGCTTTTCAAAATTACATACCTTTTCGTGGTGTACAAACAATGCTGGCTGAATGAAACTGGCTGTAAAACCAGATTGACTAATAAGATTACCGTCAATTTCAAGAAAGTCTCGATGCTAGAGAGGATATAATCATCATATGATATCGGAAGGAAATGGATCTTGGCAGATTTTCCCTAATCGTTTGAAGTTATCAGTACGGCATCTAGTCGACTCGGGCTAAAAATTGATTAGCCGCAGAAGACAATCTAAGGTTCCTTAACAAGGTTATTACTGATCGTGGACATGGAGATAAGAACAGCGGTCTTTTTTAGGAGTTAAGCCTACTGACGTTTTAAAATTAGTGACAGCACAGTTGTGTTTGTGTGATAAACTAATACAATGCGGTATTTTGAGTTTAAGTTGCATTCCTTGATTAAAAAAGTTCGAGGAAAAAGAGGACCACGTACCCTTTTCACCTAGGAAGGTGAAGGTGATTTTTTACCTTGCATTGTGTCAAATATCAAATGAGACAAAACTTTAAAAAATTCTACTCGGGCAAATTATCTTCAAAAGCAAATAGCAGCACATGAAAACAATGCTAAATGACTTCCATTTTTTGCACACTCGAGAAATTAATCAACGGACGCCAATGCTAGAATAAGATTATACATTAAAGTTCACGATCACGACCTTCCAGGAGTAAACCTTGAGTTAAAAAATGTGACCACACCTGAATTCAAAACACCACATAATTCACGGTGTTTCTCGAACAATTTTCAGAATTTTTATTATATTTATTTCAGTGTGGTCTAACTACATAGTCAGACGTTAAGAAAGTGGATATACTCAGTAACTGCACCCAAATAACTCATCAGCCTTAGTCTTCAATTAACGGAACAAATAAACCTTAGAATAGTAACGGGTTTTTTTCCTGTGATTATGGATATGGTTCTTATAGCCTTGTGATGTAGCTTTGATGCTTTCCTTAGAAGAAACTTTTAACCAAAATTCCAATTCCAGTTGTGGTCAGTAAAGTTTCAATGTCGCTTGCTATTTCCGACACTTATTTTAAAGTAAAGGAAGTGCATGCGACGATCTACAGATCTCGAATACCGAAGATACTCTCCAAAATAACGTCTAGAAAATACGGTAAAAAACTGAAGACTTTTTTCTGATGTATGCATATGCATTTAGAGTTGCTTTGTCAATCGATATGGGCCATCTCACTGCAGAGCATTTTCACATTAAAGGGCGATGTTTCATAACGATTAATTTTGTGATTTTGGAGAGTTTCTTTAAAAAAATTTACGACTTTTTTCCACTTGTGAACTTGGGTGCTCGTAGAACTGAGAGGTTTAATCTTTCATTTACTGTACGCAAAAAAAACGCGAATAATTCATACCATGAACATTTCCTGTGATACGGTATACCGCATTTGTGTGCCACATAGAAAGAAGCTGAACAAAAACAAAGCTGATTTCAATGAAACACTTAACTTATCAGTCAACCAGGCGCCCGCGAAACTAAAGTTGTACTTTTAGTGATGCTTAAAAATACTCAATGCCTTGTAACAATAGTGGGATGACGATGGGTTTTAACTGCCACTTCCTGTTCTGTTTGGCTCGCGCCACACTTAACTTTGGAATCCATTGAAATCTTGAAGAGTCTCTAGTGATAACAAGTACCAAAAAATATGATCATAATATCGCTTGCATGAACAGTAGATAACATGTCTCACTACGGATACACGCCGCCCTCACGGCCACAGCTTACAACTAGATAGGATGCCAGTCCATCGCAGGACTACACCCAGTATTTCGTTAGATTGCCGTTTAAAGTAACGGTGTTCGAACACCCATTATAAACCTGGGTAGTTGAAACGTTTGTGATGAAACGCTCTTTAAAGGACTGATATTAATCAGTTCGATGTCATTAATGGGATATTCCTCATCAAAGTAAAACCTACACTCAAATAACTCTTCTTCCGCTAAACGGTGTTTCGATGTTGTAAAAATAATATAGATATTATCTATTCTCAACTTTGGGTTGAATTCGGATTTTATCAACTCAGTGCAGGCTCTGTGTGATATGGGGCCTGACATGAAAACTTGTTTACCAGAGTGAAACAGGATGCGGCTGCGTGTTGCAGAAGAGAACAACATGACTAACATCCAAGGTCCAACCATATCTTAGTTATGGACTGGTCTAAATAAATAGTTTGTCCGCAGTTCTTTCACTGTACAGAGAGAAAACCTGTAGATGATTTTCATGCCTTAGACAAAGACCACACACTCTTTGTTATCGTTTCGACCACTGCGAAAACAAAAATACAAGTGCATGTAGGAAATTGTGTTGAAAGTTATAGCCATCCTGCATCACGTACACTCAGAATTCTGCGTATATTTTCATCATTCAACGTGATAAGTTGCTTACTATGCCGACACTGATACCCAAAATATGATAATCGATCGTGATCCATCATATTGTCTCAGCAAGTGTTGAATGAATATTTCCTAACTATACAAACATTTTGAGATCTTTCCTTGCAACACGAACATGTCGAATCATGTAGAGGTGGTATCGATTAAACATGACACTCTTCTGACAAAAGCTACCCCAGGGGTAGCTCCAAAATGGCAACTAGAAATCGAAGTGACTAACTTGGCAGTCCACACGTTGATTGTGTTTACAAGAACCGTCAACGAGCTAGGCATTTACCAATCTCTCGTTCATTCCATTATTGGTATATTCATTAAGTTTTTTTCACTCTCAGGGTCTAAACACGAATCAGTCGTGAAAATGTACTTCTAACTTCTGAGTTTGTCTTTGAAATTCCCAAAGTGATGTTGTTTATTATTCACATTTCTAAAAAGCACTAGCAAAATTTTGTCAAACTTAAAAGGTTAAAGGTGTCTTAAGGACGTTCGCGCCAATTGTTTCTGCGCATCCTTACTGCGCACGCAATTCACTTCGTGATGTCATCCCACGTCATGCATTAAGCGCGCGCGCTGTTGAAGAAATGTGGAGATATATAGCGCTAGTGGGCACTTTAATATCTATACACGGGTTTAACTCTCTTAAATGTTCGGTGACCCCATATTTTCTTTTGATAGATCACTTTCTTTGTCGATAATCTACGTTTTGTGAAAAATTAAAGAAAATCTGTATTGTAGAAGTTTGATTTTTTTCAACTTTTCTGCCCTCGCATCATCGAATTCTACTATTATTGAAGCTGCACGGTGTTCGTTAAAGTCGATCTCAGAGGTTGAATTTAACTAAAAGGATGACACCGGTTCAAATTATTTACTTAACAGACCCACTTAAGTAAATTTTGACTAAGAAAGTGGGTCTACAGCGAATCATTTTTAATATTTTTCAACTAACAAGCACTGAGGCCATGTCGAGTTACGAGGGCCGATTTGTCAAAATTGGGGTAGTTTTTGACGCGCTTTATTTCGAAAACGAAGTCGGTCACCCCCCAATTTTTTTCCATTTCTGACATAGGTAACTCATTATCTGACTGTAGCCAAAGTATGAAAAAAATTTGTATTGTAGAAGTTTTTCGCGCGAACGTCCTTAAATTTAAATTGTTTGTTTCGTTTTAGCTCTGACTGTGCGATTTCTAACAAGACGTTTTATTGGGGAATATGATGAAAATTTAGGTGAGTGACTTTGACACGTTATCTGAAAACTGCAGAAGCTCTGTTAGAACTTAACTAATGCTGTGTTAAGACAAAATTCACTAAATGCTGACTGTTTCTTTTATTCTCACCGCCGGTCTTACTGACAACGTAGGGAGGAATTCAATATTGAACGTTTGACAGCAACTGTACCATATTTACGGTTTAACTCAAAAATTGGTGAACGGTTCAAAACTGGAAACTAAAATGTGCAAAATTCAGTTTCCAGTTTTGAGTTTGCCTTATAGAGTATTCTGGGAAAGAAATGGCTTCATAGGATGTTTTCTTTTTGATTGAAGCATTTGCCGTATATCATATTTATTTTATAGAGATGACGTATCGACATCACATGACCCTAGACGGCCATTACGTAGCCCTTGATATCATGGATACCGCCGGAAAGGTCAGTAACAGACAAACAAGCAACCAGTCAAAAAATCACAAGAATGGATGAGAGGAGAAAACACTGACTGGTCCATTAGTTTTATGGCTTTTTTGTCTAACAAGCGCAACATTTCAGTCTTAAAAAGGATTTGCATACGTCACGTGATTGTTCACACCCAAAGCTTTTGTCTGGCCTGCATGAACTCTCACTGTTATCTTGAGGACACGTTCTAGTAATATTTGAGTCAAACCTACGTCACAAAGAATTGATGTTATACCACAGTCATGGCTTTGGATATCTCAAAAAATAAGGTTGAATTTCTTCTCTTGGTCAAAAGTAATCAATACTGATATAACTTCCTTTTTTTCGCCCAAGCAGAACACTGAGAAGAAGTTGGAGACATTCACCTCGTTCGGAAACCTGTTCTTCATTCTGTACTCGATTACTAACCGCTTTTCGTTCATGGAAGCAAGACGTCTAGGAAGACGGATAAGAAAGGAGAAAAACAATGATTGTACGCTTATTCTAGTTGGAACCAAGACTGATTTAGAACGCCACAGAAAAATCAGCGAGGATGAAGGTGTCGGGCTTGCAAAAGAGCTGGGATCTGTATTCTGTGAGATTTCCATTGCCGAGGGTTATGTGGAGACGAATTCCTTGCTTTTCGACTCTTTGAGGTTGCACATGCACAACAGAGACGTTGATATGAACAACAAGGTGGAGCAAGAAAATGGCGATAAAGACAGGACAGGCCCCTTATCAAGGATGAAGGAAGGCTTCAGAGGAATGTATGCCAGAAGAAAGTCATTCTCTTCATAACCCTAGGCCGTCCAGGCGTGTCGACGTACAGATTGGGGAATAAAGCCAGGAAAGAAGAGACAACGCATTCGGCGAATATGCTTTCGTATCATCGTATGATGTTATCCATACCGGCGCCAACACGCTTGAACCAAGAGCGGTTAAACTGGACAACTGTATGAGAACACAGGCATAATAGTGCCTAGTCTCTAGTTCACATATCCCTCCATGCCACAAAGTAATCTTTAGGTACAAGTTACTTCACCTTACTAAGCTATGTATTTCGTGGGGGGGGGGGGAGGAGGGGGAACAGGGCGAGTTGGTGTCTGAACTTCATGCCCGCCATACTCTTTCCTCCCAGTTCCTGTTCTCTTCTGACCTCCAGAGCTGCTCCAGCTACTTCATTCTTTGCTATTGACGCAATCTTGTGTACCTGTCTCCCCTACTTTTGCTTGACCTCAGTCACTTTTTTCACAACTTTATTGGGACTTCACCAAACTCAGTTGCATGAAAACAGAAGCCTGCATCACAAATGTATTAGTTAAGCTACTCTAAAACTCGAGTTAAAATAAAGTTTATGTTATTTTATGTTAAGTGAAAGACCCAGAAGTCGTGAAGCGCCAACAGGAACTTAATACCCGCATAAGGCGTCCCCCCCTTTTCCCCCGCGCCCATCCCCCCCCCCCAAATTACAGTAAGAAAATATCATAAAAATGTTCATCTACACAGAGAATGTACACAAGAAATCTTACGATCGGTGACAGCTGTAGATTAACAGATTAACCTGATGAAAATATAGTAAGTCTGGGAGGCGTACTGAGACTCAAAAAATAAAAATGTAAATACATTCAATACGTAAACAAAGTTAAAGAGCACCTTAAAATTTACGGGAAATCGACATTCTCGTAACTGAGAGAATGTTGCCATGTAAATGGCGAGTTAACTTATGACACCAGTTCAAGGCATCAGATTATCTGATCGCTGCTATATGACTGAACAGTTGAACAACGAGATACTGATAGTACAATTTACAGTAATATATAATATAACAATAGTGTTTTTTACCAATTCGTCGCATTTAAATGTCATTTTGAGACTTGAGCGTTGAGATCAAACCATGTTAATTTGAATGTCCTTTCCGCACATTGTACCATTTTTGGAACTAACAAATGTGCAAGTCATCTTTAGTTAGTACTACGCCAACCAAAAACGTTGCTTAGCCTAGTCAAAAATATACATTCCAAAAAAACCAGAAACAAGCGCTCTCGGTAGGTGCAGTAGAAGCGTTTTCGATACATGATAATAGTTTTAAAAATAGTGACTTCCATTTTGTAGGCGCACTAGCGGTCGAACCTAACACATGGTCACGAGACCTGCTACTTGCCAGGGCCTCTGCATCGCCATTTTAAAAACCAAAACGAACACAACGAAGGCGTTGTTAGTTACCTGACCGGAGCTGTTTAGAAGAACGACTCTGTATTATTAATTTAGGAGTAGGATTTTAATTGAAAATTCTAGAAAAAAAAACAAATAATTAAAATAAAGTGCTTTTCAAAATAGATGTGAGCAATTATTTTTATCGATGTCGCGCACACACGTCTGGCGTGACATTTTTGTTACAAAGTAGCGAAGAAACTGGGACTAGAAGGGTGCGCACTTTGTCAAGAAATACGCTCGCTGCCAAGTATGTTGATACTTGAAATATCACTTCAAAATGATGTTTTGGCTATGTTGTGGAAAAAAGGCTCGAAATAGCAAAAGGATATGATTTACCATGCCAGTCCTTTCCAGACTTATAACACACACAAGCACGTGGGAACACTCCAGGAACCATGGCCTTCTTTAGCTGAACTGCCTGAGCGGGAAAGGCTCGAAAAGGGATTCGTTGCAAAGGTACTTTCTTTCTTGTTCCGGTGTCGTACTAGACTAAAAAGTGGCGTATTGTTGAAGGCAAACTAACCTATAAGAGCATGCAAGGGTTTTTCAAAACCTAGCCCGCCACTTCAATTCTAATTATCTGTGATTTTATACCGAAGGGCGCATACACTGTGCACTAAAAGCTCGCGATTACTTCGCTTTAACTGTCTGTGTGGCTGTTATTGATGCTTCGCTTATAAAGCCTGCATTCATGGCTTCAAGAAAATAAACTATAAAAAGATTGGACTCACCGAATATTCCGTCTATTAAGAGGAAGTTTCCACAAAAATTCAACAAGGTGCGGCAAGGCTAAAAAAAAGACTTCGCTCATCTTCTGCATATAGGTAGCCCTTAGTAAAACTAAAAACGTTATGTTGTTTTTTTCTTCAAATATTTTTATTTTTCTGAGAAAAACGAAATTCTCGATTTCACGTCTAGACTCGATTCAGAGGGTCTAAACTGGGTTGAAAATCGACCATTTTCATTCGATTCGCATGTCAAAACGATCAAGCGCAGAAAAAATTGAATACAACCTTTTTATTGCATGACTCTTCCTTGTCCAAAGAAGCATAGTTTCAAGAGTTTTGGTTTAATCTAATTATTTAACGGTAAACAAAACCAGACTATTCTCACGCGCCATGAAAGTCGGTCGGTCAAAAGAATCGTCATTTTCACCATGTGCCATATCTCGGAATTCCTTGAGATGAAGGTATTTCAAATGTAGAAGGATGATACTTCCAAAATATGTAAAGTTTGGTTTGGGCCAATGATTAAGCACTTGTCAAAAAATTATTCAAAATCGTACAAAAACGGCACAAATCACGCCAGCCTTCGAATGCGTGACCAAAAGTATTACCACCGTATTTGTTATTGAAATCAATTTAATCGCAATACTAGCAATACTAAGGCATAAATAAAAATAAATATGTTCACCTTTGCTCGATTATGATGTCCTGACCGTTGCAATACGTTTCTTTCCTGTCATTTCTTCAATAGCTTCCCGTTCAGTTCGCATGCTCTTGTCGACTCTTGAACGCGAATCCGTCTTGCGACTGGTGAATTTGAAGCAACCACTGCTAGGTTTTTATCCAAATATGTATCGTCATGATTAACGTGCGCTAGTTGTGTTACTTGATTAAGCCATATTTCAGGAAATAACCGGCAAAGCGTTTCAATGAGCCACTTTGCAGTGCCCGTTGGAAGCCATTATTATTCGAAAAGCGAAGTAATTTGCATACTTACGAGACAAGCGTGACAGCTTTTTGTACTTAAGGGGGTGGGGTGGGGGTAGGGTCTTGAATTTCAGCTGAACCGATGGTTCGAAAGTGTTTGGAGATGAATTATCACAAACTCGTATTTACTACGTGATTTGCTTAACTTATAAGTTCTGCTTACGTTCAAAATAAGAGAGAGAAAAAAAGACAATCACCATTATTTTTCTTGTTGTCGTTGTTTTTTTAACAAACGATCAAGGCTCTGTTTCCTTTTTCAGCTAAGGCAACAGATGACACATTCGGTCCCGGTTCTGCCTCCTTTCGATACAAACAGAAAGCTCTGGCGTTTAAAATGAAATAAAATAAAGGTTGTTTTGGGCTTCCTAAAAATGGTCAAAAATACACCGTTCTTGTACCCGATAATTCTGTTTCTCGATGATATTATAACAAGCATGGTTTACATAACTAAAAGCATCGCTACCGGACACTAAATTTCGCATACTTGACAACACATAGACACGAAAATAATCTTAGCAGCGGCCTGTTTATGCCAGAGATATCGAGAGATTTAAATAAATTTTGGGACTCGGATTGCACTGTTCAAGCGTACAAGTGACCATCACTAGTCAGTGAGCGCTCTTCTGGCAGTGGCAGCCCATGACAAGGTTTGTCAACAAATCTATCTATGGCTTCTTTTTCTTGACGTTGATCTTTGATACATCAAGTCCAAAAGAAGAGCAAATTTCATCTAACATTTTGATAGAAAACTTTGAAAGCTTCGAATTTTTGACGAGGTCACAGGTGTTACGAGCATCATACACGATTGGATGCGCATGCTGGATTGAAATGTCAGTGATCACTTCGTTTCTTAGGATCTGCCTCTGCCGGGCTTCCTTCTCTGCTTCGTTTTGGTCTTCGTCGTCACTTTGCGACTCAGTGTCAGTACCAACATCAACACTTCAGGCGTGAAAAGAAACTAGCAACCTGTCGGCTTGTAAGAAACTCGTTGCTATTAAAAAGGCGCTCGCCGTTCTTGTCTTTAGCTGTCCTCATACCTCTGGATACCATTGCTGAATCCACCTTTTGCCCAGTTTGCTCGCCAATCTGTGATAATTCATCTCCAACGGGCACTGCAAAGTGGCTCATTGAAAACGCTTTGCCGGTTATTTCCTGAAATATGGCTTAATCAAGTAACACAAGTACCGCACGTTAATCATGACGATACATATTTGGATCTAGCAGTGGTTGCTTCAAATTCACCAGTTGTAAGACGGATTCGCGTTCAAGAGTCGACAAGAGCATGCGAACTGAACGGGAAGCCATTGAAGAAATGACAGGAAAGAAACGTATTGCAACGGTCAGGACATCAAAACCGAGAAAAGGTGAACATATTTATGTTGATTTATGCCTTAGTATTGCTAGCATTGCGATTAAATTGATTTTAATAACAAATACGGTGGTAATACTTTAGGTCACGCATTCGAAGGCTGGCGTGATTTTGTGCCGTTTTTGTAGGATTTTGAATAATTTTTTGACAAGTGCTTAATCATTGGCCCAAACCAAACTTTGCCTATTTTGGAAGTATCATCCTTCTACAGTTGAAATACCTTCATCTCAAGGAATTCCGAGATATGGCACATGGTGAAAATGACGATTCTTTTGACCGACCGACTTTCATGGCGCGTGAGAATAGTCTGGTTTTGTTTACCGTTAAATAATTAGATTAAACCCAAACTCTTGAAACTATGCTTTGGACAAGGAAGAGTCATGCAATCAACCGGTTGTATTAATTTTTTTCTGCGCTTGATCGTTTTGACATGCGAATCGAATGAAAATGGTCGATCTTCAACCCAGTTTAGACCCTCTGAATCGAGTCTAGACGTGAAATCGAAAATTTCGTATTTCTCAGAAAAATAAAAATATTTGAAGAAAAAAACAACATAACGTTTTTAGTTTTACTAAGGGCTACCTATATGCAGAAGATGAGCGAACTCTCTGTTTTTTAGCCTTGCCGCAAAAAATCATTTTTGTTCGATTTTTCTGGAAACTTCCTCTTAAGTCGTTACAACTGAGAAATTTCCCTTGGCCGCCGATATTACTTCGTAGTCACTCGTCACGCAACGCACAGTTGGAGGCACGTGGCTAGTCATAAATACCTTTAAGTTTTCCCGCGCAATCGCGCCATGGACAGCGTGAACTTTTATATACAGAGGACGATATTATTGAATTCATAAATGATAATACAAAGTACAACACTGAAGCACGTTTTCATCGTGATAAAAAGTAGACTGTTCACTGTGGTTTGTTAATCAGAAAGTAAAGTGAGTGCTCGAGGCTGCAAAGCGGGTGACCAAAGCCCCTTTCGCCTGGTGCTCGTTTCACCCAAATTGTTTATTTCAGAAAACATCAATTGTTTTCATTGATTGTGTAATAAATTATCAAATAAAATGGACAATTCATGAGATGATGAAGAGTGACAATGAACTGTTATGACAGCCCAAGATAATGATTGATTGAGCCCCTGAAAGAGTTGACGAGAGAAACCCAACCGTGTTCTTAGACATGCGAACTTCGTGCCTGGGTTTTTTCAACGGATACTAATTGCAGCAATGCCGGCTTTTTTCACTTTCCCACAGTGCACGGAACTCAGTAATTTGGAATTGTAGGCCCATTTGAAATCAGGATGTGTCCACAAGCCAGCTTGATTATGTCATTTCTGAAAACAATAGTTTTGTCAGCAAGCCCCCTTGGGAGCATGTCACCCTTTCTAATCACAATACTAGGGGTGCCGGCGGGTCTGCAAATGTAAACACTCTCGAGAGTATTTCGCTCGTATTTGAGAAGCAGCTTGATTTGTTTGTAAGAGAGAAAACGTTTTTCGCCGCACTTGTTGGTAGTCCGTTTTATGATGGGAAAACGGCGTGGCAATGGCAACGTTCATCATCACACGCTGAAGACCATTCGCGCTGTTGTGCTGGGAAAAGATGGTGTTGGCAAGTCAGGTAAGACAATTTCTTGGTTCGCATTAACGCTTTCACTTTCGGTCCAACACTTCATAGGTCCACATACTAAGACTGGTAAGATAAAAAAGGGAAAAAAATCCAAAAGTTAACTTTACAAATTAAAGTATTGAAGTTTACTGCTGTTCAGTAGCTTTCACTTGGATGATCGGACTTCAGAGTCTTTCACAAACTCAAAAGATAGCCGACATGTAGTGAACTGTGGTTTTTTTATATTAATTAAACACGAATTGTAACGCGAGCAATGGCTTCATTTAATTTTTAATTATACATGTAAGACATACTTATTTTGTGATTTTGGATAAAAGACTTTTCATATGTTCATTCCAAATTTTGTGACCGGGTACTACTCACGTTCATCATTTTGGAAGGGAGCCAGGAATAATACTCAACCTTATTATGGCCTGATTCCAGTGTTCAAGGTGTCAAAATTGGCTTCAATTGCCTGCCACTTCTTTATGCAAGATTGAAAGTGGTGTCACCTCGTTTGTATAAGAATGGGATAAAAGATTTCTTAAATATCCGCAAATGCACGAATTTCGGTGGATTTGTTTTTATTCCAAATATTCTTGACTCTAGACTCTTGCCCCTTGCGCAGGCTTGTTTTAGCAATGCTCTTGCTAATGGTAACCAAGTCAATATTTGTCCGTTTCACTGAACTTTTTCTATAAGTATTGATTGGACTTCAACGAGTTTTCTATCGCTTGCACAACTATTCAAGTATTTGAAGTATCCATTGTAATCCTAATCTTTAAGTAATTTTGTTTAATCTTGCAACCTCACAAAGGCCTATACATCTGCGAAGTTGGGTGTATTTGCAAAATTCCCTGTTAAGTGCCGCCGCTTCAGTCTTGGTTGGTGGTGTTTATTAAATACTTTTAAGTGACCTTTTCTCTAACAAACCAAACAGGCTTACCAAAGAATAGGAAAGCACAATACACAGATAATCTCTTTATTAAAATAAGTTAACTGACCGAAAAAAGAGGTTTAGGCTCGTTTGGTGAAAGATGCGCAGTGTGTGGGCAGGTTTAATAATCAGTTACTTTAAGTTTTATTTCCTTTTTCTTTTCTTATGCTCGAAGGAAAGTCCGATTTTGTTTTGTCATTTGTGTATTGCAATTGCTGTACACTTTCTTTTCTGTAGTTATTGTCCAGTAAAAATCGTGAGAAATGCGCCCTCCAGGAGAGTTTTTAGACCCGTAATTGTTTAACGGCTCTGGTCGTGTAACTGTGCTTAATTATGAAATAGCCGTCCCATTCTATTATCACGATTGTTTTTTGTTTTTTTCTTTTTTTGCCGTTGCTTACAAAGTTTATTAGTGTACAAAAACCTCTACTTTTCTCTTCACATTATGCCAGTTTCACTAGCTCTTCTCTCGTCTTTATCGACACCTAGCAGTTGCTTATTTTGTTTTATAGACTCAATTTTGATGACCCGGTGATAAGCCGCTCTGACAAGAGCCAGTTAATCTCAATATTGTCCTATACACATTTGCCTCCTGCAGCGCTGACTGTTCGATTTTTGACAAGACGTTATATTGGTGAATATGACAGTAAACTGGGTAAGTATAGCTGACATCAAGGTATTGTGACCTTATTTCAGACGTTTAGATCAGGATTGCGAGGGAAGTATGGCGCGCAAGGGAAAATTGTGACCAGGAAACGAAAGATACCTCGTTCTTCGCGCGTCATTCTTCGCTTCCCACAATCTGAATGCCTGGAAAAGTCTACTGTATTGTGTTCTCTTTCTTTAGCATTGAAATTATAGTTCTGCTCAGTTTCATTTCTTTGGTATCACCCTTTCCATACACTTCTTATATATATATAAGAACCATCTTTATAAGAACGCTGAGGCTGAGATTTGCCCCAAAATTTAAGAAAATGTATGGGCTAAAATAAGAACATCCTCAGGCTCAGCCAAATTATACGTGTTCTTATAAAAAAAAAGAGTGTAGTCCGATATGTCGCAACCGTCTCCTCCAAAGCCTGTTCGTTGCTGTTTTCTTATTTATAAAATAGTGGCCAGTTCCTCACTTTAACTGTGCGCGTGGGCAGTTCGTGATCAGACCGTTTTTCGTTAGAAAACATTCAGTGTTCTTAGCTTGCGTGACAGGCGCTGTCAAAAAAGGGAAGGGAGGGGGAATCACTTTTTTTATAATTTAAACTAATTTCTTTTACCACTAATCATGCAGAGGCCACTTATCGACATCACTTGATAATCGATGGTCAGTTTGTTTCGCTGGACATCATGGATACCGCTGGAAAGGTGAGTGTAAGAGTATGGTCCTACAGTTGACTCGTCAGGTACTACTTACAAATTCGATCTGTTCTTTGCTTCCTTTTTTATTTTGTTAAAAGGCCTCTGATTGTCGCACTCATACTGAAACCTCCATGAATCATTATTTTACAAGTTGCCCGATGGCGGGAAAAAGAAAACCGGCAGACGCGACAAATTACGGCGGGAAAAGTGGACTTTGTCGGTCGCGCCGGTGCATTACCTGTGTATCTGAAGTGGGAGTCCTGTTAACAAATGCAAATCTAAAAGCCAATATTTCCAAAGATAATCTTGTTTTTCTGTTTTCCTTTCAATAGAATTCTACTAAGAAAATGCAAATGTACATTGCTTTTGCTGAACTCTTCTTTGTATTGTATTCAACAACGGACCGCACGTCATTCGAAGAGGCATCTCTTCTGACGCGCTACATCCTACAAGACAAATCCCTGGGCTCCACCGCCACTATCATGTTGGTAGGTACGAAAAGCGACCTAAAACACTTAAGAGAAGTCGAGGAACGAGAAGGACAGCTCTTAGCAAAGGATTTAAACTGCGGATTTTATCAGATATCTAACTCTGAGGGATTCGAGGAGACGCAAGAGTTACTCTTCGAAGCTTTGAAGCGCTGTCTGGATAAGAACAAATCTCCGTTGTCAAGGGTCAAGGAAGGGCTTTTAACGGCCAAGTCGTTTCAGAAGAGATCGTTTAGTCGCGAAGTTGTTCCAAACGATCGCGAGTCGCCAAGATCGATGAAAACCAGGTCGCTTAGTGAAGATGAACCCGTACCGAATATTAGTAAGACTTTGGGTGGAAAATCATCCAGTCAAGAGGATTTGCACCAAGAAAGAAAGAACTTCAGGAATTCTGTCGCATCGACTGCAAGTTTTTGACCCGGCAAAAAACACAGTAGAATCCATCTTGTAACAAGACAGATTTTAGAAGAAAGACAAGGCCAAAGGTCTTTGGTGAAGCGCTGTTTATTCCTTGTAGATCTCTAGTTACAAGCTCTGATCGTAGCGTATTTGAAAGTCATTTCTAGATTACAAGGGAGTTCTATTTATGTGGAAACACTAAGATTAATTACTTTTCGCAAGTTTTCATGCTATTCATATGCGAAAGATAGGTGTTTGCAGATGTCGCAAGGTCCGAGAACAAAAGGAATACGAATTGAGCTAAGGTTTGTTTGCTCGTGCAAAAGTTTGCAAAAAGGAATATATCTTAAAGTGCATATGACTGATTTTTTTTTATTTGCCTGATCGAATCTAAATGGCATCCTGATATGAATGTCAAAAATTATTTTTCGATTTCGATTTTCCTTCCCTGCGCTTTTGCCGTTTAAAGACGTGAAATTTTACTTCCGGTCATGTCAAAAACCGCGCAAAGGGAGACCTGGGCATAGTCACGTTGTGACGTCACACCAGGAACGGAGTCGATGCCAAAACAAACTACGTGGGCCGCATTGTAGCCTGTTCCAGGCGTTCAGATAGTGGAGCGCGAGCGAAAAATAAAACGAGCGAAAAATAAAGCGAGCGAAAGAGCGGGAAAAAAAACGAAGGGAGACTGGGGGAGAGGACGAGCTCTTTCGCTCGCTTTATTTTTCGCTCGCGCTACACTATCTGAACGCCTGGAACAGGCTAGCCGCATTGCAGAGATCTCATACATTTCATTTTTCTTTATTCCGCAACCGCCAAATTAAGCAAGAAATTACGTGAAACTGCTGATGTTACAAGTAATCTGGGCAGTGATTTGGAGCTTTTAGAGTCCATCGAATGCAAATCGCCAACTTCTGAAGCTGAACGCGAAACAGAACTCGAGAACGAGAAAGAGGCTATTCAGAACCAAAAGGTCCTTACATAGACAATCCGTTCGCCGATGAAAATGGACTTAGAGAATACTATCAAGAGATAGAGGAGACAGAACGAAGAAAACAGAATCTAGAAAACCTATTTGATGGTACCGAAGCGCTCGAGATGTAAGAAGAAGTGCCACGATTTCTCATCTCCCGGTGTATTAAAATATTATAATTATTGTGCTTGGCTAAATAAACCTTGTTCGCGCTCGGCTAAACAAACGGCTGTTATGCAGGTTATACTGTCATACTCTTACAGGCGTAGATGTGGTAACTGTGCCTTAAA
This sequence comes from Siderastrea siderea, assembly GCA_964030785.1. Classification (NCBI taxonomy): domain Eukaryota; kingdom Metazoa; phylum Cnidaria; class Anthozoa; order Scleractinia; family Rhizangiidae; genus Siderastrea; species Siderastrea siderea. The sequence continues at coordinate 73,092,108 of OZ034968.1, read as the reverse complement.
CCGTCTGCAAAAAGCCGTAGATTGATTGTCTTTGCTGCAAAGAAATTCAGAAATGTGTCGAATCTCTCGCAAACTTGACACAACAACAGGATGTATAACAACCTACCCTGTACTGTTCAGTGTTGTCTGACCGCTAAAACTGATGGTCGCTACGATCAGATGCAGAAAATATAATACGATAGATGCAAGAAACTATTGGTTCGGAATGAAGCGAGTAATTCTCTGCGTTCTTGTGGACTCTCTGAAACGTTGTTGTTTTATGGCTATGTAAATTGTGCAATAGCCAATTTGATCGATATTTCAGGTCTTTCAATAAGCTGCAGTAAGATTATTAAATGAAGATTAGAGTTTGCTCATTCCTTTCAAAACTTAGTCAGACATGTTATCATCATAATTTTATAATTATCCGTATTTCAGTTGTGCACAAATGAGGGATGTTATAATTTTTACCGCGGTTATGAATCAACATTGGTCAATATATCGGAAGTAAACAGTGCAGAAATTTTGAGTGTCAATTTTCCTAAGCGTAATGCAACAGGAATGTTTCAGAGAGTCCACAAGAACGCAGAGAATTTCTCACTTCCCTTCCGAACTAATCTGACAACAAATTCTTCTGTCTATTGCATTATATTTTGCTGCATCTGATCGTAGTGATCATCTGTTTTAGGCAGACAACACTGCATGGGACTGCATGAATCCCGGGTGCATTGTTACACATCCTGTTGTTGTGTCAAGTTCGTGGCCTCGCGCGAGACAACAGCGCTTCGAGAGATTCGACACATTTCTGAATTTCTTCACAGCAAAGACAATCTACGGCGTTTGTAGATGGTTTAAGGTACAGTTACTACATCTATACGTGTAAGAGTATGAAAGTATAACCTGCATAACAGGCGTTTATTTAGCCGACCACAATTATAATATTTACACCAGGAGATGAGAAATCGTGGCATTTCTTCCTACGTCGAGCGCATCGGTATCATCAAATAGGTTTTCTAGATTCTGTTTTCTTCGTTCTGTCTCCTCTATCTCTTGATAGTATTCTCTAGGTCGATTTTAATCGGCAAGCGCCTTGTCTGTGTAAGGACCTTCTGGTTCTAAATAGTCTTCGTTCTCGTTCCCGAGTTCTCCGCTTTAATATTTACACCGGGAGATGAGATTTAATCGTTGCATTTCTAGCTATGTCTCGAGCGCTTCGGTACCATCAGCAGTTTCACATAATTTCTTGCTTAATTTGGCGGTTGCGGAATAAAGAAAAATAAAATGTATTAGATCTCTGCAATGCAGCCCACGTAGTTTGTTTTGGCATCGACTCCGTTCCTGGTATGACGTCACAACGTGACTATGCCCAGGTCTCCCTTTGCGCGGTTTTTGACATGACCGGAAGTAAAATTTCACGTCTTTAAACGACAAAAGCGCAGGGAAAAAAAACGAAATCGAAAAATAATTTTTGACATTCACATCAGGATGCCATTTAGATTCGATCAGGCAAATAAAAAATATCTGTCATATACACTTTAAGGGCTGAATTCCCACACAAAGAATTAGTTCGCTCCGGTAAGAGCTAGTAACTCATTTTTAAAAGGTTCTGCCGAAAGGAATTTTAGTTTAAGGTTGAAGAAATATATGAAAGTTAGCAAAACGCACCCAACCGAGAACAAAGGGTCCCGAAGGTGTCAACTCTCGCGAGCGAACTTAGTTTTTAATGAGGTAAGCGAGCCTAATCATTATGCGAGCTCGGACCGTAAAAGTGCGAACGATTCCGCAACTTAAATAAATAGTTCGTTTCGGCAAAATCAGTTATTTTGCGATTTCGCAGCTGAAGACACCTCTTGCGGAAAGCAATAAGTTTTACAATAGAGAACCGATTCTAAGCTACAATAAAAATCCTCTCTAGAGTTTTCGCGTTCCCTAAGTTATAGAGTTTACAACAGCGGCTAACCGATATTATTTTAAAGTTAGAGATAAAATAAGGTTGAAACAAGGATTCCTCTTGACAAGCCAAATATGTGTATCTGAAATAAATTGCAACACGAGTTCTTACTTAGTTGTGACGCGGATTCACACTTAGCTGATAAATGAAATCCTTGTTTTCCGCAGATGGGTACAATAGTTGTTCTACGGAGCCAACCTAAAATAGTTGTATAATTTCTCTTCTGATCTATAACGTATCCCAACACCCAAACGCAAGAACCCGAAGAGAGAAATAAACGATGATCTTACATGGCACGAAAGCACATAAGCGCAAGTGTTTTAAATCAAACTCAGTGTATTTTCTTAACAGTGAGTCACCGCAAACTGAACAAAATAGGCTTTGCCCTTTAGAAAAGGACCCGGCTAACTGTGTTTCTTAATTGGCCCGATTAATTCCCTCTTCAGTTTCCCGTCGTAGTAAAAGTGTATAAATCCCTAGCGAAATTCTAAAAGTAGATATATGTTTAGTCAAAATTCTAAAAGTGGATAAATATTCAGCAAAATTGGAGGAGTGAATAAATATATGGTTATCGAGGCGACGACTAGAAGAGCCGACCGATAATTGCCTGTTTTGTCTTTTGTGACAACATATTGCGGTATTTTCCCAGCCCTCGTAAACATTTGTTACTAATTAATATCGGTCCTTTAGTCGTAGCACGTTCAAATGTTTGAGGATTAAATATATATATATTTTTTTTTAATTTTATTTTCTTTCATTTTAAATTTTGTGTGTGTGTTTTACTTGAGTTTTAAACTTTTTTGTGTTTTCATGTTTCTAAAGTGCAAGAAATTCGCGAAGGGAATGTTATACCGTAAAGATTCAAAATTGTACGCTTACAATCTCATAAGGAAAAGGTCAAAAGTAAGGAGGAAAGGAAATCAACTCAAGGCATGGAAGAATGTATCAAGAAAGCGTGGATTCAGTAATTATAAACTAGTTAACGAAAATGAATAACGCGATCTCAGCCTTAGCAAACAGGTGTTTCCTTGCAGTCCCACCGCGTTTCTCTTGTTAACTCAGGCTAAAGAAGCAGTACGAAATACGGTTAAAGAGGAGAGATTCTATTGATTGAAGGTAGACGTCACAAAGGTGATTTCCCTGAGGACTAATAATGGAAGTAATAATTAGTAGATAGACTCCAAAAAGTCTGCTAACAACGCGAAGTGCAGTCTCGAGTGACGGCGGACTAAATGGTGGTGTGCAAAGAAATTTTAACCCTTTCTCATTTCTTTCTTAACTCAAATCCTTTTTAATAAAAAATTAACCAGACTGCCCCATTAATGCAGCACAGTTCCATCGAAGAAATAAAATTACAATTTTATTAACATATTCATCTTATGTACATCAAGTAAGTCTTTATGTTTGTGCATTCATACCTATATCATACAGGACATAGAAATTGTTGTCATTTGTAATTTGTTTGTAACTAATATTTTAACTTACGAGATTTATGTCTGACATTCTATGAATAATTTGTCGGCCTGGTTCAGGCTGTTGTTAACATTGGAGACGAACTGGAGCAAAAATGGAGTGCAAAATCAAAACGGCTTTCTGAGGCCCTGTTAGGGTAAACTCCGACAAGCGACATTGCCTTGAAACAGCAACATAAGACAGATGAAATGGTGACAAACGACACAAAGATGGATTGAAACTGCGACAACGACGCAGACAAGCGCAAAAACAATGGTAAAATATCGACAGGGACATGGCTTCCTCCTCAATATGTGAAACGAAGGGTTTTGAAATTCAGACTAGGGACATACGTACCCCTCCTAAACGGGCCTCCTTTCTAATTTTTACTTTGCACTCCAAATTTAGGGATGCAGATCCATTCACAAATTGCCACACTCAGTAAACGTTAAACTTAACTTTGATGGTGTGGTTTCAACAGACTTTATCTACTTGAATAAAATTGAAAAGAAACGGTTACAGTATATCTTAGAAAAAGACTGATTGGTCAGATTTTCACAGGCTGTAAAGACTATGAGAATTATCTTACTCGTCCCAATGCAAGAAAACTGAATCTACTCTAGCCTCTCTGCTTATATACATGTCAATCATTGTATTGTGTTTATAATGAAAAGTCGTCGACAATATTTACAGAACAATTTGCCTAGTGTTGAGTCCCGCCTTAGAATGTCATGCCCCGTTTCCTGTACAGTGACCTGGTTCGAACCAGAAGGCCCTCCTTGAGTTTTTTTAGTCCCATCGCTCTGGTCTGCCCGTCTAGAAAAGTGAACCTTGACTGTAGATGAGATTTGACTGAATTACGAAAAAGCCTTTCAATATCTTCATATCCATCGGCGCTAGAAATCTCGTGGTAAATTCCTCCGAGTTCGTTGGCAATCATGTGACCCTCGTCTTCGGAAACCACTCGGTATTCGTGCAAGTCTCGTTTAGTTCCCACCACGACGATACTGTATTCACCGCTCGTTTTTGTGTCCTTTATGAATCGTCCAAGACGCTTGGCCTCTTTAAATGAGGAGCCGTCGATGATGGAGAAAAGCAGGAAAAACAGATTACCGAAGGAGGAGCACTGTGTTAGTTTTTCTTCCGTGTTCTGTCGAAGGTAAAAGATGAGCGCTGATCAGCATCTAATTACACCTTATTTTACAAAATCTTTAAGAAACTGATCTATCGCTAAAGGGTTTGAAGGTTCAAAAAGACACCAAATAGGAAGTAACTCATTTCCTGAACTTGAAAGTGACCTCTTGCATGTATGTTTTGACTTGCGAGTAATAAAAACGAATTTTCAATTCCGGGTGTCTCTTTTTCTATCCCCATTGCTCCTTCCAGATGTGGCTGGCCATTATTTCTGGAAAGGAATTCCTATTTCAGCCATTTCCAGGAACATGTCTAGAAGACTGTCCTTTCCAGAATCACCTTGCTGGAATTCGAAATGGAAAACCATTTCTTGCCAAAATGGTCCTTAAGGTAAATAAGGTTCAAAGGCCATTTCTGGTAATGAACGACCATTTTGAGAAAAGAACATCCTTTTTCTTCAAATGGCGGTGATTCCCACAAATGTTTTGTTGTCTTCTTTTGTTTTGTTTTGTTTTGTTTTTTGCTTTGTTTTCATTTCCAGAAACGGCCAGCTCAATTTTTCTCGTTTCTGGAATGGCCAACTTCCAGATTCCACATCTCAGAGGAAAAACTTGCATACCGGCGCCAACCAGCAAATAGCTAGACATTTATATTCTTTATTATTCTTCCTGTTCGCTCTGCTCGATACCTCTCAATAGGCTTGAGGGAGTCCGGTGCTTGAGGGGTAACAGCTCAGCAAAGCAAGTTAGTATTTTTACCGATATTAAAAAGCATAGTTATTTCCTGAAATAGCCTTTTACCTTGCCCGCTGTATCCATAATATCCAGTGAAATGTTGTCCCCTTCTAATTCAAAATAATGTCTGTAGGTTGATTCTGAAAAACAAACAACCAGCTGAAGGCTTCATTCAAGCTCTGGTTATTTTTCCAGAATTTCATTAACCGGAACTAGAAGCAAACATACCGACTTTTTGAGTGCTTTCCAGAATGAAAAAAAAAATCTATCCTGATATAGATGTTAGGTAAACTAGGCAATCGGAAAGAAAATTCTCGATTCGAAGCAGTGGTTACCCAGCTGAAGGGCACACAATTTTTTTCTAGATTCAGTTCAAGCGAAATTCACCGAACTGTAAGCTTTTAAAACTAGTATAGGGTAATGCACCCTAAAAGCCTATGTATCGCCTAATATGGGCTCAAACGGCTGTTTGTATATCTTTTGTAGCGTTTCGTAATCTCACAGAAAATGTCAAAACCGCATCCGCTCCTAGGGGCGAGTATGCACCCTGCACACGAACTCTTTCATCGTGCACTTTATCTGCTTATCGCTTCTGTACACGTGTTGCTTGTGTGCGTGAGATCGGCTAACATCTGCGGTACGGCTGTTGCAGCATTTTCGCCGCTTTCCGTGCGGCAATGTTTATCTTTGAAAATAATTAAGAAACCTGCTGTAGATTAGAAGAGGAACCCGATTTAGACAGTTCAGAGTAGAGCTTGGCCCATTTCAAGTTTAAGTTTTCACTTTAAGTTTTGCTCTTGTACTCTTGTACTGGATTCATTCTGCTTTTGTAGTGAAGAGTGAAAAACAAAAGCTAGTTCTCTCTTTTCTGAAAACTGGCACAAGGTTTAGCTAAATGCAAACCGAATGCCAAAAAAGCACAGGTGTTTGCATTATCGAAAAACGATTTTTTCCTTAAATGGCCTTAAAACCCTCTCACCCTCACATTGGCCAAGTAGTCCACGTCATGTCATTTATAACTTTAACGCCGAATTTTCCAAACTTTGGCAACCATCCAGATTTCATTTTCTCCTTTTATTTCGTGTGAGTGAATTGTTTATGTTGTGACCATGACACTGCATGTCATGACGAAATCAGCGGTACTGTTGACGTGTCCACAGGCCGTCTTTGCAGATGCGTAAAAAGGGGTCCTTTTCTTGTTTTATATTTACCCTGAACCAAACATAAATTTTAAAAAAATTATATTCGACCAATTGTAATTTCAAAACTAACAAATACAACCTTTTAACTACAAAGGAAACTGAAAATATTGATTACATGTATTGATATGTCTCAGCATTCTTCTCAAGTTCTTCAGTTATCATGTCTAAAACAAGACCGCAACGAAAGCGCGTCATCGCTTGCCAGTGGTTTCCGTTTATACTGGTGTATCGGTTACTGTTATATTGCGTTGATGCGATAACTCTGAGAGTTCCGCTGAGGACCCTCTTTGGAATCCATTAATCCTGTCACATCTTAAGAGGCACTCTAATTGTAAACTAAAACCAGTTGAGGTTATTTGCATTTTTTATAGTAAAAATCTTACCTAGTGAACTGTCGTATTCGCCAATGAATCGTCTGGTAAGAAGACGGACCGTCAGAGCTATTAACAAAGCAACGACAAACAGGAACGCTGATTAGTTCGAAATTAATTGTTACAAGCCAGTGATGAAATTACCAGTTTATCATTCCTTGTGTACGCTATTAAAAGCACTTAATGTGTTCTGCAGCTATTGCAAAAACATTGCAATCCAAACAGTTTATTTAAATAACGAGCCCATAGCTTAGTTAGGGAGTTTACGATCAGTGATTAACCGGTTGTGTGTCTTCACGACTTCCCTTAGTTTGCCTTCTAGAAAATTGGCATGTTTTATAATGGAGGTGGGATATTAACAAAGTACACATGAATCATCTGAAAGACAATCTATAAACTCTCCCCTTTATGCAACCTCCACCAGAATTTCAAATTGAAATTGGCTACACAGAACTATAAAAGGAGTTGAAATTGAAATGGCTATTGTGTTTTGCAAATATTTAGGCTTGCCTAGCGTTCGAAATTTGGCATAACCTCCGGTCAAAATTTTACGAAGGAACTCGCTTTTAAAGTACAAATATTTTGAGATCTGTTAACTCGAGTTGAAGTCAAGACAAACTAGTCACTTAAAATCCAGATGAGTATCAAAATCGTGGGCTCTATACTTCCTCTTCTCAGAATATAAATATTTCCTACCGGATTTTCCGACACCATCCTTGCCCATTACCACAGCATTTATCTTTTTCAAGCTGTTGTGCTGTACTCCGTACTTTCTCTGTCCCATTTTGGTGTGCCCCTTCTTTAATTACTGGTTACTGTTTGTCTTGGCTTGCAGCGTAACAACAGGCTGTTGCCCTTTTCGCGTCCTGTAAGAAAATTTGAAGAGCACCCAAGTTATCTACACACATTTCGCATATATCTTGCAACGTGCCGATCTCTTTAATACTCACAGCGTTCTGCTACAGCTGAGTCACAATGAAAAGCGTCAAACCCTTCCTGCGCCGTGCTGTTTTTGAAGTTTTGACAACTTCGGCTATGACTCTGTGTTTATGTAGTTGGTTTACAGCATCCAAGAACTGTCAACACTTACCTATAATATCTCCTGCCTGCCTGTTACGGACCAGCTGTGCTGATGGCGATCAGATGTTTAATAACAAAGAGTTTGCGTAATGCCTTCTCGTGACTAAGACTTGAAGCTCTCTCATTGGTCAGCTCTGATGAAGTATATTCTAAGTATTTAGCCGTGACGGCATTGTGTTTTGTGGATGTTGCAAGAGTTCAGAGGGATCGTTGAACACATGCTGCCTGAAATTCTTGAATTTTAAAATATTTGCAAGGCTGCAGTCTGTTTATCGGACGTGAAATTGACTTGATCACGTCTGATAAGCTGCTGCAAGTTAGAGGAAATGCACCTTCCACTGGGCTCTATTGTACGAACTCTACATCAAGCCGGTACAAAAGTAACAGTTGAACTTCTCCTCACAGACACCTCTATAAGACGCACATCTCTTCATTACAGACAGTTCATGCACTTGGTCTGAAAGGGACCGAAATTTATATAAACTCTGGCTGTAAAACGGACACCTTTATAATGCACAGACACACATCCGTGTCAGGATAAAAGAGGTTAGACCATATTCATTTCGGTCCATACCGGGAAACAGGCTCAATGTGAGCACAAAGTAGATTGACTGGAAGCGTAAGCACGTTGCACTTTCAGTCCTTTTTCTTGCTGTTTTTTTACGCCTTACCGGCTTCCATGGGTTATTTTTGAGGGAACAGGGATGGCGCAGTGAGAGCACTCGCCTCCCACCAATGTGACGCCGGTTCGATTCCCGGTCCCGGTGTCATTTATGGGCTGAGTTTGTTGTTGGTTCTCGTCCTTGCTCCGAGGATTTTTCTCCGGGTTCTCCGGTTTTCCTCCCTCCACAAAAACCAACATTTTCAAATTCGATCTGGAGTCAGAGAACGAAAAGCCACTCTGTGGAGATGCCACTGCAAAATTCCAATTTATTTTTATTTATTTTATTTTGTTTTTATTTTTGGGAGGGGACGTGCTGCTACTTAACCTCTTTCTCCTTTGCCGTAGGCCAAACGTCAAGACTTTCATCCCAGTAGGAAAAGCACGCGTCATCCATTTTAGAAGACTAAGAACTTCAAATTCTACTCTTTTACAGATATACTTGACAAAACTTAAGCGCATTACGTTACATAGGAGGAAGAAATCGAAATTCTCATTTCTTTGTACATATATTGCATGAGTTTAGATATTCCAAGAAGTCAACAAAAAATGTTTTCAGTCATCTGCCAAGTTTTTGATAAAAACTTAGTGTTGAACACTTTTAAACATAAAGTTTAATAGGACATCTGGATTTAATTATGCCAAAGGGATCAGGAACATCTAGTCATCTCCACCATGAGTAATCGCTATTAAAAAGGTTCGTGTTGGGAATAGGCCATTTCCGAGTTGCCTCTAGCCTCTTTTTCAAAACGGGGCTAAGTGCGAAGTCTTTGATTTGAAAATAAGTTTTATTTCTCATGCAAATAAAACTCATTTTCACATGAAAGGGTCTGCACTTGGCCTCGTTTTGAAAATGAGGGTCTATGGAACTCGGAAATGGCCTATTCATGCACAGCTACTGATTGCATTGCACGGCGGTTAGGTGATAGACTGTCGAGACCACAGGTAGCCAAAGCTTGAGTTATGACTGAAAATTAGTAAAATTTTATGAAATAAACAGTGTTTTTTTTTGTTTATATCTCACATACTTGCTATCTTGGGCAAAAATTCGCTCTTCGAGCGAGAATAAGCGTCTTTCTCATTTTTGCTCCCAATTAGTATTATAATATTATGCAAGGTTGCACACTAATCTGCCATTTCACCCGCACAAATGCATACCTCTTTTCACTAACTGCTAATTTCAACCCGTTGTTCTCGTCTCATTGGACAATTCGCCCAATAACGCGAACGTGGCAAAAGCTACTGTGTTGGGGTGTGACTTTCATGTTTGAAGCGTGGCTATTTGTTCTTGCTCACCGTGCACGCCTCCCCGACACAGTAGATTTTTTCTTGTACGATTTATTTAGCATATTTGCATATATTTGTGCGCAGAGGTCGGCGGTCGAATACCCACATTTGATTTCAGGTACAAGAAGCTCAAAATATTGCCGTTTATGGTGACAAATGTTGGGAAAGATGGAACTTTTCCGGCGTATGGTTGTTTTTCAACTATGGATTCATTCAGGTTTGAGGAAATTGTGAGTGGAAATGGCGCATTTCAAGACTGGCAGATTAGTGTGCAACCTTGCATACTAATTGGGAGCAAAAATTAGAAAGACGCTTATTCTCGCTTGGAGAGCGAATTTTTGCCCTAGATCTGTAGATAGCAAGTACGTAAGATATAAACAAAGAAACACTGTTTATTTCATAGAATTTTATTAATTTTCAGTCATAACTCAAGCTTTGGCTACCTGTATCGAGACATGCTATACGTTGGCTTCAGTTATTGATTTGCTGGATTCAGGCTGTATTCCGTAACTAAAATGTGGTGAAACTTTCTAAAAAACATCAGAGAAACATGTTGTTATTTACGTTCAAAAACGACTTGAACTGCGCACGCTTGGCGCCGGCTGTGACTTGTCGCTCTGAGTTGTAATTGGTTCACTGCCAGTTATTTGGTGTGTTTTAATTAGTCAGTAATGCTGACTTTAGTTCTGGTTTCGCAACACTCATCAGCAAACAGCTCTACAGATAAACGGAAAAAAAACAAACTATGAACTTTTGAACCATTCAATGGTTTGTGGTTTTGCTGGTAAAGCTTGAGGTAAAGCATCTTTAGTTAGACCTATAGTTGGGCTTGTGGGGCCATGTATTCGAGACAAATATCAAACAAATTAAATCTAACATATATTTTTACATGTAATCCCAATGGCTAGCAGAAAGCTAACCAGTTGGCTGTTTACTACAAAAGAACTTCAGCTAGTAGTGGGGAGAAGGATTTGAACACAGGACATCCGGATATCAAGTCTTAAGCCCTAACCACTTCGTCACGTTGCTTCCTTGCACAGTTGTGTTGTGCTGAGATGCGCCCCTCGATTATTCGTCAATAACTTTATGAGTTTGATTCTCAGCATTGTTGTTCTCTAATTCATGGGTTTCCACCGTCCTGTTGTCGCTCTCAATAGGCGGAAGTTTTATGAAGCTGTTGAGAGTAAAACAATATGTATTTATTATTAAGGGGATTTATAGTTGAATGCTGATTTTCCTGCGTTTCAGTTGTTTTTTCTTCATTATCTCTTATAGCTTCCAGCAATCCAAAATGCCACAATTGTTTTGTAGTGCTAGGCGCTATAATTCAAATAGAATTTTTCAGAGTTTTAGACTGAACATACGGAAGAGTTACGTTTAAGTACATGTCAACTCAATTTTGAAGTTGATAATTAATGGATGAACACCAAATAGCCTTCTAGCAACCCCTCGTGCTTTCATATGGATGGGGGCTCTAACGTGTTGAGCGTATGCTTTTCCCTGTTTCTTCCTTAAACCACATCCTAATTTACAAAAATTTCAATGTAATCCTACTTGAAAAGACGTTTAACAGACCCTTCTCCTTGGTAACGTGTCCTCCTGCTGCAGGTTCTCAATTGATGAATTTGCTATATAGTCGAGTAGTAGGAGTAAAGTTCTACTTTCTTTCCCACGTATACATTTCTTTTTTGGGCGGGGGGTCGGCGAGAGGTGTCTGTTTAACACTGAGCAAAGCAGTGAAAACTGAGCTCAATCAAAAGAAAGGTGTTGGATATTGTTCATCCCAAGTTTTCTCACTTTGCTTGAAATCTTAATGGTGATCTAAGGAGAATTTACATGTGAGAGGGACAAAAAAAAGCCGCCTACCTGATAAGCACAAAGGGAATCAACACTAACACCGCACACAGTATAAACACCAAGCCTGGGAATGTACTGAGAGTGGCCTGGTACACACTGTTGAACAGCACAGCTCCAACAAGCTGCATCAGAGCGACAACCACACCATAAGCGGAAAACAGGGCGCCTGGAAGATAAACGACGGCTATTAAAAATGTTTTAGTTTTGACTAGGCTAAGAAAGTTTCATGCACTGTAAACTATGTAAGGAAGGATCTTGATCCATGGACGTATGTAAACTCACATGTAGTCCCCAAAAATTAGATAAGCATAAAACTTTTCCATCGGACCAACTCGACGCAGAAATACAATAAGTTCACCGGACTCCCACAGCAGAGACCGAGGTTGTCTCCAGAGAAAAAGAGAATGAAAGAACTACAAATATATCTTAAGACTTTTACAAACGCTTTGACAGTCTTGTACCAACAAGAACACGTTTTTCGTTAATTTGCGAAATGCATGATATAAGCAAAGAAAAACAGTGGTAAGATTTTTCACCGTATTGTGACAGCAAACTCATGCACAGTTCTCTGGTGACAATAGCTCTTTAAGCAAAGTACAAGGGCACATTTACTGAGGACTGCTTCCGAAATTTAGTCAGTCAAAAAAAATACATGGACAATAATGTCAACTTGCATAACAAGAGTTTAACAGTTACTGATACACACTGTCTATAAGTTATTACAGTATTACAAAAGCATACAACTCAACAAAAAAAACTTATAATGTAATAATTATATAAGGATATAAGAATTAAGTTACATCAGTCTGAATTGATAATAAATTATTGCGTAAATTTAATCATGATAGAATGAATCTCAGCAATTGAATGTTTACAAAATAATTATCAGCATTCATTAATTCTTTGGTAGCTTCCAATGTAGACAATCGTTTTATATATGGTAGGTGATGCTCTAGTTTCCTGTAAAACCTGTCTCTAAAAATTGAGTATTTAGGACAGTGAAAAAGTAAAAGAATTTCATCCTCAATTTGATAAGATCCGCAAGTAGGCCAAAGTCTATTAACTCTCGGGATTTGACTATATCTACCAGTTTCAATCATTAGTTTGTGGTTACCTATTCTGAATTTCACTAATTCTTTCCTTTCATTTAACTTGCTTGTAAGTTCTAGATAACAAGAAGGTGTGTATTCGTTTATAAAAGTGTTATAAAATTCTAGTTTCTTTGAGTGTTGAATAGTATGTTGCCAGTGTAGGATATATTTGTGTTGCATTAGGCTTATATAGTGTTTGATCTTAGATTTATTTGACATTGGGGTCAAAATCAGGCAAATTATAGTATTCAGACAGCCTCATATTCAGTCATGGGAAGACCTTCTTACCTTGTTCATCCTTTTCCACGATTCTTGACATTCCGCTCTGTATAATGGGGTCAGAAACTCCGAAGAAAACGCCCACCACCGCCACTTAAAAATATATACATTTGAAACAACTGAGTTAGTTCGCCAGATTACAATTCAGTTGTTAAAATAGCCCACAAACGGGGGTTATAATTTTAACTAAAATTAATTTAATTTCAGTTAAAATTAATTTTGACGTAAAATTAATTTTAAATTTTTAACCTTTTGAAACTACTGGGAATGAGATAGTAATTGGTGTTCAATTGGATTTGGTGGTTGATAACAAAAGAAATAAAATTTTGAGCTGACGGATAAATTGCCAGTCATTTCAATCAGTTAAAATCCTCGAGGGCAAACGGCACTCAATCATTAATTGAACGGCTTTCAATGGATGTTACCATTAACCATGTTAGCACACAGCTGGATTACCCTTCAGGGTTGCCCCCAGCGAACTGTCATAATTTCCTGACGGTTCTGCGGTACCCCTCCAGACAACGGCGTAGAAAAAGAACTTCCGGAAACATGTTGATACCATTATTTTGAGACATTTGTATCTAAGCCTAATTCAAATTAATACATACCAACAAAAACCATCCAAGTGCGGTTTGAAAAGGCGAGCAGAATAGAGGACAAAATTAACGTCACCATACCAATCCGTACAACCGTCAACTCTTTAAAGCACCGCCCGAGGTACTTAATACCGGCCACGCTTCCGACACCGTGAACAAACATTGCAAACGCAAAATAATAACCATATAATGTGGGACTCCAACACAGGGGACTCTTCAATACAAACAGCGTCATGACACCTTCCACTCCTATAGTAACCAAATACACGATACCAACACAGACCAACAGCAAAAGGAGGTTCTTCCGTCCACCCTGTCTTTGTTTCCGGAAAAAGTTGATGAAGCTCTTAAAGTTTTCAGGGCTGAAAAAGCGAACTGGGGTGTCATCAGTTGGTCTTGGAATTTTTGGCACGCAAAATAGCGCCCAGATCCCGGAGACAACGAAGCAAGACAAGATAAACCAGGCAGAAGGAATGTACCCCACGTTGTCAATCCATAGACCGCTGGTCAATTGACTGATGACTCCAGCAAGGAAAATCGCTAGGTACAGAATGGCTGCAATTTTAAAAGGAAGAAAGAAACGAAGTTAATTATGTAGTATTACACCACGGAGCCCCTACAGGAAATTAGTGATAACTAAACTATGATCTAAACTATGATTTTTTTTCAGCTGTTTTATATACATTTACATTTTACATTTATATATTGATGTATGTAGTTAAATTCTGAAAAGCCCGTCCGGATAATTCAATAAAGTATCATCATCATCATCATCATCATCATCATTATTGTTATTATTATCTCATGTTTCTGTACGCTCAAAGGGCGCCCATTTGAAATCAATAAATGTAGACGCAGTCAGCAAATAAGTGATCTGGAATAAACGCCAACACTTTTGTTGGGTGGTGTAGAACCGAGACTCGTTGCAAACGGATACTGTATGTGCAAATGAAACGAGTACACAATAAGATCTAGTTTAGCGAAATAATCAGCAGACGGTCTTAACCCTATTCTGCCTGGGGGGGGCGGGGGACGGGGGCACATTGTGCCCGCGCTGACTTTAACGAAAAGGATATTTTGTTTCAAATGTGTTTTTTTTTCCATTAAACCTGATAAATCAACCAAAATCAGTCTCAAACGAGTAAGATTTGTCATGATAAACGATTTGAGATATTTTAGTTAACTCTTTCCCGTCAAGAGTAGTATTTTCCCGACGTTAACGTCGGGAACCATTGAACCACTTGTGACGTCATCATTTTTGACGTCACCAAATTGTTTTGATAAGCAGCTAATACAGCAAGGACAGATCCATCAATATGTGTGTCCATTTTGAATATCGACCAAATTCTGGCAGAGCTATACCAGAAAAACGTGTCCAATTTTGGGTGCAAAGTTGGTGGTAAAATAGGCCAAGTCACCTAGTTGATCAATGTTCCATTTCCAGGTTTTTTGAAGGACTGAGGCCAAAACTTTTCCAGTGGATAGAAAGGGGACAAGGTGTAGAAGATAAAGAGAAAAGAAAGGGAGAGAAAAAGGAAAGCAAAAGAAGCGAGAAAAAAATTGGAAATGAATCCGCAAAAAAAAAGTCCAAATTTTGGCTTATGCGCATGCGTGAAATCAAAATATTGTACAATTTACAACAGAAGCTGGCTCAAAATCTAGCTTAATTGTAGGAAAACGCTTTTGTAGCAAAGTTTAGTGGCATTTGGCAACATAGCACTCAAAAAACCGCTTTAACGGTAAAAAATGCGTTTTTTTAAGGAAAAAAATCGGACGGGAAAGGGTTAACGAATTATAACTTCATAAACAGCTGGACGAATAATCACCAAATCTCGTGACTTTTCCTAAAATTTATCACAGAAAATTTTCCTGTGTCAATGACGTGTCTATGATGATTGAAGTTTTCATAGCGACCGTCTACTCAGAGGTATATTTTGACTATTTTCTGTCTTTTTTCAGGTTTTCCCCCTTCATTTGTAAGAAGAATATATTTTTTAACTTTTGTGTGCTTGTTTTAACTAAGTATTTTTCTTAGAACAAAATCATATATTTTTTAGTGATGTCATTGTCAGCTGTATGACTGCAGGTTTGGGATTCAAGATGGCGGCCTCAAATTCAAAATGGCCGGTTTGTGACGTTATTGTGACGTCACGATAAGTCATAATTGACACATCATAAGCCCAATCTGTTAAGCTAATGACGTGTTCCAAATGTGCCAAGTTTCATCACAAGAGCTTTAATATTTTCGAGATCTATAGCGGGGGCACTTTGTGCCCCCCCCCCCCCCCCCCATAGCTCAGAAACTCAAAAAAAGCCGAGGCAGAATAGGGTTAATGTGCATTGAAGTTTGGAGAAAATTTGTCAACAGAAGAGTCACTGGTATCGGCTGTGTCTCAGTCTTACCTATACGAAAACCTCTTTCCTCTTCACAGGAAATATCAGCTATGTATGACGTCGCTCCAACCATCAAAACGGTTGCAAATCCCGAAAGCCCACTTATGGCCGCTGACACAAATAAAACGTAAACAGACCACTCAAAGTACATTACAAGCAGTGCCGCGATCCATTCTAGGCATGCGCCTAAGATAGCAACCTGCATGGCAGGTTCTCGTTTGCCACCTTTGTCTGTCCAGGGTCCCCAGAGGGGCGCCACAAAGAGGGAGGGGATGGTCAGGACAAGATTGTAACCCAAATAAATCTTGGAGGAAAGCGTTTGAACCTAGAAAACAAAAAGGCAAGGAACACAAGAACTGTCAATCAACAGTCGACCCCGGTTAAGTCACGTACAAGGAAAAAAGTCAAAAAATCAGCGGACGTTCTGTAGACTGCGAGTAGTCTCTAATTTTGGCGATGGCGATTGTGGGGCGGGCGAAATACACACACGCACGCACGCGAAATTTCGAGGCGACGCGACGCGTCGCGTTGCCTCGAAATTTCGCTCGCGCGCGCTTGTGTGTATTCCGCCCGCCCCACAATCGCCATCGCCAAAATTAGAGACTACTCGCAGTCTAGACGTTCTGTTACATTTCTATATTCAACTGACCTCCTCTTCCAGTTGCCATAGAGATGAATTTGGCCCCAGGTCCTCTCCTCCACAGCCACTGCCACCGCCTCCCTTGCTGATATTTTGATATGGAAAACCTTTCATGTCGCTAACTCTTTGGTATATGTATATTCCACCAACTGGAAGGCCCATCAGAAACCCGTAGAAATAAAGAAATATTACAGGCTCTACTGTTAAGTATTTTCTCCATGACGGAATGGTTTTGGTTGAGGACATCTACGAGAGGAAAAGGAAAGCAACATAAGTAATGGTAATTATATATCGACATGATAGTTTTTGTGACATACGAATTAACATTGCTAAACCATTTAATTTCAGACTGAGTGATCAGCACCCGAATTCTCTCACGGCTGATAAGCCAAGATTTATAAGCCCGATTTCTTTTCTTATTGCAGGGTATCGGCAGGGATGAAAGAATCATTTTGTAAAATCGGATGCATCTCAACAAGACCGATTTTCACCTTTCGGGACGACGAATCGCAACGGTTATCTCGACCTTGAGTTAATGACGAGTTGGGCATCACTAACAAACTATTGAATCGCGTAGAAAGAGATTGGGTGCAGTCTAATTATTTTAGAATAGGTGCAATCTTATTATTTTATCATTGTAAAGCAAGATTGAAGCATTTTTGCTAGAAGAAGTATGTTTTACTAACATTTACTTGATCTTTGAGCGACCTCGTAACCAGCGTGGAACCAGTATAAACGGGTAACCTGTAGTAAGGCGCCAACCACAGCGCGCAAATTCGATTCTTATCAGAATCCAGAGGTTATCTTCAATCATTGTATGTCTTCATGAACAATCAATGATACTGTTTGTTAGCTTGATCAGTTTAAGTCCATTGGAAGGTTTCAATTCAGTGCAGATTCACTGACGTATTTTGTGCTCCTATTTGTCAGCTGTAGACATTCCTTTGTGCAAAAATGTTTGTGCAACTTGTTAGGCTTACAGGCTTTAAAAACTGGCGTATAAGATGTAGCACTATGTTCAAAATGGTTAAGCTGTCGACCTATTCGCCCTCTTGTTAAAGTATTCATCTTGCCGAGTGCAAACTGTATTAAGTCGCCAGCTTAAACTAAGTATCTCATACAACTCATTTCATCCTATCCTAACACTGGACACTCGATATTCTTCAACCCCACTGACATTAACCTTCATTAACCTTAAAGCCCATTTTCAGTTATTATTATTTCGAGCTGCGATACTTGGGCAATTCCAATATCTATTTCCTGACGTTTTCGGGTGAAAGCAAGCAAGCGGATGTCCATAGTTGACTTGGTCATTAAACGATCAATGCACCTCTCAATATTTATGTCATATCCATACATTAGACGGCATCAGGAGAAATCAATACGTGCTTTGCCTCTGTTTACTCTAACGTATCTCAGCTGAGAACCGAACGAACATGCCTAGACAGACCTCACTATTCTCGTTTTTGTTTGAGAGTACCAGCGGCTTGCATTTTCCTTCAAACACAGTGCCAATTCCCTTTTTTTAATTCAAAATTTCCTCATGCGTTTGAGAGAAAGCAAATTGATAGCTGACTGTAAATGTTCCAACAGATCAGAGGGTGGAGAACGCCCCTTACTGGCCATCACCGTGAGTTTACTTAAGACGCCGTCTTCTTTTCATTTGAATGCAAGAATGTTCATTTCCTTGAGGCAGTTCTGTTTAGCTTTTTATAGTAAACCGTTTAGGGGGTGAAAGGAACCAACCTACCTTCATCTGCAGTTGAAAAGTTTCTCGGTGATTTCGCAATAAATTTGGTTGGACATCAAGATGTGAAACAAAAGAAACTGGATAATAAATCTCGAAGGAATATGTCACGCAATTTAGTTATATTGCGTAACTGGCCCGAGTTCCTGCTATGAATTGATAGGATCTGTTTCACGTAATACTACGAAACGTAAATTGTTTACATTACACTTCGTTTCTGGGTATTGGCTGGGTTAAATTACTCCCGGGGTGTACTCTCCGAAACTTTGGTATTAATGGGGTGTGCGTGGACCAGGCGCACTCCTTGAAACCCTTACTTTATTTCAGACCAAAATATGTGATTTTCCCTACCCTATTTCAGACCTGACCTAAAATTCTATACCCAATTTCAGACCTGCTCAAGAGCTGCCACGGTTTGCGTAGACATTTGAGAAGAGCTTCAAATTTCCGATATTAATCACACTCCTCAAGAAAAGTTAATTACAATAAAAAAGTAGCTTCTAAAAACCATATACAATTTCAGACCAGATCGCACAAACCTTACCTTACTTCAGACCAAAATGGTCAAAATCTGTGCCCTATTTCAGACCAACACGGCTAGAAATCGAAACCCTTTGGGGCCGCACATACCTATCTAGGGGAGCACCCCCCGGAAATCGCTTCGCTAGTTTGTTGAGCAGTCATCTTAAATATGGAGAGCTAAATCTTCGGAGAGTACAAACTACAGATGGGATGGGGTGTCCACTTCCCCCTCCACCTTCTCAACGGTTTAGCACTCCCGTGGCAATTCAACGAAACTTAGCGATTGAATTCGGCAAAAATGGGGGACAGCAAATACAATACAAAAAAGTTATTCAGGGTAAGTAGGTCTGCATTGTGTCCTCGTTTCTGCTATGGGTACGATATCTACACTGGTATATACTGTGGACAAAAAAGAGCCCCCCCACCCCCCTCCCATCACAAAAAAGGCTGGGTGGGTGTCATAAAGATAATTCGCAAACAAAAAGGAACCTGTCAACCCTAAAGATGGAGTCGAATACCCTCGTGCCTTCCTGACACAACTGAATCTTGGTACAAAATATGCAAACAATCAACATTAATATCATGTCTTTTACTGTTATTTTATTGAAAATAAGGCAAGAAAAAAGGAAAACATCCATAAGACAAAAGTTCGCGACGCCCTTCCCACTTCCCGTGGCCACTCAAGGAGAATCGACGTTATAGAGAAGCAGCAATACAACATTGATGACGTAACTACACTCATATTTAAATACCGCTTTCAGCTGATTCCAGTTCCTTTGGATTTATTTTAACCAATCGAAGACACTACTTAGATCAGCTGCAGTTAACTTCATCATTCATAAACGTAGTTTTATGTTGGCCTTTTCAAACTTCCTCTTGTAAAGGGTGATTATCGAACAGCGCGCCGCAGGTAGTTTTCTAATCACCCTCACACCACTTAAACGATACAGCAGCTGAGAAAACCCTAGCTGAGTGGTACTGAAAGTATGTGCGATTTTCACTGCGTTTACTAGCCAAATCGTTCGAGACGTTGCTTGCAGTTCATATGAAACAAACCTTGCCACATTAAAACCTATAGTCGATAGCTAGAGTGCATACCTGCGTTGGACTCGCTCTACAAAACTATCTGTCGTGCAGGGCGAGTCTAGCTAAGGTTATTTACATGAGTTCTGATATTTACAGTCTTCATTGTTCATTTCAACGATGTCTTTATTTGATACATTTCTAAGGACGACAATTTAGTAAACGGCCGTCTTCAGCATCGCCTTCGCGGGGCGATCCTCAGCTCTCAGTTTATTAGCTGTCTGTCATCTTTATTAACTCGATGTGTTCTGGGTTTGCTGAAGTTTCCAGTGTTGCTTTATCGTTTCCGTTCTCGTTGTCGTCGCTGTTTTTTTCGTTCTTTATCGACGCCTTTTCTTGTTTACTGAGATCTTCTTCATCATTCTCGATTCTCATCTCCTCTTCTCTTTCACCAGGTGGTGTAACATGTAAGCAGCTGGGAAGCAAACAAATCAGCAAGGTTGAGAATTATTGACGTCATATTACCATGTACAGGTGCTAGTACACGGAGTGGGGTTGTACTTCAACGAATATAAGCTTACACTAGGAGCGGAAAGATACTCTACATATGCCGCAGGTATGGTAGACTTTGATTGTTTCTAAAATTAAACACTTTTTTGCCGAATCAAACCTTATTATGATCAAGAGAGAATAACACTCTTACCAGTAACGAGTATAAAACTGCTTGATTTCCGTCGTGCTTTCAATTAAAAATGTTAATATAAATTGATGATTATAGTGGTCAGTGCGCTTAGCTTTCCTCGGTACTACCTTACGATAGAACAGCTAGTTTACTGGCGTGCCACTCAAACAACTCACTCAACTCAATTGATCAAACCTTATTATGATCAAAAGAGAATAACACTCTTACCAGTAACGAATATAATACTAATAATAACTGCTAATGATATATAACAGCTCACTCAATTGAACACACTGAATAAGTGTGTTTAATCTTATAAACATTTTAAGGCATTTTCTTGGTAACAATATGTCATCAATATGAAATTTATCTGCTCCCGTTGCTGGAATAGAACCACGAACGATGAGTTAATTGCAACAATTTTAGCTATTCCATTACAGTTACCTAAGAATTCCAAATGGGACGAGTTTCAAAGCCGCGCATATCATGAATACGAAACCGTTGAACTCCAAGCCAAGTGTGGCTTCGTAAACGTTGTTGAAGAGCATTGCACCAAGAAACTGAGAAAAGACGTTCAGGATTCCATAGGCACAGAACAAGGAACCTGCAAAAGCCAGAATCAACGGAAACCTTGTTTAGTTCTGACGCATCAAAGAGATGAATACCAACAGCTGTTTCCTTATTTCTAAAATAGCAAAAGAATATTAATAGTAGAATGGCTCGCAGCTACTTGGAGACATCACACTGAGAGGAACTTGTTGATATGTATCTGACTATTCAAAAAAGGCGTGGCTTGCAGCGCCGATTTAGGTATGAACTCGTATTCTGCAAAAGATGCGTTAGATGATGATGATGATGAGGATGAGGATGAGGATGAGGATGATGATGATGATGATGATGATGATGATGATGGCAGTGATGGTAGTGGTGGTGGTGGTGGTGGTGGTGATTGTAGCCATTTATTTACGTGCATAGGCACATACCCTGTTCATTCTCTCCTACTATCCTTGACATAATACCGACAAGAATGGGCGTGACGGAACCTTTAAAAAATCCCAGTGCTGGAGCTGCAAGTGAAGAAAACAAAGCCCTGCGATCGTAAAATCTGTTGCTAGTAAATCGCCTCATTTACTGTTGCAAGCCCTGGAAGACTCCCTTCTACATGTTTTATAAGTTTGTACGACGCCAAAGGATGTACTTTCAACCCCCTTTGCTCTGACCTAAGCTGATACTTAAAAATCGTTATTGCATGGACTCTTAGATAAAAGTTGCGGAACTGCTCGTCGGAAATTCAGTAAAGCATCACCTCTGTATACTCGTTATTTTCATTGGCTTCTAATAACACTACATCCTTTGTTATTTGGGGGCCCTGGTATCTATTGCTTCGTGAGCCAATTGTGTGCAGTGTTCAAAGAGGTAATGGACGACCCCTTTGTCGTACATTTAACATTGGACAGCCGAGGGGTTTATAGCATGATCGTTAGACCGTGCAGTGTCTTTTAGCAATGACCAGTTAAAATACTTACCAATGAATACCAACCACGTGCTGTCTGCAAACGCGAAGAGTCCCATTTCAGCAATCTGGCTGACAATTCCTATCGCTGCAGTGACCTTCTCACTAACGAACGTTCTGAACAGCTTCACACCAACTGCTCCTCCGAATCCGGAAAGGAACATTCTGTAAGCCAGTAAGTACCCCACTAGCTTGGGACCAAAACAAAGGGGGCTTCTCATTACAAAAAGAGCCGTTACACCTCCAAGTCCCTGAACAGTTAAGGTCAATATTGCGCCAGCGATCACTAGAAACAGCAGACATTTCCTCGCACCGTCGGGGCGTGCCTTCTTAAAGACATTCACTAAGGTCTTTAGGTTCTTAAGATCAAAAAACTTGTGTTTGACGTTTGTGACTCTCTCGTGGTTTTCAGGTACCATAAATATGACCCACAGTCCACTTGCCACGTGACAGGTGAGGACGAGCCAAGATGGCGCGATAAATCCGAAGTGTTCAATCCACAAACCGCTGGTCAGCTGACTCAAGACTCCACCCATAAAGACAAGCATCTGAATGATTGCTGCAAGTAAAAATGTAGGAAAGATAGAGAAAGAAAATGTAAAGCTCATTAAAGTAATATGTAAGTTGACGGAAATCAAGCCCATATCCTTCCGCATACCCTGTGGATACTCTAAGCACTGAGTTACAGCTAGACACGTGGTGAGCTACAGTTCATTTTGTAAAGTTCATATGGGAAAAACTGCTAAAAACTAATCCCCGCGGAATACAACAACTTACAGCTACAGCTCTCACATGTCTTGAGTGGAGACTCATTGTTACAGTTTTAGGATCTTTCTAAAGGTACCGGAGCACATTGTCCTTCTTTTGATTGTGAGACATTGTGTCTTAGTTCTATTTTGTAGTTGAATTGTTTTCTGCCTTTGTTTCTTTTGTTTTACATCATTAGTGATCCGGTACTCACAGAGGGACCGAGTTTTAGGAGTTTCCTAACACTTTTAGCTATATTGTATTCTTATCGTAATGTTGGCCTGTATCTCTTCGCTCAAGAGACCAAATGTACGCATAAGAGTTCTCTGTGCCCATTAAACTCACCTATTCTGAAGGCTATTCCTTTCTTCTCCGTTGTATCAGCGATATACGACATAACAGCAAGCAACAGGGTCGTCAGGAACCCTGAGAAACCGCTGATCGCTGAGCCCACAAACATAACATACAAAGGCAACTCGAAGTACATGATTGTTAGTATGACGATGCTTTCTAACAAAGCTCCAATTACAGGAGTAATGAGGGCGGGTTTTCTGCGGCCGGACTTGTCTGTCCAAGGTCCCCAAAACGGTGCCACGATTAGCGACGGAATGGCCATGAAGAATGAGTTTCCCAAGTCTATCTTAGCGGCCAGGCTTTGCACCTAATGGAAGATATTTGAAATTACCACTTTGTTTTTTTTGTTTATTCGTCCTCTAGCAAGCAAAGAAAGATTTTGGAGGTCGCTAAAATAACTTCCACCTGACGCCCATGCTCTTCCATATGGTCAGGATGGGCAGGCAGCGTCTAATGAAGGGTATAGGAGTATATACTCGTTTGGTGGGGGACGAAGAAGGTCTCCTCCAGTTTTGTTTGTTTGTTTGTTTGTGTGCTTCTTGGTTTGCTTGTTTCTGTTCGCACAAATGGCCTGATACCCAACAATAACATGCAACCAATGAGGTCACCACTAGCAACACATGAATCAAACTGAGATAAATTGATCTTGGTTTTTCAACTGACTGACAAAAGAGCATATTAATGACCTCTGTTTGGAAAAAAGTAAAAACACGTTGCAATAATCCTTTGTAGTTGCATATGAAAGATTTCTGAATTTCAAACACAGGGCAAAAACTAAACATTTCCCCTCAAAATCAATCGGAACTTATTCTGACCCGCTGACAATGAAAGAAACATTTGTAGTCGGAAAGAGGTTTCACACTGGCATGCAACATCCATCTAACCTCTTGTTCCAGCAGTTTTAAAGTGGAGTTTTGACCAATGACATCTTCATGACACCCAGGCCCTTCTTTGTCCATCACAAGTTGTTTGTAAGGGAAGCCTTTCTTCTCACTGATAACACTATACACATACTGCTGAAACAGAGGCATGCTGGTCATAAGACCGTATGCGTAGAAAAGGATGACAGGTTCCACTGTCAAGTAACGTCTCCACACGGGAAGGTTTTCCAGAGGCATCTTGTCAATGCGTTAGTCGGTATAAGCCACCAAGAGACACAATCTAAGGAACACAGGAGGAAAGAAAAAGAAAGACAGAGTTCAGGCCTAGCTTGAGTTCTTTTGTTTTCTGTGAAGCTAAATGCTATCACGATAATCAATGATTGAATAATTTTGCTTTTAATAACCCAACCAGTGATCTGGAACTGTTAACTGCGTAGGAACTAAAAGACATTAAAAATGCAGCTGTTTGCCAAGGGTTACTAGGCTGTAAAATACCTATTTACAGCTTGCAGATTTTTACAGTTTTTTCTTCCAATTTTTATTACGGATATGTACATAGCTTCGTCATTGTAAATCCATTGTATTTTAAATCTTGTGATGGATAAATTAAACTTTGTCCATTGTCTGTTGTCTATCCCGATGTTTTTATGATTTTTAACGCTTCATACTAAGAAACGAGAGTTTGTTCTCGCGATATTGGTTCGGGCAAAACAACAAAAAAGCAAACAACAGCCCACGAGCCAGAGAGAACCGGAAGTTTAAAAATTCGCAAGGTCTGGTTGCTAGGGAGTGACGTCATGGGCTTGCAAGTTAGCCGTCACCGTATTTGACTTGCGGTTTCACACCCGCAGCGTTTCTATCGGGCTCTTTTGACTTAAGGTTCTAGAGAGGTTGGATTTCATAAATATTTTGACAAGAGCGGGAAAATTCGATTATTCAATCTTTCAAATGGATGCTTTCGATAATCGGTGGGTTTGAACTCTCTACAAACGCTTCAGGGAGTGTTTTAAACTAAATTAGAAGATGTGTGAAATGTGGCGTTTCAGTGTAGTCCGTTCACTGGCAAGTTTTATGAACGAAGTGGCCAAGCACCAGCTCGCAGACGTGGCGGGCTTTCTGGTCTTTCTGATCGGAAAGTTACCAAAGAAGAGCTGTTTCTTATTTGGTGTTGCTTTTGCCATTCCGCGTTACAAATGTAAAGCAAGCAAAGCGTGATATCGGAGAAAATTACCTACAAACAATGAAGTACAGACCACAAATCACTACGGCGAAAAGTCTTCAGGTAATGGAAGGAATCCACTGCAACATGTAACTGGTAGTCTAGCGAAATAACCGTACAACGAGGTAAGTTATTCCGTCGATCGTGTTCTTTAGATAAGGTAAACCGGCTTACGTCCGTTCGCTCGCAGTCTCTCCTTTCAGGGATAATCGAGCGAAAAAACCACAGCACCAGTGAGCGCTAAAATCGCCTGCCGCGTGGAAACGTGGGCCGCGCGTGATGAGCTGCCGGTGTAAGCGCGTGCCACGTTTATATTTATTTTTACAGAAAAGAAGCTCTTTCACAAATGCGGTTTTCAAAGAGGTCCTTAACGAAATAAATAAACTAAACATCTTTGAACTCTTTCGTAAGAAAATAAACAAGTAAACAAGAAGCCCTGTTATACACTCTGTAGTAAAAATAACATAATTGTGCTGACACGCGCATTTGAATACCTTAATAAACATTTTGATACAAAATTTGAGAGAAATGCTGTATATCTTCCTGGTTCACCCAGGTTGAAGTCCATGGCATCAACGTATGCCTGAGCGCTTCTGGGATATGCAACATAATAAAAATGTCGATACAAAATTTAAGAAAAATGCTGTATATCTTCCTGGTTCACCCAGGTTGAAGTCCATGGCATCAACGTATGCCTGAGCGCTTCTGGGATATGCAACATAATAGAAATGTCGATACAAAATTTTAGAGAAATGCTGTATATCTTTTCCTGGTTCACCTAGGTTGGAGTCCATGGCATCACCGTATGCCTGAGCGCTTCTGGGATATGCAACATAACAAACACTTTGAGACAGAATTTTAGGCAAATGTTGATATCTTTTCCTGGCTCACCCAGGTTGGAGTCCTTGGCATCACCGTATGCCTGAGCGCTTCTGGGATATGCAACATAACAAACACTTTGAGACAGAATTTTAGGCAAATGTTGATATCTTTTCCTGGTTCACCCAGGTTGGAGTCCTTGGCATCACCGTATGCCTGAGTGCTTCTGGGATATGCAACATAACAAACATTTTGATACAAAATTTTAGACAAATGTTGATATCTTTTCCTGGTTCACCCAGGTTGGAGTCCATGGCATCACCGTATGCCTAGAGGCACTTCCGGGATAAAAGTCACACATTCTCCGTACTTTTTCTGAAGAATCGCCCTCCAATTTAATGAAAAAAAAAGTGATTCTTGTCTTATTATCAATAACCCCCCTCCCCCAAAAACAATCCTACCTCAAAGATAAGCCCCTGAAAAACGGTTTGGAATTATTGCCTTATTTTATTATCGCACGCAAAGCCTGTGTATTTCACGCCCGCCTGCTAAATGGTCACTTTGTTTTCTTTTGACTAAATATTTCCTTTTTCTGATGCTTGTGCCTATTCTCAGTGCACCAAAAGAACCCCCAAACACTTCAGTTAGTTAGGAGCCCTGCGCTGTCAAATGTTGTCCGTATTTCGCGAGTTGGAACCAGAATAAAATTGGAGGTGCTTATAATTATTCCGGTGCGACTTTCGAACCGGTGTGAGTTTATTTTGGTTCGCTCTGTATTTATTTTACATGATACCGGAAAGTGCACAAGAAGACATAGCACAAAGGACACGCGAGAGACGCGAGCGAGCGCGAAAATCGCCTGCGGCGTGAAAACGTGATGTGCGCGTTATGAGCATGTTCATGTTCTTGAGTGAAAAGAGACTGCTCGTAGTCTAGATACTGGTCCAGAATCCTATGTCGGTAAAATTCAGTCTTTGTCTTACTATTTCATGGCAGAAGGAGCTCATCGTCGCAAAAACGGAATATGTAAACGCGGTATAAATCTCCTACCGGAAAAGGATAATATTAGCTCATCTGGAAGAAATTTAAGCGGCTGATAATTTCACGTAGTATTTCAGGGTTGATATCCTCGTTTCAGGCTTTGCCGATCGAGTGAAGCGGGATGAAATTTTTTATTATTTTGCAGTATAACTAACGCCAGGACAGTGTGCTTGAGTAGAGTGTAGTTTTTTCGATTTGCCGATGGAGATCCGTCGCGTGGTCAACAGCCTAAATTTTTCTTCTTCAAGGCTATACATTTTTAAGCGATTTCCTGCCACACCGCAGTTAAAACCTGTTTATGTATCTCTCAAATGCCATGAATAGCAGTAGAATCAATTAAAACAAGCAATAAAGAATTTTCACGCTTAAAGATTATTACACATTCGTGCGAAAATTAACGCCAAAATGGAACATAAACGATCATCAAAACTGATTTAATTACATTGGAATGCTAGTAAGTTACTGGGCTTCACGCAGAGATACGTGTCTTAAAGACACGTATCTCTGCGGGATCCAAGGTAATTTTTGGTTGCTAAGAGCGTCTGGCTCGTTATCCTTGATTACACTGATGAAACTCGAACCTCACCGTTGTTTTCCTTACGCCTAGAAGCTTGTGTTTCTGTCAAGGTTTCGATAGCCGTTTTTCAGCAAACCTTCGGTGCAACTTCTGAACAAATTCTGGTTCTTAAAATGTAAAGCAGCTTACTCAAACGTACAGTAATTATAGTTTCAATTAGAGGTCGTGATCCGCATGGGTAGGTCCAGGATGTCCCAGCTGTTAGTCACAAGGATTTGCATATCATTTGAAACACGGCACCAAGATGATGTGCAAAAAGATTAGGCAAAACAGCGGGTACTACTTGCGTATGATTTCAAAGATTTCTAAAAGCAAGTATGTTGGTCCAGAGCCACTCCTTGTGGAGTTTTGCTTGCTATTGTCATTTTTTTGGTCTTTTACAGCCAAGTTAACGATAACACATTGAAACTATGCCCGAGCATAATAGTTCACGTACTAACTCAGAGATATGCACTATTTAAAGGTTCTTGCTTAAATTACATGCACAGCCCTTTGCTTTTCAGAAGATAACAACTGCTAAAACGGTACAAAAAACTTAATCTTTGATCTCGCTACAGTTTAGCCATTGTAGAGGCATCTAGAGCTTCGCATTTCGCAATATTTATGCGGGCTGAAGGATGATGATTGCAAACTGACTCTGTAATCTATAAAGGACAAACCTGACTAGCTCTAACTACATTTCAACACCTTAGAAGTTAGCAAATAATAGGAGGCTTACTGACTTACTTCAATTCAGTAGGCCAAGAACGTTCTACTTGCTTCTGTTTACTAACTTAGTTTCCACGGGAGTTTTGCTTTAGCCTTGGCCTTGTGATCCTTAGCTTTTCATCTTATGTTTGTTTTGCTGCGTCATTTATCACGAATTCAGACATGCACTGAACCCTCAAGAAACTTCAAGGGGGAGAGGGGAGGGGGAAAAATGATCTCATAAGAGAACTCCACGGCTCGAAGTTTCCCATCCTTTAGATCGCTTTATTCTCTTTTTATTCCATGGGCGTACCTGGGTTCCCTGTTTCTATCTCTGTTGCTATCGCATACCTGAAGGGCTTCATCAAATTTGATGGAGAACCAACCATGGGTTTAAACGTTTTCAATTGTCAGTCGTACAAGCAGTAATTATAATCGTCACCGTATAAATCTTAAGTTAGAATAACTAGTGCAGGTAAGTATTGAGATCGGCTTATAACAGGCATGATTGTCAACAGATTTCTGAATAGGTGTCGCTGCTATAAATAGTCTTCTCCTGGTCTTTCGGTTAAAAGTTGTTCGACTAAAAAAAGGTTTAAAACTCTGGTTCGACTCCAGAGTAATAATTAAAAATGGTGCGGTCAATGATTTTAGACCGTATATGATTTCTGGCCATGCACGCTGCGAACGTAGTGTGTAATGTGTCAATGATTTGTCTGTGCCAGGCTCTCGGTCAGTGGAGACGAGCGAAAAAGCGGGCGAGCAGCGAAAAAGCAGGCGAGCGA
The DNA here is from genome assembly GCA_964030785.1 of Siderastrea siderea. Classification (NCBI taxonomy): domain Eukaryota; kingdom Metazoa; phylum Cnidaria; class Anthozoa; order Scleractinia; family Rhizangiidae; genus Siderastrea; species Siderastrea siderea. The sequence goes on along the minus strand of OZ034968.1, from coordinate 73,062,803 downwards.
AAAACGTCGTTTTTCCCGCCGGTTTGTTTTCTCGATCCGTTTTTCCAACTACTCTTGGAGCCTGGAACAGGCTATCTCAATAAAAGAAAATTTTAAAAAACGCCAGACAATTGTCGCTTTTCGTACTTTGGTTTTGGCTTCACGAAAAAAAACAAACAACAATCAACTACAACAACTTGCAGCAATTACCGCGTCGCGTCGTCAGGCGCGGGAAAATGAGTGCAGTCAAATACCTTTTTTTCGGTTTTACTTCTCATTGGTTGAAAAAGTGGCTCGAGTTTTGTTAACCAATCAGAGAGTGTACAATAACTAAACAAAGCAAATGCAAAAATGCTTTCCGCCGTAAGGTCATCAAATTGGTTTGTGAACGGATCCAAATCGTTACGATCAGTAAACTGTTTTGAGCGGTAAATCTTGGCCGACACTCAGCTCATCCCGGTTAAACCTTGCCTCCTCTTAATGCGATAAACGGGATTCCACAGTAAAAAAAACTACCGACAGATTTGTTCAAACTTTGACTTAAGAAAATTAAAAACGAAACAGCACCTTAACTGGAACTGTATAGATCTCAAAAGTTTTCATTTAATTTTTACACCGTATGACAACTAGAAACTCGTAACAACATAGCTCAGGTTTGGCTTTTGGCTTTAGGCAAACAGCATAATGCTTTTGTTAGCAAAACAGTTAAATCAGTCAGCTTGTAGCGAATGTTTTTGAGATTTAAACAACAGTTATCCGTCAAAAATGAAAAGGTATATCTGTCTTAGTAGTAATGAGTGAAAAAGCTCTCAAGTTAATTGCTCTGGAGAATGTGAAGCATTTAATCTATAGCCTTAGATCCTAAGAGAACAGCATTATTACCACCAAACTCCACCACTGAAACCTCACTGAAACCTCTCCGTTTGCGTTGTCTTCTTGGAGAATTTGTCTCAGTACACTATTTTTAAGGTAATGGAACGTGTCAGTTTTACCCGGCCTGGGATACAAAGAAACGAAATTGAAACTTTCTTTAAACATATATTTGATTCTATAATACATAACAGCTATTATCATTGTTCATTCATTAATTGTTCTTCTTATCACTTTAATTTGTGCGCTGAAACTCAACAAAGCCGTAACTCAGTGTAAGTTAATAACTTGCTTGTGCAACAACCGTGTACCAAATAAAATCGATCCTGTTTTTCTTTTTTCTTGTTTCCTTTTGTGCGCTGATGCTAAATTAAACCCTGAGCAAGCCACTCTTTCCTCAAACGATAGTTACCCTTGCTAATAGTTTCCATAACCAGAACAAATATTTTTTTAGTTGTCCACGTGGATATCATAACTCTGCATGAGATGAAGTATGTAGATGATCATTGACTTTTTTAGTAAAGACTTGATTTAATGCAGAGAACTAAGCTTGTTTTTGTAACATTCTTTAGTGCAGTTAACGCTGTGTTGCTCCGAACAAAGGCGCAGTAAATATCAGCTAATATCCCAACATGGTACCCAACTGTAAATAACACAACAGGGTGCTCCTTTACAACGCGTGGCCGTCTTTTATGCAAGAACCACCAAACAAAAGACGGCGAAATGAGTGGCATTTTTTCATGTTATCTTACCAGCATTAACAGCCAGAGGTTATCTCGTTGTCTTCTAAAAATGGCAATTCATCCCCTTGTAGTCTTGAATACCGTTTAATAAGCTGTTTATTTTCTACGGTGTAGAGTATGTACTGGTGTCATTCTAATGAGAACGGCCGAGTGCCAACATCCAGCACTGCTCAGTTTGTGCACACGACAGAGTTCCAGGTTTGAGGTAAGCCGGTTCCTTTGCGCGCATTATTTGTTATCACATGTCAAAGTAATAGTAATAAAAGGTCTGTAGCCAGATTTAATTTAACTTGTGTACGTAGTGTGGTAGCTAATAGGGACGCATTGTACAGTTCTGATCTTTGTTGGTAACAGATAAAATGTGCGGTTGGTCGATTTTGTTCGTATTTTTAAAGAGTGTTCTATGTTCCAAGCGATCAGGCTTACACAAAGCTAAATCCTGTCGCTCGTGAAGACCAGATACTGACATGCGTAAGAAATTATCCTGTTCATCTCTTTAAGAGGCTTACCCGATTGAAATTATTTTTATCCCCTTCATAATCCCTTAGTGAGACTTAGGAGGATTTTAAGTCTAAAATACCTCTTAAAAAATTGAAATTAATTAAAATTATTCACGATAAAAAAAGTTAGGCAAAGATTATTGTCACTGAACTATGATGGAGCAATCGAGATTACTAAATGTACAGCCGAGTTCAGTTCACACCTTAAGATTTCATTCCCAAGTTAGGACCACTTTCTAGAACAGAAAAAAAACATTTGAATGGTCTCACTTCAGGATTTCATCCACAGAACTACCATGTACAGCATAATCGGGAAGTGACATCTCAACAGCTTTTAGTCGAATAATCATGCTTAACGAGGCTTACCATTTGGAAACACATTAATAGCATTCAGCATTAACAATATGTTCACACTATCCACGAGCTCAAAAGCCACTACCAGTTACATAACAAGGGATTTGACTCTTTAAAAGACAAACTGACAAGTTGACTAACTCCGCAACCTGTTTTGTTTAAGTTATGAAGAAGACGGCGTCAAGAAACGTTTCCGCCAGTAAGAACAATCATTCGCGTGAGTACAAATTTACGTAGTTATGATGTAATTCGTTTGTTTATTTGGTGCGTTTTAAACTAACACGCGAACTGTGAGCTTCTAACAATGACGTTCAAGACCTAATCAATCAGTCTGCGTCAGACTCTGCTGTCAGTAATAATTTCAAAAGCGTTCCAATATAGCAGCAGTGGAAAACAGAAACTGTTCGATATGCACTAGAACATCTCATAGCTCCTTTTGTCAACTCTATCCAATGAAGAGCTCCGAAGTTCCAAATTTATTTTCGTAAAAATTTATTGTCTAGTTGCAAGGCTTCGTCAAGCCTTAATAGCGCCGGTGGTACACAATTGAGCAAAGGCTTCTTTGTTCTAAAATATCAACGTAAAATAATACATTAAGTCAAGAGAACTGATCATCGAAGGCGAATTGAACAACTCTATGAAAAATGGCGATTGCGGGGAACAAAGAAAAGGAACACTGTTCAACGTTTCTTGTAAAGCAACCTCGGCATTTGTTTGACCAACAATTGTTGCACCGTGCGTCACAGCAGTTCCATTGTTTGTTGATCACCAAATGCGTGTGTCGCTAGCTTGAATGTGTGTGGTTTTAGTAGTACAGTTACTTGGTCTTGTCTATGTGAACTATGTGAACAAAACTGAGTTAAAAACGTCGAAGATAGCTGCGCCCACGATCACAACTTGACTTAAGGGTAAAGAGATTTAGACGTTGGCAGAAAAGCTTCTTCAGTTACCGCGACTTCTTACAGGGATTTTGACATAAATTCGATAGCTTAAATACTTAACGTCGAAATCCCGAGTCAACCAGAAATACTTAACGTCGAAATCCCGAGTCAAAATCTCACTCTAATGAAGACAAATATAAGTTCAAATTCCCATTCATTCATTCATTCATTCATTCATTCATTCATTCATTCATTCATTCATTCATTCATTCGTTCACATTAAGAATAATAACAATAATAATAATAATAATAATAATAATAATAATAATAATAATAATAATAATAACTTAATTGGCCACTCCCCATGAGGGGCTTTTCAGGGACAATGAAAGAAATAATCTAAATGAACATAACAGCTCTAAGACCCCCAACTGGTGGGGAGGCAGACCAGTTGGCTATTTACAAGCGTGGCTGAGGAGTTGAACTCGGGGCTACTAAGAACACCTCCAGCTAATACTCAGAGCGGGACTTGAACCCGGGATGTCCGGATTTCAACTCCGGCGCCCTAACCACTTGGCCACACTGCTGAGTTAACTGAGTTTGGTCGCTTTAGTTTGTTACCGAGTACTTTTTGGAAAAGGTTGTCTTTGTTTTTTGCTTGCCGACTGTCGGGCACATTTTTACAATAGAATCGCAAAAATCATAATCATGGCTGTCTTTCTCTTCGGTTTGTTGACTGTCATACCAAGCAAATATTTACAATATCTCTAAACCTTTTACTCTGGTTACTTTACAATGTTACAGTAACTTGTAACAGTTTTGTCTTCGTCCTGACAAATTCGCCTTTAATTAGTCGACTTCACGTTCCAGTTTTAAGGCGTACAACTGCATGGCAGCTTTCTAAAATGCTTTACGGGCTTCATGTAAAAAACAACCTCTTATCAAACGTTTTTGGAATACTTCATTTTAATTTGTTTACATGATTTGCTGGACTCAATTTCTCCAAGATTGCTATCTTTGAAAACTATTCGCTTGTCTTTCCTTATTAAAAGCCCAAAAATGACCGTGTTAAGGTGTTTCCATTCACGATATGATAAACGGCTCTTTGATTTGTTTAGTCTTTCAAATTTCAGTCTTTGTAGTGACAAGTTCAATTCTTTAAAATATCCCACATTTCTCTTTTGACATAACTGAGGCACAATCAAGCACTGCTCAATAGTTCAAATTGTTACATCTCAGGATCCTACAGGTTTTCTTCTAGCCAAAGACTGGAGTGTTAAAACCACATCTTCAAAGAGACTCACGTCATTTCTCTCAAAGTGAGCTGACCTTCATGTTGTAGAAACCAAAATCTTGAAATAAAATTGTCTTGTTCTTATAGACTACTTGGAGAAGAGGAACATTATCCTGGCAACTTCAGTTCATTCTAATAATAAGTCAATCAGATAAGCCGCATTCCAATAAAAGATGGGCACTTGAGGTTAACTTATGATCACGTTTGTTAAGCGGGTGGTCTCATCATAAGCGAATTAAATTTGTGATTTGTGTGGCATTGATCTGCGTTCTCAGAACCGTTTTGAGGCGCAAGGAACTCTCTGACGCAAAAAGACATGTCGGAGCAGAAACCAGTAGCGTTTTACTAATACCGAAAAAAGGTAAGAATTGCTACAGTTAGGATGAAGAAACAAAACATTTTCTTTGGAGATTTTCGTATCACTGAGTACATCACTGAACATACGCCCTCATGACCCTTTCGGTAAATCTCCCACATGTATATTTTTAAAAAGGCATTCATAAAGCTCCAGAAACACGTTGCGACTGATTGAGGGCAATAGGGTCGTAGTGTGCGTCACTTTTAATACGTTTTTCGGCACAAATATATCTTCTTCTGCATGCATCGCAGAAGTTGACGACGATCCCGACTTCTCTGAGCTGCCGAAAATAAGGAAAATGAGATATTCAGCGTCGGTTGCAGCATTCTATAATGAGTTTTGTACACGGAGTTGAAAAAATTGTTGGAGGTAGCGGAAGTAAAACGGTAACCATCGCCATACCGCCGAAGCGACGATTTGGACCTAATCATATGAGTTTGCTCGCACTTTGAGAACTATAATGTTTCTGATATACAGCTAAAGTTCAATGCACTGTCGTTATGACGACAGTTCTGAATCATCAGTATCGCTAATCTACCTGAATATGTTTATTCCTATATATAGCTTTAGTCCCACACAAAAATACTGATAAAGCTCCAAGTGGTTCATCAGTAATATCACGGGACAGGTTAAGCCTGCAAAACACGCGGTCGCGATGTTCTCTCAAAATTTAAATGATCCGTGTCTCCACATATATACTGTTATAAAATGCATCTTTTTCCAGATTCTTTGGTGTCGACAGTGCTTTATACAAATAAGACGTGCATCTGTGTTGATTTGCACTCTCCTTTCGCCTGAGCAGTGCTGCAACACGGTGGGTTAATATTGCAGGATTACCAAAAATCGGCTTTAACAAAATATCCCACTATCATAACATACCAATGGTTTAAGATCGAACTTTCATGATTTAAGACCCTTGCTTCGAGAAATGTCGCACTGGAAGCAAAACAACATGCTACTTTCCACGTCGACAACTTGATTCGAAAAAAAAGCAAACATGCGTGTAGCGGTACAGAAGGTCCAAATAGGAAACAAAGATCTAGGTGCACATGAATTGTGACGGTCCTGTGTGAATTTTTTTTCTTTCAGTAAACTACAATTAAGAACATTTGATTTACAAGTATTCCGTAACATCAAGGTTGGCCAATTTAGCTACAGTAGTCAGTGAATGACAATATAAACTGTGTAGTTCCGCCCCTGCTGGTGACACGGACACGCTAGTCTTTTGCGAAACAAATTGCACCAATTAATTAACATACGTGACTCTGCATGAAGCTGTCACTGTGAAGAATTTTCCCCTTGAACCTTGTAACGCGATCCTTCCGTCTTTCGACTGAAACACTTGAATTTGACCATACAATTGAGAGCCAAGGAAAATAGTAATTTCATGGGGTTTGCATTCAAACGTTTTACAAAACAAAATTTGGAAAATTGATTAAGTTTGAACTTAAGGTCACCATCGGGCATGTTCACCTGTTCACTGCCTGTTGTTGTGAACAGACATACGAGTTAGTGTCAAAGCTTCCTATCGGTTAAGGATGTTTCAGTTCGCCTTTCTTTGGCCTGTTTGTGAAAAAGGAAGGTATTTTAAGCGGTATTTGTCTCTTAAAAGAAGGAATTCTTTAATAATTTTATAACCTTTCTCAAATTATCCAATGTATCTGATAATCGTCGGGTATTACTCGTGGTTGAAATATTTTCACCATTGTACGCTAGTGACAGGTATTTAATTACTTCTGACATGCAGAAACATAGAAAGTGCTAGCTCCAGAGAAACTATCTCAAGGCCAACCAGTGTATTAAATGTTTATTTAAGTTGCGTTGACAATCCTCGGGTTGAAGCAACGAATCGCAGGGATGCCTTCGAAAAATACCCAAGGTAAGACAGACAAGGATTTGTAAATTTCTTAGCTTTTGCCAAGTGTCAACTCGGCAGATGAGCGCTATCTATGAGAGTTTTAAGCGCCTGCTGTGAGTTGCTCTGTTTCTGTTTATGGTTTATGAGTGTTAAAGACCGGGAAGGATTCGGATAAGTTCAGTATACCCAAGCGTGGAAAACAGATAAAAACTAACGGGGGAAAAGCCAGGAAGACTAAAACAGATGGAATGTTTTTTTTTTCCTCTGAACTCGCAACTTTTAAACCACCGGTGCTTTCTGTTTACTATACTGGAGATGCAGTTGAGATGAGCCTTGAGTTTAACGTTCGGTATTGCAAGAAATGAACCTGAATATTTCTTATGTCACCCAGTTTTTGGGTTCATTTTTCATGAAATAATGAGGTTTTCATTGTATATTAAACTCTGCTTAGGCATACAATTTACTTCATTTAAAATGTTTATATATGTGTCTTTCCTTAAGTTGTATATACTCTGGAATTGCAACCTTTTGCGTCTTTAATTTGGCAGAATTTTAATTCATTGTTAATTATCACTGGCAAACGACAAATTTCTCTTCTGCGGGTTCTATGGTCCTTCAGTTGCTGGTGCCGATTGGGTCTAGTGACATCGAACATTTTGCTGGCTTGAAAATTTGAAAACCAGGCTTTACGATTTTGACTCAAGAAGCAAGCGGTGGATTGGCCACCGAGATTCCTCAATACTTCCTCAGTGCAGTGGAATTCCAATACTGACGAAGTGTCAAGCGACTGGCAAAATATGTTCGATATACGGGGGTTCGTTATATCCTGGTTCCTTTCCAAACATTTTACCATATCACTGAGCTGAAGAATATGGTTTGTTGTACTGAGGGTTTCCATGCACTGTACTGTAAATGTGCAAAGCTACCAAATTGTCAACTGGGAAAAGGGGGGAAAAACAGCACGTCGGGAAAGAAGGCAATAGTCTCAGTAGTTCTTATTTGAACATTCCGCAACTTAACGATTTCATGTAAATCGCCTTATATACAGAATCGTTGGAAACTAACGCTCAAAGGCTTTCTTTTGAATGGTCACACTCTAGGATTTCAACCACAAACTTGAATGTTAGAGACGCCACTATGTAAAGCTTAATAAGCAGCACCATAGGGAAAAATTCGGTCGCCTTAGTTAATTAAGGCTACAGACTGATTAATGCACTGCTCCAGGGCTCCACTGACGGAAAAATCGCACCTTTACAGAGCCATTACTTACATCCAGGTTTCCATTCTGAGAATAAGCATACTTCGGGATTTTATCCACCAACTACAGTAAAAAGCTATCACAACAGTACTACATCACCCGCGGTAACGACTGTTTTGTGTACGTTGTCTTGATTTCATTTTCACCAGGGATCAAACCCAGGCTGACAGAGACGTCAGAAATTATCATCATCATTTTATTTGCCTCATCAAAATATACAAGAAATTTACAGCTTTGTTTTTCTTTTTGGCGAAGAGACCTCAAGAAGCCACCGGACTATGAGAGAGGCCACCTCAAATGTCATTATACTTACAAATGGCTGCTGTGCATGTGCAGCTAGACTAATTGAGGGTTATTAAAAAGACGGCTTTTTCTTAAAGCTAGGAAAGCCTGATAAACAGGTAATTGACACTGGGAGAGAAATCCACCCGGCCTCCTGCCCCTCGTACCGCTGATCTTTAACACTGACAATCTCCTTCCTTTTTCCTTCTAGTAGAATCGATCTTGTCGTTTCAGATTTCTTGCTTCACTTTAGCCTATTCCAGGCGTTCAGGTAGTGGAGCGCGAGCGAAAAAGAACGGGAAAAACGAGGGGAGAGTGGGAAAGAGGGCCCTCTTTCCCAGTCTCCCCTCGTTTTTTCCCGTTCTTTCGTTCGCTATATTTTTCGTTCACTCCACTTTCTGAACGCCTGGAACAGGCTAGCTCCACGTCTACTTAAACAGCCTTGCTGCTAAACTAATTAAACGTATCTCAGCAGCATAAAATGCTCCTCTTTGCTTTGTTTGATGCTACAAAAAAAAGACCGTTTCCATGAATATGAATATATGAAATGATCATATATTTGAACTGCGGATAAAGATAGAATTATATGCAGACCATCGCAGTGAAGATGTTTCAACTTAAGCAGTTGAAAAGAAGGAACCTGAAAAAATTCAGGCTTGAACGCTGACAATCTCGTAACCACAATGGTATCGCGGAGGTCATGGGTTCGATTCCCGTTCAAGCCTGAATTTTTTCAGATTTCTTCTTTTCAGCTGCTTAAGTTGAAACATCTTCTTTTTCTTGTATTTTTTTCTTTCTTTCTTTCTTCTTTCTTCTTTGGGGGGGGGGGGGGGGTGGGAGGAAATGGCGGAGACACTGAGACTGCCTGTGAGTCATCTCCTTCTTACTCGGTCCAACCCTCCTCGGTATTGCGACATAAACGCATAAGAAAAAACGTCAAATTCGCCTAATTAAAAAGTCGCGACGTCTTAATTGGAGATCCAAATAAGCTTTGGTTGACGGAACAATTTGGTTTGCCGGTACATCTTAACCTTGAAACACCAGTATTCCGAATCACCAATCATGCACATTCGAAAAAAAATTAAACGATTGTTGGTTAGTATCAACCTGGGCAGGCACCGTACTGGCATACGCACATATTACCGACAAAAAAAAATGATAAATTAATGACAATTTGCATGGTTTTAAAAATCAGTCGACGATTGAAGTCTGACAAGTAAGTGGGAAATTATGAAAAGGCCCACGTTTATTTACTGAATTACTGTTATTAGGAGCCTCCTGCTGTTATCCGTAAAATCACGCGTTTTGGGGTGTTATCAATCATCACAAGACGGCCCAGTTTAAGCTTGGAAAACGTATGTTAATTCCTAACATACCAGCAAATTTCTTCGAACGCGTTTCCCTAGTACAATAAAGTACATGGTCACGTTTTTGGGACGTACCTCTGATACGTGCCATTAAGCACATGGCCGGTCACATTTTGAGGACGTACCCTTATCAAGGCATCGCTCGACAACATTATTATGACAGTTTAATTATTATTATGTACCCTTTTTTTATGACTGCGCGGTGCTTGAATTAGACGGGATATATATATATATATATATATATATATATATATATATAGAATAAATTCATTACAAATATTCATTAGGTTTGATGATATCCTAGATAGGTTCAGATTCTTTCTGCAGACAAGCTTACAAGAATAATAAAATTCAATTGTTCTTCTCATAGCAACATGGTGTCAATATTAAAATGTTTGAAGTTTCTATGCAACTTGTTTTCAAAAATAGAGAACGCCCAAAATTAAAAACAGGCGATAGGAATATCGAATCCTTCAAATGATCGATTTTGTTTGTTTACAGTTTGTATTGGTTGTTTTTTCTCGTCGTTTCGCCCGGGCTTGAATCAGGCAACATTCATTGTAATAATTGTACCCTTGACCTCTCACACAGTTCACAAGATCTGAGGAATTTTTAGCCCCCAGCGATGGGCTTAACAATGATGATAAGTTGGGACTAATATTATTTTCAGTGTATTTAGAGGGGGTCTCATTTTGCTCTTTCATTAGAATCCGTAGACAAGGACTCGAACAGACAAGTTATGAAGACCAGAAGAAAACTCGGCCTTAGCACTCAGGTCAGTCTACGAAACATTCGGATTGCTGTCATGGGACAAGATGGCGTGGGGAAGACAGGTACGGTTAATGAATTAGTTCACGCTAGTTTATCGACAAGAGTCGGTGACTGCAGACCGGTTCCGCCACCCACTCAAACATAAAAGTACATTTTGTTGGTTACTTAAAACTACTTCAGCAAACGATTTAGAATTTAAACGATATGGCCCACCCAATTAAGTGGTCATTTTCCTTCCAAAGGCTATCGATCTAAAATACCTTACTGAAAACCTTGCAGAAGATATTATTGATGTTATCAAGACACGAGCGTGTTTGCACGTATATGTACGATATGCTATTGCTACTCATGAATATTTTATTGTGAAGCCCGGCCTCTTGTTTAGGCAACCTGTCGAATGCTGTTACGGAACTTTCAAAGAAAACAAATTAAGAAAATAAGCGTAAAGAAGTCAAAGATCTTCTTCCACTGAAGAACGTGCCTTCACCGGTTATGACAAGAGCTGAAATACAACAAACAGTTAGAGACAACAGCCAGCAGATCTAAGATTGAGAACATTTCAAACGACATTCAAATACTTGCTCCAGGAAAAAAGGAAGGAAGCAGTTTCTAGAAAAGGAAAACAAGGAACATGCTGTGCAAATGAGGGAGAATTCGTTCTTTTTGTCTACCTTGGATTAGATCAAGTTGAATAAACTTTTTGTTAATCACTCATTCATTTTATTTTTTGTTTATTTTTGTTTCGTATAAATTGCCCATTTATTCTTAAATCTTTAAATTCAATAATTTAAGTACTTAATGATTTTTCAGCCCTTACAGTTCGCTTCCTGACCCGACGATTTATTGGCGAATATGATCAGACATTAGGTAGGTGTTGCTAATTTGCAATATTTGTTGCTATTTCCCTGGTAACAAAGATAATATCAGTTTTTGGTGTGCTAGAAAGACAATTACAACTAGTTAAATCTGATCTCGGATACATTGTAATTGTAACGTGTTTCCATTAGCAAGAGCTTTTGAGACGAAAGACAACACAACTCTCATTTTAAAATATTGACCAGTCCAACACCTCTAAAGGGGTTCATGTCTAACAGTTTGTTAAAAATTGTCAACACATTTTTGTTTGTTGTAAACCTAAAATAGGAAAATATGTTTCGCTGTCACGAAATTACCTCACAGTGAGAATGTTATCAATGACTCGTGATTTGTTCCGAAAAAGTCACGCGAAAGGAGAAAGAGAAACAGCTTGGGGCAAATTTCTTCCATCGTTGAAAATTTGTTAACACAAAAGAGGTGATCTACAATAGTTTGTTAAATACATACAAGACCTTTTTGCTTGTCCTAAACCTCCAAATAGGAAAATATTTTCATTGTCAAGAAATTACCTCACAGCAGGAAAGTTATTACTGCTTAGACGCTCCGGATGCGAAGGTGTAAACATCCAAACAGAATCCCGCGGTTAACTCATGATCTGTGCTGCGAAAAAATCACGCGAAAGGAAAAAAGCAAAGGTCTGCATAGGACATGCAAATTGTTACAAACGTTCAAAAATTGTTGAGGCATTTGTGCAAAACATGACGTCTTAGACTGAAAAATTCACCCTTGGTGAATCCAGTAACGAGTTTCCATTTCTATTGAGCAACCTCTGGAGCTCGTTACAGACTGCTGAATCAATTGTCAAGAAGCTATTTTCATTTAAAATCTTTCATTTGCTGATACAGTGACTGATTCTATTTTCACAGAAACGACAACCAGACATCACATTGACATTGATGGAGAATACGTAGCTTTGGACGTTCTAGACACTGCAGGAAAGGTAAACATTTTAAATACCCCATTCGGTCTGAGATAGGGTAATGTTATCGAGCTCTGGACTGCAACCCCCTCCACCCACACAAAATTTCCATAAGCTCCCCTCCCCCCCCCCTCCACTCCCCTGACTAATTTACAGAACAAGTGTGCCACTCTTGAAATTGCAATGCCCTACCAAGCATCGAAGGGTCTCCGGCATACTTGAGTTCCAGTGCATAGCATGAAGAGGCTGTGTATTCGTGCGTCGGACTTTTGAGCCGAATGAAGGACAGTGGTTGAAAACCTGGTCTTCATTTCGGTGTTTTCTTTTTGAAGAGACGCTGTTTTTTCCTTCCAACTTGCAACCGACGCAACGGCGTTGGGTTTTTTTGCGAGACAAGTAACAGCCTAGTACCCATCCTAGTACCCAGGCGTTCTCCTCCCGCTCACTAGCCTCGACTTGGTGCAAAATGTGGTGACGTCACCGAACTGAGGTCCGTCAAGAAATTCCGCGCCAAGTCTTGTGAGTGAGAAGAGAACGCCTGGGTACTAGGCTGACAAGATATACGCTGCAACCTATCTTGTTCTACTTTTCCTTCAACTCTCAGCGAGATTTTGCTTTGCGAGTTGCCGGAAAAGTAGACTAGTATTCTACCTTTCACAACATTGCCAGGTGAGTTGCACCATGTACCATAAATGCTCTCGTCGGTGTTGAGTTGTAAGTTACAAGAAAATTAGCCCGCGTGTAACAGCTTATTAAGACAGTACTAAAAATTATCCCTCGAGTTCCACCTATAACAAGATACATGCTATAAAACTGTAAATGGTTTGAACCCAGGAGTCATATCATAATTCGGTAAATTGTGATCGTTCGTGTGAGTGTAGTCCTGAGAAGGACTGTTTGAGGTGACATTGACTGACGTTTCGACAACCTGACCGGAAGTTACTTGACTCTAATGATGACTTCCGCTCAGGTTGTCGAAACGTCAGTCAATGTCACCTCAAACAGTCCTTCTCAGGACTACACTCACCCGGACGATCACAATTTACCGAATTATGATACATGCTATAGGTAACTCTAGCATCCAATCCAAGAGAAGAGATGTTGCTAGTCGCTCCACATTCGTACACTACTAGTTTGATACTATTGAAAAACAGCCTTTCCAGCTTGGGTCAATCAGATGTACACGTGCATGTCATTGTTCGAACGCTATGGGTTTCTGAGCAGAAAGAAACCTTGACACAAACAGGACTTTATTGCTTTAGCTGATACTTTTTTTTCTGTCTTTCAGAATACCGAAGAGAAGCTTGAAAACATCATCGGATATGCGGACATATTTCTTGTTCTGTACTCCATCACTGATCGCAACAGCTTTCAGGAAGCAGGAAAGATCGTCAAGTACATACGACGTTACAGAACTCTTGATTCCAGCAGCATCATTATTGCTGGGACCAAGACGGACTTGGAACATTTTAGAACAGTTCGTGAGACAGATGGATCCCGCTTAACCTACTCACTTAACTGCGGGTTTTTCGAGATATCGATATCTGAGAATTATGGAGACACTTTGAACATGTTTAATGATATTTTGAGACAATATTTGAACGCCCACCCCTCGCATGAATCATCCTCAGTGACTTCAAGTTGTCCTTCCCCAACTCCTCCGAGTCCGTTGTCGCCGCACAAAGAAATTAAGTCTCCTTCTTCCTGGGCGAAAGTGAAAGGGCTTAAAACAATGCCTTTCAGAAGGAAGTCTACACAGACACCAGCTTGCTAGTTACACCTGTCTAACCCAGCTTACGATCATGTACAGTGGTGTAAAAGGACTGGAGTGTGGAACTGAAGAAACGAGGTTGCGGTTGAATGAATCGCAGCCGACAGTATTGTACATTACTTCTCAGGGGTTCAGGGCCTTCAAACTAATGTAATATTCAATAGGTGTACATAAAAAGCTTAGCGTGGAAAAAGTTTTCTGTTTTACAGTCATCTCTAAATAGAGAACAAATGCTGTTTTGGATGCACTGAAACCTGACTTGAATTACAAGAGAACACTCACTGACAGTACCACTGTGGCACGTTGTAGTGTTTCAGCGAAAAAAAAGCGTCGTAATCGACGACTCGGCAAATTGCACTGTGATGAAGTACAAGAGCCACCAGGTATGACCAGTAAGTCTTTTGATTGGCTCCCCGTTGATTCTTACAGTGAGAGTTATGAAAAAGCGATTTCTCTTTTCGTTTGTTTGGTTGTTTTTTAAGCCGTTTGTTGGTTGGTTACCTGGTTGTGATGTTGAAAGACACTGTTGTATCTTGCTTGTTTTTTTTTTTGTTTTTTTTTTTACCTTGGGTGTATTATATTAAACGCAATCTCCAAAAGCTCTAACTTGTAAGACATTAATGAAGTACCACAATTTTTATAATTAATTGCCGTTAATAATTTTTCCTGTATATAGAACATCGTAGGTGTATTGTATATCTGTAAATAGTACCTGCATTTGTAATTATTTTATTTTTTCTTCTGAATGAAGAATATGAAATAAATAGTCATTTTTAAAATTGTAAGGCTTTTTATTTTTACTTTGACCAGTAAGTCTTTTGATTGGCTCCCCGTTGATTCTTACAGTGAGAGTTATGAAAAAGCGGTTTCTCCTTTCGTTTGTTTGTTTGTTTTTTAAGCCGTTTGTTAGTTGGTCACCTGGTTGTGATGTTGAAAGACACTGTTGTATCTTGCTTGTTTTTCTTTTTTTTTTTTTTTTACCTTGGGTGTATTATATTAAACGCAATCTTCAAAAGCTCTAACTTGTAAGACGTTAATGAAGTACCACAGTTTTTATAACTAATTACCGTTAATAATCTTTCCTGTATATAGAACATCGTAGGTGTATTGTATATCTGTAAATAGTACCTGCATTTGTAATTATTTTATTTTTTCTTCTGAATCAAGAATATGGAATAAATAGTCATTTTTAAAATTGTAAGGCTTTTTATTTTTACTTTAAGGTTACTTGTTATTTTTGAAGCCTATAGAGTTTACTTCTCCTTTACTGGATATAACAAATCGAAGCCATAAATGAAAGCTTTTCGTCGGCAAGCTGAGCCACACCCGTAAACACAATAACTGTAATGCTGTACTTCACCCGGCAACACAACAACTGCGCCGTTTTGACTTCCTATATAGCAAACCATGCTCGTGTTCATTTCCCCAACGATACTACTAGAGTGGACCATTTAACACTAATCAGAGGCTGACTAATGAGTAAGGCGGCAGTTCACACTTTAACTCTGTACTAACAGCATCAAAATCTGAGTCACGTGATGGTCTGTAAGGTGGTTCTACAATTTTGAGTTTATTATGCTTAACTTCTCGGCCTTTGTGTGGATAAAATCCTAACCTGGAAAGTTTGGCCATTCAAATGGAAGCTAACAAACCCGAAGCGTGCAATTGTTATATATTCGTGTCAGGACGTTTTCACAGACCAGTTTATTTTTAGATTGAATTTCCCTCGAATTCAAAGTCCCCAAGAAGGCTTGCTAACTGATTATAAGCTTTGTAAATTGTTTATCAGCCTTACGTTAAGAATCGGGCATTTTAGAAGGAGAAAGAACCATGGAAGGCCGCCATTTTTGGTGGGATGCGGACGTATGCTGAGCGAGAGTTAAATTTTCGCGGGAAATAGTAATTCAAAACCTGACTGAAAAAATTAGTCTGGGAAAACGCCGTGACATAGGCTTAATAGTATGGGAGTTGTACACTCCGGGTTGTGGGCTCCTGCTTTCCTGTAGTGTTCTTTATCGCTCTAAACAAGGTGGTCTTATCTTTCGGAATCTGCGAATAGAATCCTAAAGCGTGGCTACTTAAGGAAAGCTTTTGAGCAGTACTTTCCTGTGATACTGTTTGTCTTTTACTTATGAGTTGCATCATGTCCGTTCATTTCAATTTCATTCGCTTGGGTCGTGCAATTACAGGATTAAAGATGGTTCATTCTGGCAAGTCTCTTTCCAAAGGAGCTCAGTTAGGGGGTTCGAAGGGCCGATTTAGACGTTACGATTTTTCCTTGCGACTGTAGTATGCGACTTGCTCACGTCACGTCTACAACATGAATCGTGTCTCTGACGTGTCGTCTAAATCAGACTTACAACATCTTCCCGACAGTCGCACACAACACGAAAAATGTCATAGAATTTTGAAACATGTTTTAAAACCCTACGACAGTCGTAGCCACCATCAAAATGTTAGAATGTCGAGTTGTATACGGTCTTTGCTTGGCGCGAGCTCGAGCAGCGCGCGCTACAAAAGTCGCATACGAAAGTCGTAAGAAAAACTCGTACCGTCTAAATCGGCGCTAAAAATAACACTCCCGTACTTGAAAGAGGAGCGCTCCTACTAATCGTCTCCTGAGAAAAGTCAACAATTGAGTTTGAGAGTGGGAATCGTAAGGTAATAGTAGCGTACTTCGACCAAAATATACAATCTCATTTACTGAGTTTCTAGAGACACTGTTATTTGTTACTAAGTAAAAGTAATGCTTCGATCACGTGACAAATCCTGCGTAAGTTCCTCGGACCGTGTAGCACAGTACTCGTCAATGGTTTCTCTTACACTCGACATCGCTCTGTTCCTCCCTACATTTTTTTCTATAATCTCCATAATCCTTGTGTGAGACGATCGTTTCACCCCGCTCAGCGCCTGCTGGGTCATTTTACGTCTCATTGTGTCTCGAATCGTCTCCAAAAACACATTTTCCACATCCTTGTAGCTTGTCTTCGTGGAGACCTCATAAAAGGAACAGTTCATGTCTTTAGAAAGCTGAAGTCCTTCTTGTGTAGTGACTTCTCTGTCGTTTTCTGCATCCTTCTTGTTTCCTACAAGCACTAAAACTGGGCGATCAGGGGCTCGGACTTTCTCTAGATGCTCCCTTAGTGGGATCAGTTCTTCGAAGCTTGAGCGGTCGTTTATCGCGTACACCAGCACAAACATGTCTCCCCACAACGTATGAACATCACTGCTCTCGATGAAGTCCTACCAAACAGGACAAAAATTAATTTCATTTAAACATGCATGAACATTCAAACCTCCTACAGGGGAACTTGACAAGAGCGGAAGTCTTCTAATGAAACGTAGCTGGGGTGCACACATCAATTATGCGTCGGGCATAATTTGGTGCACAACACTATAGTTGGAGCATCAGTCTTTGTGCTGCCATTTTGTACCTCGTTTCCTTGGTTACTCAGGGAGTGGCGGCGGGGGTGGGTTAAACATTCACACCGGTGTACTAATAGCCTCCCACGCAGTCGTTTTTAGGGGAGTCGTATTACCCTCCCTTTGTGGGGAGGAGGGTAATACGACTACCCTACAAACGACTGCGTGGGAGGCTAGTGTACTAAGAGCGTAATGCTTACAGACAAGTATCGCGGTGCATAACAGTCCGTTTTCAAGGGTAACGCCAGGGAACATAGTCCTCAGATGTAGGAGCATACGTCAAGCCTAGAGGTAGCTATATAGTGACAAAGAGAAAGCGAAGAACGCTCACCAAGCCGATGTTTCGGCCATTCATTTTATCATGATAAATATATATATATATATATATGAATATCGTATATTAGAACTGCGGGATGAAGAATTAAATGTGAAGAAGACCATCGCAGTTATAGATGCAACTTTTGCAGTTGCGAAAAGGAAGCCTGAAAAAAATTTCAGGCTTGTATCAGATTCGAACCCTTGACCTCTGCGATAGGTTAGAGCGCTGCACCAGTATCGCAGAGGTCAAGGGTTCGAATCTCATACAAGCCTGAAATTTTTTCGGGCTTTCTTTTCGCAACTTCAAAAGTTGCATCTATAACTGCGATGGTCTTCTTTACATTTACTTCATTTTATCAGTGTAGGGTATCTAGCTTAGTATAAAAACCTTGTAGGTGCAGCAATTCATCTACATATTGCGCAGCATTTCTCTGAGTTGCTGTTCACTTTATCCCTTTTTAAAATGAAATTTCAGATGATATTTTCACGTCACCGGAGCTTCCTTTCTCAATGGAAATAATGAAATGCTCATGTTGAGAAATTGTGGTTTAGGGAACATCGGGTGGGGTGGGCAACTTGAAGGCCACAATACGAGAAGTTGTCTTTTGTTCAGCCTTACGCATGAAAAAATAGTCAAATTAGGGTGCAATTGGGTTACATGTTATGATGAAACTTTAAAAACTGTTGTACTGATTTTTAACGGACCTTGCCTCCTGACTCGAGGATTTCAACTCGTACTTCTTCATTTTCCAGCTTTGTATGATGATGATACATAAGACCTATAAAATGATGGAACATATAGTAGTGAGATTTATGATCAAGATAAACCCACTCTCCTTTCCTTTCTTCGTTTCCCGCTTCTTTGTCCGTCTGTGAAATAATTGTAATAATTGATTCCTTATTTCCCGCTTGTTCTTTGTACAAGTATTTAAGCTCTTTATAAAAGATCGTCGGAACTTCACAAAGGAAGGAGTTGACACTCAAGAAAAGAAAAAACACAGAGCACTAATGAAGAAGAGAAAGGCACGTAAAGCAAGGGAATCCTCAAACTGACAAAACGGGTGAACACTTATCCCCAGCTAGGGAGGGGAGAGGCTGGTGTCACTTGTATTCATATCACAGCCATCCGGCCTTTTAAAATGAAAAGCAAGCAAAATTGCCACTTTCAACGGGACAAGCGAGTAGTTCTATGACATTTTTTTTTTATTGGTATAGTCGTCAACCAAGTCTATCGATCGAATAAACTTAGTCATGATTTGCAAAAATGAACAGTTCTATATGGAAAATAACATTGCATCTATTAATTCTGTTTGCATTTAATTTCGGTTTAATTTGGGTGGACCCTAGCTCAAAGGTCAAAACATTAACCGAGAATTCTCAATAAACCCATCTTAAGGTTGACATTCAGAGAGGAACAGTCATGAATGGATCTTACCTAGACAAGTGTTTTCCTGCTAAATTATACTTGAGGATTCAAAAATTATCTCTTTCTCTGTGTGTATGTAGATTCGTGATTCAGTTACAAAACGTTAGGCTTGATGGGTTAAAGTAAACTTTACGAGCTGCAATATTTATTTAGATGATGTGGGAGTCTGCTGAATACGAGTAAATTCGAGTAGGTGAAAGATGAAGGTTTGTAAATGGAATTATATCAATTATAAAAATACATTCAAGGAGTTAGGAAGAGGAAAACAAGTAATCTGTGAACAGAAGTGTCATTCTTTGTCCCCATGCTGCATTATTTGCTGCTTATGAACGGCTTAATTTTTATCGTGTTTAAATAAAGGATGATGATGATGATAATGATGATGATGATGATTGTACTGTTTGACGCTATATAGTTTCTAAATTATTATTATTATTATTATTATCATTATTATTAATTGTTATTTATGTCATTTTTCCCCGAAGTTTCTCCTTTGAAAACTAAGCATTAAAGTCGCCCTAAAACAGCCTAAAGAACGGACATGAAGAATGTATAGACCACGGAAGGACAGTAATAAAGACATTTCTATAAACACAACATTTCTATAAACACAACATTTCTATAAACATCAGTTCGTATTTCTGGCTGCTATTCCTTAATAGAAATTTGCAGTTACGAATTGCAACAACCCTCATTCATAGCCTGCACACTTATGAAGTTCTAACGATTATGGTTACATTCTCCAGCTGTTTCAATTCGCAGCTTATCAAAGAAACATAACTGAACAAAGTATGTGGAAAGGTTCCTTTTCCTTATCTGCAAGTACAATCTCCTCTTGTGGGTTGAAAAAATAAATTGGTTTATCCCCTATAGGGAACTTTGACATTGCGGATCCTAGCAGTATGCAGGACGCGTGTCACCACGTGCTCAGTAAAGATGACCTATGCTCGCCACGAGTCTCCCAGTAGCTCAGTGGTTACAGCGTCCGACCGGAAGGTCATGGGTTCGATTCCCGTCGGGGACTCAGATTTTCTCTTCGTCCCACGCTCGCGACATGTTGATTATTCCATGTTTTTCTTAATAAATTTCATATTTTCTTGACAACCGTCCATCAGACAGCGTTTGAAGGATTTCCGTTGTGTGTTTTGTTTTAAAATGAAGCTGTATGAAAAGTATTCTGAGAGGTCAAAGCAGAGAGATAGGCCCAGCATGCGCGGGGCTTAATCCTCGGAACACTGGAACACGAGAATTCGAATTAAAGGGACGACCGGGTTAATTAAAGGGGTCTTCACACATAAAAAGACAGCACGAGCTTTTAGCTGGTTTGGGCCACTGTACATCACGTGAAAACACGTGGCAGCCAATCAAACGCCAGAAATGGAGAATGATCGAATTCCACGATAATTTTGGAATTATATAAGCGGCTCTAATTTTGAATACTTCAAAAGTACTTAGCAGTACTGTGTTTCCTGTACGCATGTGTTGCTGTTATTATGCTGCACAAGGTGGTTTTTTACTTTAAAAGCATGCTTTAGAATTTTTTCACACTGAAATCTATGTGGCACATAATTGAGTTCAGATTTTTCCTTTTTTGTGTGTGTTTATTTTGATCATATTAAACTTTGAGCACTCTAGACGTCAAACATTCTCGTTCCCAGAGCCTACGATCTGTTTTGTCAGCGGTGGGATCGTAGGGCTCTGGTATCAGCCATTACCGGATGTCGTGAAATTCACGACATCCGGTAGCGCATGTCTAATTCGTTAAGGTGCTGTTGCGCCTGCTCCGTTCTCGTCCGTGGAGCTCTGGGCATGACATCTGACAACAACTGAGAAATTTGAATTCCTATCGATCGAGTTGTGGTGCTTTATGGATCGAGTAAAAGCTGTTCGGGACCCTCTTAATCTCCTGCAATTAGCGGAAAACCTGGAGTTTTAAAAGGAACAAACTTAAGAAGCTGCCTTTCGTGCCGTAGTTGTTCAGAAGAACGATTGTCCCTGCATTTTGCTCACGGGTTTTGGATTTGTATCTTGCCTGATTAAAGGTATAATGTTATTGCATTTGCGTTATATTGAATTGTACAGTTATTTTATTACATTCGTCTGGTTTCTGTTGTATGAGAATGTCAACTGTGTACTTTTCGTTTCGCCACCCCTAAACGCTATACTGCATTACGTTTTACCCCATCGAAAATTTCCAGAAGCATTTGGTGCCCAAGTTTTTAAACATCGACATCAAGAGGTCATTACAAAAGTTGATGAGACAGTTACATGTAAGTTTATTTATGGACAAGCTGTAGTTTTGTAGAAAATGCTGTAGCGAGGAAAGAATCGCTGGCATTTAGCGACAATCTCAACACTTTGAATTCAAAATTTGGTCGCTTAATCTGCCCTAAGCCCCATTCTTTGCGTGGAAATTGATCAAGTCAATATATTAATTAACGCCCTGATTAATTCAATCGGAAATAAAACGTTATGCGTAGAAGCCAAAAAAATTTTACGTTATTGCGCATACAGTTTGAATCGGCCAATCAAAAAAAAAATTTTTTTGGCCGTTACCAGAGCTACACGAGACGTAATTTAAAAAAAGCCGCGTAGCTCTGGGGACGAGAATGGACGTCAAACTGATAACATAAAGTAGCAAAAGTTTCATTTCACTCAGTTTGGTTTGTGTTGCTTGCCACACTTTGTTTAGATATGCACTTCAATTCACTAAAGCCTTCTGGCGGAGAAGATGTTACCCCTGTTTCTATCCTGGCGCCATCATGAAGTCACCGATCCGTCTCCTTGATGAAGTAGCGCTGCTATTACAGAATCCATCCATGATGATTCTGATTGGTTGTCACTCTATTTCAGGAGAGAACCAATTAAAATGACAGGCACCGATAAGTGAAAGTTGTTTTCTCAGACAGAGCCTTATGACATTTTATGAAGATTTGTACGCAGTGTGTGATTCGGAATACACAAGTTTTCAATCCAAGGAAAGAGCTCATGATAAAGTTCGGGTAAACGAAGATCACCTCTGTCTCCGATCACATTAGTTAAGTCTTACTACGTCTTCTTTTATTTTTGGCCAAGAAACTGAATTCAACTATGCGTTTAAGCAATTCCAATTTTTTCAACTGCCGCAAAACCAAAAGTTACAAACAACACGTGACAAAGAACTGAGAGTTATAACAGGCTACCGTTTAATCTTCCACAAATCCGCTTATTTAAGCATTATGTTTAATAACACAATACCGTAATTTATTTGCACTTCAACCAGCCCTCACGCAGCCGAATATGAAGATCTTTGTCTATTCGATATTATCTGCGTATCCATCGTCTGTTTATATTTCGATCAAATCAGTGTGCCCTCTGAAGGGCACCACAAAGTTTCAGTAATTG
The DNA here is from genome assembly GCA_964030785.1 of Siderastrea siderea. Taxonomy (NCBI): domain Eukaryota; kingdom Metazoa; phylum Cnidaria; class Anthozoa; order Scleractinia; family Rhizangiidae; genus Siderastrea; species Siderastrea siderea. The sequence continues at coordinate 73,040,171 of OZ034968.1, read as the reverse complement.
CATACCGTTGTTTGCACTTGAAAAATCTTGAAAAAATCTAAAAAGAAGGCTCAATCACTCTATATGTCTATTTTCTCAAAAGCTTTTCTTTCGCCTGTACCAGTTGTCTCTCCTGGAGTAAGCACTAATTATAATTTTGTTTTACCTTTGCGGCCGCGTGACAGCTATTGATGAGTGTACTTTAGAATTTTTTGTTTTCAGTTCTTACTCAGGACGCTGTCAGAAAAGGGTCAAAAGCTCGAAATTCACTTCATCTTGAAGTAGACTTTTAAAAACTCACTCTTTATTCGAGGTCTGTTAGTTCAAAAGCTGTTATATCCGCAACATTCTAATGCACCAATTAACATTTCTCTTTTGCCCTAAAAATACAACTAACACCCCTGTTAAAATTGCTGTGGTCCCAGTGGTGCTGCAGGTTCTAATACCAGAGAATTAAACTTTTGTGAGTGGAAATTTTCCAAAATTTGCTGTCACTGGACTGAAAATTAGCATTTTCTTAGTCCTAAATTTAATCCCACCATGATTTTAATCTTAACGACCAAAAGCTTTTGATGCGAAAAAGTGATAACCTGACAGTTTACTGACCGACTTTAAACCCTCTAATCCCTAGCAATGATGAAATAATGACCTCTCTATTGTTTAATAGGAATTTCAATAAGGCAAGTTATAGGAACCAAATGTCTAATCATTTTTAAAAAGAACTTTTGATTACAAAACATCTGTACTAAGCCAAGAATTAAAAGCAATAAGACGAAGAATTTAAATAAGCTTAGCTTGAGGCTAAAAGCCCTATGAGATAAGTGGTCACATCTGCAAAGGTACTTATTTTTATTAACCTTGAAAAGACTCGTCCTTTAGTTACCGAATTATATTCTGAAAACTTTTAAATGCGCTAGTGTGTAAACAAAGATATGCTGCCTTGCCATTAAAGTGCTTTAGGTGAGAGTTGTCGGTTAGTTGTGATGTTTGCGGCTGCATGCCATTAAAGAATTTATAAAACAAATACCGAAGTTCAATCTTGTCTACCTACCGATGTTCTGGTCGTACTCTCCTATGAATCGCTTCGTCAGAAACCGCACGATCATAGCTAAGGAAGCAAAAAAGAAATATATATTTGTGTAAACACTGTTTATGAGTTGCATTAAGTGTAGCAGAATGCTACTTAAGCCAACATGAGCGACAAAAGCAATGAGAAATACAGTTGGGCATCGTAACTTGAAAAGGTGTGAATTGAACAACGTGCAAAGCACTTCAACATCATCTTAATGCCCGCCACTTGCGCATGACGTGGACGGTCATACCTGACTTTCCAACACCAAGTTTTCCCACGAGTACAAGTTTCACCAAAATCGGTTTGTTTTCTCCAGAGCGGCTCTTCAGATTTGCGTCCATGTTTGCGCAGCCCTGAGGTGGAATGTGGGCGACTTCTTCGACCTGCTCTTATCCTCTGATTATGTGTTAATTTGTCGTCATTGTTTCGTGTGACTTCTCACAAAACTGTTTGTTTTAGACACAAAAGAGTAGATCACTTTACACGACGGACAGTCGGCGGCCGATAATCACTAACTAACATTTCAATAACAGACACACCAGGGGCAGCACGGAAAAATAATCTTCAGCACTAGGTATTTTTTTCCTGTTTGGCCTCACAACCTTACCAGTAGGGGGGACTCGGAGCGGGAAGGGCTGAATAGTTTACAGGAAGCGGGAAAAGAGAGAGCGGGAAGCGGGATCCCAGGTTGGCGGGAAGCGGGAAAAATAGGAAAAAAATGCATAGCATTATTTATTTTATTATTTATTTTATAATATTTTAAATCGAAAAAAAGGCAAACAGGCGGGAGCCAACACAAATGGGGCGGAAACCGGGACTAAAAGGTACGGGATCAGGAGCTCCTGACGGGATGCGGGCCCGCATTATGCGTGCAGATTGGACCCTCCTGTCCACCTCTCCCCTCACTTACGTAATGAACCTTGACGGGACATTGAAAACAGTGTACAATCTGAATCACTGCTAAAAAAGTTCACATCAGGAGACAAGAGAGCCAAAATGTGTCTCAATGTGATCACCAAACCCTAGCGATATAATTTGAATACTTCCTGTCAAGTTCCCTTGTTTTCCTCCATGAAAGCAAATACATACAAAGATCGGGCTTCCGGTCTGACTCTTCCGGAGGGATAAATTCAAGAAGGGAAACTCCTCCTTTACCGGATTCATATTTGACAAGCTTGTAAGCATTGTAGCAAGTTTCCAGTCTAATTTGCCTGTGCAGCACATTGTACATGCCTGTAGAATGAAGACACCTCGCTCATCACTGTTTCCTTGCTTTTGGAGAGACCAGCGCTCATCAGAGATCAACTATCTGACTACCACTGAAATATAGCATGCGTGAGGTTGTCTACTTTTATAGAAAGCGGTGTCTGTGCAGCCTAGTCCCTAGGCACTCTCTTACTCTGGTGGCCGAGCGCAACGTGCCCTTAAGAGCCTGGGAACGGGTTACGTCCAGTGATACGCAGAGGCATTAGGTGACGTCATAAAAATTTCGCGCGAAAAGTAGGTGGGAGGGGAATGCCTGGGTACTAAGCTGGTGTCTGTGTTGAAGAGGTTTGACTCACGCGGTGGCACATTCAGTCACGAAATGACAAGTCACTGATTTAAGACAAATGATTGACAGTAATAACAACGATCACGTTCCCCCTTTACTTAGGCACATTCATATTCGACGTAAGGTCATACCTAAATTGATATCCCTCCCCCTTCCTTTTTAAGCCCCCACCCCATCCCACTCCACTCTTCAAATATGAATCAACAGATTGCACACCAAAAAGGGAAAAATTCTCATTATACGTGTTCCCCTAAAACTGTTCCAGGAGTTTGATTAACCCCAGCTTAAATTTAACTCTGGGTTTAATGTTCACCAAGGTCTCTGTTTCTCTTGTTTAAAGCGTTTACAGTGCTAATTTTTCATGGCAATTTGAAAGCTGCCAAAGTCAAACAGCAAACCGAAAATTTTTTAAAGAAATCCACGTGGAAAGCTATCAAAGGAAATTTTAGAATTGACACCAGTCCTTGTTAAGTGTAGTCCTAATTTAAACAACTGGGCCCAGAGTGGGAAGAGGGGAGGGGAGGGGAGGGGGGGTGGGGAGAGGGGAGGGGAGGGGAGGTGGGGTGGGGAGAGGGGAGGGGAGGGGAGGGGAGGGGAGGGGAGACAAACAAAGAAAGCATGCATAAATCAATCAATCAATCCATGAATCAACTTTATTACCGTGTCCAGCATTCTAGCTCAGTTTGAAAATTGTGCTTTCTATCCGTGACACCTAAATAAATACTTATAAATAACGTCTACATCACATGAATCAAAAAGTCATAGATTGTATTTTTGAAAACACCACTACAAAAGTAGTGGTTACAACCTTAAAATAACGTAAATTATTAAAAATTTGGAATTGCCAGAATCACTAACTGTGCAAAAATTTAACTCCAACAACCAGGCTCCTATCACTGAAATAGTCTACCGTAAACTCACCCAGATAAAGCTATTTTAATTAACGTTGTCGGATTTTAAAGCCTCGAGCTTACGAGACGACACTGAAAAGTAGTATGGGTAGCTGAAAATTGTTTGTGATTCACTGTGATTCTGCCGTTGTTGCTGCCATACGAGGGGTGAAAGTACCATAAACACTTGCCTGTGTGATTTGTTTAATGTGTAGGGGTGTGCAATAGCTAAGTTTGGTAAATTTATTAATAGATTACGCACAGCACCTTGCGGTCTTATCGCGTAGGTTTTCCGACAACTTAATTGAAATGGCTGTATGTGAAAGCACGCTGAAATTTAGTCACACTTCTAACAGCTGAGTGACATAGGCAACGTTTTCCTGTATCTCATTGCACAGCAAATGTTGCACTAAAAAAGTTGTCGCTTCTACTTCATAATCAAAATGTAATATTGTGGCACTCAAAGGGGGCAAGACAGATAGATAGATAGATAGCTTTATTCAGTAAAATCATTGCAGCCCCCCGCACCGGCTGAATTGCGATATACTGAATTGTAATATGAGCATTTTCAAGCTGCAACTTGAATTGTGACAGGTTGCAGAAAAAAGTTGCCCCTACCACTCAGCCTTAAGAAGGACAACTTGGTTTTATATATTTGTTTTCATTTTCTGTTTTTTTTTTCTCTTTCTCTTTCATTTTAACTATTTCTTGTCACAACAGGCAATTAAATATTGATTGCTGTACTTCATAATAATGTCATATGCATCCTTGCTCTTGCTCTTGACCTGCTCCCCTGGGGTAGACCGCTGGTCAATGTGAGTGCCCACATCTTGAAACTGAGGTGCTAAATCCATGACGCCTTTGGTATCATCTAGTCGGTTACCATAGTAAACACGATCTAGCCTATGAAAAAACACTAGTGTGAAAAGTATGTTTGGCTTAGTCTATGGTTTTACAGATAATAAGTGTGGCTATTTTGCCAGGGCTCAAACTCAATTTTTCAAAATTCCAGGATTTTCCAGGACCTATTCCATGACCTTTTAGCATTTTCCATGACCTAAATTTGGCCTTTTGTTTTCAAAAACTGTGAACTAGATCCACTTTGTGACCCACTATTTTTCTCTCCATGCTTTTTCGTTCTTGTAAAAAAAACTGCTGAATATACTGTGTACCATGAACTTCATTTTCCATGACTTTCCAGGCCTGGAACAGGCCTGCGACCCATTAGGAAAAAAGAAATTCCCTGACTTTTCACTGACCACAGACCAATTATCACTGAACATGCGGAAAACAGTTGTTTCGAAATATTTTTTGAAACATTACCTTACCAACAATAAAAAATCCTTATCGAATCTAGTGGCAATTAAAAAGTTAAAATTCCTTGACTTTTCACTGACTTTGAGGTAGAATTATGAATTTCCCTGACTTGATGCAAAATTCCATAACTTTTCCCTGTCCTTGAATGTGTTTTTCCCAACTTTTCCCTGACCATGGCAACCCTGTAAATTCCACGACTTTCCAGGGTTTTCCATGACCCATATGAACCCTCTTTATTCATTATCCCACTTCATTGTACCTGTGATTTACTCCAACGCTTAGTGGTAAACTGGACAAACCAGAAAACTATAGTGTAATACAGAATCCAGATATATACATATATATGTCCTCAGTGGCTGAGTCACGTGTGTGAGGACATATATACACATACTTGGCATTCAAAGGGTTAATAGTCTGAAATGCTGCTGTCTCCCTCTAAGCCACACAATTAAGGCTATAATAAGTAATAAGAAATTACCTCTATAAACTGTTGCTAGAAAAGTATGGTTTTAGTGAAAGTAGTGTTTACTTAAGACTGCCCTTCTTTTTAGCCCTTCACAACCAAAATAAACCAAGTTGCATGGCCTTGTTCACCTTGACGCCCCCATGGCTCAGTGACATAGCATCCAACTAGCACCTGGAAGGTCGCGAGTGTGTCTCCCATTAAGAGGACATAAACTTTCTTTTTGTAAGTAATTCCACCCAAGGACACTTATTCCGAAAAACAATGTCTGGTGATAGGGTTCAAACTCCCAGGCAACTAACACTTACCCACAAAGCCAGATAGCTGATGTGCACAGTGCACAAGGCTCACAGCTAGTGTAGATCTCACAGCCACTCAGGTTACAGGAATTGATGCTCTTACAAGTTTGTCTGATAGCAGTCATTTCTCCGTGTGCTGTAGGGTCACAGTCTATGATTTCTCTGTTGTAACCTTCACCTAAAAGCAATAATGTTCAACCAGTTACTTCTGGACAGCAGGGCAGATTGATACCCCTCTCCCCCACCCTTCAAAACAGTTAACCATTTCTTAATTAACTTCGTCTATCCCTCAGGATCGCAAAAGGGTTCAGGACTAAAGGGCTCCAAAACAACAAAATCTGGCCTCTGGTTCTCCTTAACTTCACTCAGGGCTCCATTTAGCGGGAACTTAGATTCCTGTTCTGCTTGCTTACACCATAGACATTTCTCTTCTACTTGCTCACAGAGAAAAATAAGAAATGCAAGCATAGATTGCCTTTGGTAAAGAATATGGATGGATAAATATTGTTAAATACATCAATTAGTAAAATATGGGTTGGTAAAACATGAAAAAGTAAGACACAGATTGTGTTGTTCCAGAAAATATCCTTACTTCCCCCACAGAGGGTTTTTTTGGTTTGAACCGCCTCCCCCCCAACTCCTCCAGAAATTCCAGTTCAGGCTCATACAATCCTTTAAAAATTTTGGCCTTTTGCTTTAAGACCCTCCTTCCCCTTAGAATTTCCAATGACCCTCTGTGGTGGGCCAAGGTATGGATATTTTCTGGAACCACACATTGGTAAAACATGGATACTACCATTTTCGTTCAACCCTGAAGAGTGATGATTTTTTCGCGTATGTTTACTTTTTAAACGTAACGGTTTTGTCTGGTTACGTGTCACTTTAGACCAATGAAACCTTGTCGGTTATGTCGCGAAACTGACAAGGTTCTTGGCGCCATTCGAACATGTTTTGTTCATATGCTCTGAGACAACCTTGATATGAGAGAGGTCACAAACATGACCAAAACATGCATGTTCCTAAATATTCTGATTCATTGACTGATTCACAACACGGCAGAACCAATTGTTCTAACAGTTCTTGAGAGACAACCAAAGCAACAAGTTGGCCTCTCACCATCTTGCCAACCTTGGCAGAAGAAGTTGAGGTCTGGAAATGAGTACGTCCAGTCACAACCACATGTCAACCAAAAACGGTTGAAAAAATGTTCTATTCAGGAACCTTAACTGTTTCAAACAAATCCAGTTTTGGTTGAAATGGTTGATCCCAATAGAACATGACCTGACCCAAGTTTCTAAAATTATGCAATCAGTTTGAAAGAGAAAGAATATTCATGAATTTGGAAACTTCATTCAAATCTTCTAACTACTGGTCAGGTGTGATGTAGGTTAAATGTAGGTTAAATGACCGCTTCAGCATCTTCCTGTGATTGCTGACAGCTCTACATAAATTTGGAGTGCTCGTACTCTCTGTATTGACCACTTCTTCACCTCCCATTATACACTTTGTTTTCCCCCCAAAGTTTTGCATTAACCTTTGTTTTTGATTTCTCTTGAGAATGTACATGTTCCCAAGAGAAACTGAAAACAATAGTTCATGCAAAATTAGGGGGGCAAACAAAGTGTATTTAGTCAAGAGATGCCACAAATTCCAGTCAAGTCCAGTCCACTAGAATCCAATCCTTCACTTACCATATTCAAACCGATGAGTGATTTGCGGGATTGCGGAAAATCAATTTAGTGCTATAACAACAAAAAGCAATATGCTCTATTGTTATTTGATGAGATGCCAAAGTTAAGTCTTGACACGTCGTTTTTTCTGCAATCCCTGACCTCAGATGACTGCTCACACGAACGCACGATTACACAGAATTAAAAACCCGCTTACATTTACCCCAGAAACTAACTGGAGAATATTCTGCTACTTATTTGCATGTCGTCTTCCCAACACTTGTCTCACTCACCGATTATTTTGCCTTCTTTCACTATCACTGCTCCAAAAGGGCCGCCATGTCCCTTCGACGGTCCTTCGTCACTGAGCTCGATTGCACGGCTCAGAAATCGCTCTTTTTCCTCTTCAGTCGGTTTGTACGAGGACATGTTAAAAGATATAATGAAACGTTCAGCCGAACGTTGCACAAATGTGGTCTTCAGGTACCCTAGGTCAGAGTCAGCTGGAGAATGTAGTTAATTAAGTCTAAGTAATCACGCGGCAGGTACAATGAATGAAGAGGCTGAGCGCCTCACCATGTCATGTGACCAAGGGTTGAGGGATTTCTTTCTTTCTTTCTTTCTTTCTTTCTTTCTTTCTTTCTTTCTTTTTTGATTGATTGATTGATTGATTGATTGATTGATTGATTGCATTTTATTGATATTTATAAGAATAGGATTTTACAAGGAAAAAGACAAAGAAAATGTTACAGGAACTGTAACACAAATCTCAATACAGAATCACACGCTACTAAAATTACAATACTATAGAAAAATTCACGCGATTCGTGCGATATCGGTTTTTCGTGTGAAATTTAACGTGGAATTCACTCGTCAGGCAGTGAATTTTTCTTGAATCGCATAGCTAAAGCCACCAAATCACTGGGCGAAACTAAACGTTTTGTATTTTTGTGAGCCGCGCCAGTGCGCAAACAATGGAAACCCTTTCAAAGTCAGGTGTCAAGATCTAGCGAATAGGAAACAAGATACTTTTAGAATGAAAACCACTTTTATTTCAAACTCGTGGAGAAAGCAGTGCCTCACATTTCACAATCTTCAGCAAAAAAACTGAAAGTACAAAATACGGAGTTATTTAAGACAAAAGATTTTATGGAAAAATTCTTTCATTCAATGAATATCTTGGATTTCCCTGCTACCATACAACTTGGCAATATGTGGCGCCGACAATCAACAACTGAAATGCTCAAGCGAAAGGGAAATTTCAAGCGTTCCGGTGTGAAAACAAGATCTACAAAAAAACCAGTAAGCGCTTTACAGTTATAAAACAATTGCATTTAAAGTATAATGATTAAGACTGGAATATCCGAGTAAACTCTTACGAAAAATAGCTCAAAAAAGCTTGAAAGTCACCATTTTAACTGTTTTTCTTTCATTGCAGAGAGTCGCTTGTTGGTGTCATGTTGGACTGAAAGTTTATGGAAATATTTACTGGAGAATTATTAAAAGTTACTCCAGTAAACATCCCGCCAACTGCCCCTGCCATCAGGTAACTAGAACTACTGGCACTGCTGTCACGGTTACACAGCTGTCACTGCTGTCACTGCTGTCACGGTAGCTGCTGTGTTGCTTGGCGGGGCGGAGCTGTTGAGAACAGTCTCCCATAAAGCATGACTTGAATCGCTGTTGGTTGTTGTCATGCTTGGGTTGAAACCGGCCAACTTATTCGACATTCGCCGCTGTTTTTCCAGAGGATTATGGCTGTAGCTGGATACGGATTCCGGATTGGCGTGGCCAGTCAGCTCTGAGATCCCCAGTGGGTCGAAATCATCAAGGAGCCCTTGGATGACTGTTTTGCGAGCACTCGAATTTGTGAATTTGCCGTCCAGGGAGGCAATGGACGCAATACTCTGCATTTGCTTTGCCAATGTATTTCTACCAATTGGAACCATCTTGTACCAGACATTGGATTTTGGACTGTCAACTGGACTCAGGTAGAAATTTCCAGGAACGTTATCACCCTTCGGACGATGGCCAACGTACTCGATAAATGCTCTGTGCGGATCTCGCTCTCCACCATCCGTCCTCCAAATCTTGTTGTTATACTTTCTCGCCCGTTTTGTCGCAGTCGGTTCGTCTCCCTGTCACGGTGAAATCACTTAGTTCACAGTCATGTTGTTCTTTAAATCTTCTCATTCCTAAGTGCATGACATTGTTCCACCATACCAGATGGAGAAGAGAGCGAGGATTTTGAAGGCCGATTGCTCCTGACGACCACATCTTTTCAATATCTTCTGTTTAACTGGTTGAGCAGCATTTGGCTTGTTGCCAAGACCTTTTTCCTTCAAATCCTTTTTCTTCATGGATAGCATCGTTGAAACTTCTTCGAACTCAATGGCTGAAGATTTTTCGAGGTCGAAGTTGTCTACTGCTGGTGGACATGGACGCTCCAGAAAGTACCTTCGTAAACCATTGCGGTAAGTTTGTAATGTTCCTGGTTCATATTCTTTGCCTTTGTTTTCTTTTGTCGTCTGCCTTATTTCTAGAAAGAAGTGCTTGAGAAGCTGCGGTGCTTCTTGCTTTGAAATTGCATCGCGATTAAGTTGTTTGCCATGTTTTTAATTTCCTTGAACCAAGACTGCAAACGGCGTACGGATGTACTTGTACTTTTTTAGTGTTTTCTGAAACCATACTGTCCTTAAAAGAGACCAGTTCGTCATCTGTATAGGTCACAATGGTTTGCTTTTCCGGAATAGATGCTTGACTTTTTTCGGCATTGATACCTGTTTGGTTTTCTTTCGCGGCGCTTGTTTGGTTTTCCTCGGTAAGAACTTTCGTTTGGCTTTCTTCCCTCGTCTCTGCCATTTTGTTTTTTTCTTCAATGCGTTTTCTCGTACTTTTGAGTGTGAGTGGTTTCTTCAAATTCTCTAAAAATTTAAATTTCAATTCAAAATTTGGCAGACATTCATTTTCTGTAAATTTGTTGCACGAGTTGCATTTTTGTTTTCACGATAGCAACAATTTTTGCTCGCGACTCACGTCAGCAATATCCCTTCATGCACAAGTGCAATTCCACGCTAAATACCCTCTCTTCGATAGCCAATCAGACCGTGAGTTTACCTTTAGCTATGCGATTCTATAACTAATTAGAATATTGAAAAAAAAATCTAAATATTTATAAAAGGCTCTAAGGAACAAGTCATTATTTATCGCTCCCGGGGGGAGAGCGGAGGAATTTTTTTCGAGGGGTGTTCACTCGATTTCATGTTTATCGAGAAGGGAGTAACTGAGAGAAAGGGGGTGTGTCAAATTTGAACCCTTCACATCCCAGAGATGTATGCCACGATAGCTTCATCTTAAGAAATTTGGGTCATTTGTAATGAGTATAAATTAACAAATTTCATAGCGCATGGCAGTTTTAGATGCATTTCCAGCCAATTCAGAAAACCCAAATATAAAATTTTCCGGGGAGAGTATGCCCCAGGATCCCTCTAAACGGTTTGATCAAGATATTGTGTTCTCCCCCCTCTTATGGCTGCTACCTTGTGTCGGTGCGCTTCGAGCTTCAGGGTTCAACCTTTTGCAGCGCTTTTTTCCGCAATTTCGCGTCATAGGGAAATTCATAGACTTAAACTTTATTCAAGAACCTTAAAATCAGGTTCAAAAATGGCGCCATAAAACCGTTTTTGTTCATTTCAATATCAAACATTTTTCAGATCTGAATTCTGTATTGTATTTGTAAGCTTCAAACTTAATCAAGACGGGCCTGTAGGGCTCAGTATTCTAGTTATACGGAATTTTCGTCGTTGTAGGTTGTTCAAGGTCACTGGAAATCTGTAGGAAATCTGTTCGTCTGTTCCAGATACCGAAAATTTTATCAGTGTCTGTTAGCATCTCGACTTTTATTCCTATCATGCCTACACCAGTTAATAAAATCTTGCCAGAAACTGCCTGAAAATCACATTTTATAAAAAGATCAACGATAGGGAATTTTTGACAAGGAAACGTCTTCAAGAACTGCTTCATGGCTGTTCGTAATTCACTCATCAAAAGTTCAAAAGATTCGCATTCTCTTTTACAAAAGCCGTACATAGGAGGGACAAGGGGTGTTGCACAAACCTTACCCCACCCCCCGCATTTCCCCCATTATGAAAACATTCCTTCGTTCCCCACACTTTCGTTTCCGTGGGTTTTCTTCCGAGTTGGTTAACAATTCTCGCTTTTTGATCGTACGAAAGTTGTAGCGAGAGCAAACATTTGGAAGGAAGACCGTAAGAAGGAGCCATATCGCAAAACACAAAAAAACGCCCATTCGGCAAAATTAAACTCCTGCAAAAGTTTAGTGCTATGGGGAAACTATCTCCCGGAACTCATTCTATGTTAAGGGTACTTGATTACTCACAAATTTACTTACAAATTTTGCAGTAAAAGTGAAGCGGCCAGGAAGTTAAGTAAAGGAGTCGTTGCACACTAGAAAACTTAGCTAGCTTTCAATCAGTCCTTCTCATTTTGCGCCAAAAGAAGAAAAATTGATCCTTCTTCTGATAGGAAACAACACAGCGGACAACACCAATCAAAACTTACAAAGACAATCTCAAGCTCAGGGAAGTAATGTTTATTTCCACATTCATGACTATATTTTTAATTAGTATTTTAATAACCTTGGCCGAGAATTTCCCATACAAAGTCTATCAATCGCTTACAACAGGACTCATGTTCGTGCTATCAGATCGTGACCTTGGGCTGCCTGTGGCTTAATATGTTACTTCTTACAGCGATCCTGTTAGGTTCTGAGACTTACAGCAAAATTTCCAAGTGATTACCAGTGGAAAATCATTGTGACATAAACTTGGTAAGAGAAAAAATAAACTAAAACTAAAATATACTACGGAAAACTGCGATACGCGGGTGCCCATACACTCTTCTATCTTTCTTACTTGCAATTTATTTGATCAACGATAGGGGACTTTTGACAAGAAAACGTCCTCAAGAACTGCTTCATGGCTGTTCGTAATTCACTCATCCGCCAGAAATAAAACACTGGATTCATTGATGAGTTTACATAAACAAGAGTTATCACCACATTAAGAGCAATTTCATGCCCTGTCGTGCGAATGCTGAATATGATAGCAACCCTTGTACAAAGATAAGGGACATAGCATAAAATAAGTAAAATATACAATCCTAGTAGGTTAGTAACAGACTTTCTGTAACGTGTGGCATTTAGAGCCCTACTTCCCTGACGTTGTATGTTAATATGAGTCTGTTTCTGGATTTGAACTTGATGGCGTTTGACTACTCGTTGAATCATGAAATAGAACAATGCATTTGCTATAATAAATGTGGATATAAGTGTAACTGTCAATATTTGATATATGTAGTGGGCCCAGATTATAGTTGAGGCGTACAGGGCGCTTGTTATCCAGATGGCACACAATGCAAACTTTGTTCGTTTCATCGTAACAGCAGCTTGGTATCTTAAATGTAGGAAAATGGCGAGAAATCTGTCACAGGCCACTGCAGTTAGAGTCAACACCGTCGTACAAACGAAAAAGGCTTGCAGCCAATAGTAGAACTTAACAAAGTCGACCGGGTGTTTTCTTAAAGATATCACAAGTGCACCGACATACAAGGGCTGAACAATGAAACCGACCCCAAAGTCGGACAAAGCCAATCCAAAGAACAGAACATTAGTGGGTGAGTGAAGAGACGGAGTCTTCCAAATGGTACCAAGGGCCAAAAAATTTGCACCAAAAGCTGTTAACGAAAGGACTACATTAGTGACGCAGCAAATCAGCTTTGTGATATCGGAAATGTTTTCAAAAGAAGTTGTGCTTGAAGTGTTGTTACTGTAATTGGTCAGGGCCGACATTTTCCTTGTATCGCAGTACAGTAGTAAATAAGGTCTTGCAGATCGTTCTTATATTGTATCGCTTGATTCCACTTGAAATGTTAATGCCTGGTCACTGCGTTCGTTTCAGCAAAAAGGAAAATCCGTTCTTCATTTAAAATGAAATTGTCTTTAGCACCAAGACTTTGATACGTACCTATACATCTCACATAATCGCTCACCAGAAAACCCGCAATCTTTGTCCTCATTCATAATTCTTACTGCACAAATCACTGAAATCAAAAGATCGATACCTAGCTGACGATCGAGAGTTGAATATTCTTCGTTTCAATTCGAGATTTTTAGTTGTTGTTCTATTCTTTAAAACTTGTGTGTTACAGGGCGTTGTCGTCCTAAATGATGAAGACGTGAAAAACCATTTCTCTATGCCACTCGTTTTATGTTTAGTTAGGCTATGTCTTTTCCGAAAATGATACTTCTCCAATTTTACAGTAACGTAAAAGCGCCTTTTTAATCAATCACTGATCACATTAGCATTATTAACGAAATTTTTACCTGTTTCAATGCAAACACGACCTTGTATGTATTAAAGCTGATTGGTTAATGTCAATTATTGCCGCCGGTTCACATGACGTCTGTCACTACCGGAATCAACACACGGCTTGTGCAATAAACTTCTAAGTTTGAGCATCAAACTTTACTGACAGGACATCATTCGAACGGATGTATGTTGTTAATTCTAGTACTTCCCACGGTGTTTTTTTTCAGTCTCGGTGTAAAACTTAATGAACCTTTTGATTTTCTTTTTAATTGTCGAGCCTGGGCATCCTTGGAGGTGAAAGAGATACACGAAAGGCAAACTTCTTGGTAAGAATTTGGGTAAATCAATGGTGCAAGAAACATTTTTATTGGTTTTGGAATTCCAGAGGCACCTGAAATTTAAAAGTCACCTATCTTTTTCTGTTATCTCAGACTGTTTTGGGGGCTTTCTAAAGCGGTACTTGTTCTTGTTCTTGTTGCGGTACTTGTTCGGGTCCTTTAGCCGAAAAGTTAATTTCTTTATTTGCTAGATCATTCGTCCATTATTTTATTGCATTAAAGAAAAGAATTTAACGAAATTGCTCTTTTTTTTGCATTACAATGTAAATGAACATGGTGATGAGGCAAAACCGCCCTAAAGTGCCTCGAGTCCACTTTCAATTAAATTGTAATGTAAATGAGAAGTGTTACCCGCGAAAAGGGGGATATTGCTAACCTCAACATAAACAGGTGAGTTTTAACTTTTGTTTGGAGCAAATAACTAACAGTTGTGGATAAAATGACATAAAGTTTACATTGTCAGCGAAGACGTCCTGCATGCGTCACTTCTTTATTAACTAGATCAGTGACAATATTAGTCCGGTAATTTATTGTATGAGCACAGAGACGACGACATAAGATGCAAATTGCCCATTTTAAATGCAGCTGACTGAGGCAGTGAATTTGTAAGGTACAATTTCCGTTTCAAATCCATTCGTGCAAAAAACGAAGCGAAAGTAGACTACTGCAATTAACTTAACTAGCAATAGTTTAAATTAAAATTTTTGTGGCTGTTGTTTACTCATTATATTTTACAGCTTAATGTAAAGCAAAACGCTTATTATTGATGAGAAGACCGGAGCCCAAATCTTTTCTCTCCTTTGCGGCTGATCGAGTTTCACTCAGGAGCTCTGGACTCCACCATTCTTTAGGCCGGAACACTGAAGCTCTTGACCCCTTTAGATCCCTGCAAACGGGTTAGTTGGTATGAATATGCTCTTCACCTTACTACAGTCTCATACAACGCTTTAAGAAAATTTTTCATCCCTACTCGCAGCTCCCTCATGCGCCAACAATATACCAAGGGATTAAGCGACGAGTTGAGATAAACCAATGTAGCTGATAGCCTCAGAGAAAATGTGACATAGGTTGGATTCCAGTCCGCAAAATTTATATACACCCTCACAAAAATATATGGAACGTAACAGAGGAGAAATAGGATAAATAACAAAAACATATTGACAACCGACTTTCTGCAACGGCTAAAATTTGAAGGTCCATTTATTTGCTGCGCTTGTACTTGCTCTTGGGCTTGGATCTGGGAAAGGTGTCGACGGGCAATACGGTAAATAACGAGGTAGACAAAAGAGGTAACAACCAGGCAGGAAGAAAATACGACGATGGAAAGTGTATTGTGTAGAAGTTCTGAGGAAACGAGAGTTAAGCCGTAAGTGATACTTGCGATCCAAATAAGGCACAAAATACCGCTTGCTCGTTTGGTAGTAACAATTGCCTGATATTTCAAATGAAATGTAAGTGCAATGAATCTATCCACACTCACAGATGTTAGTGTCAAGATCGTTGCAGAAACTAAAATTGCTTGTATTGATCTAAACGCTGTCCATGCATTTATCACGTATTCTTCCGTAGTGAACTCGATAACTAGTAAGGCAAGAAACGTCGGCTGTACTATCAAGCCGACGCCAAAATCAGACATGGCAAGTCCGAAAAGAAACACATTCGAGGAAATGTGTAGTGAGGAACTTCTCCAGATCGCTCCTAAAGCGACAAAGTTTCCCAACAGTGCCGTCAAAGAAAACACGCCATTAATCCCGCAGATTGCAGTGTAGAGGATAACATCACTTTCTTGCATTACTAACTGTACTCCATTGCTTGTTCGATTGTGGATAGTCGGCATCGTTTTTCCTCTATCCTACCAGCAAAAGCCTTAGCTAATCTTTACGTCTTGCTCGTGAATGCTGCTATAAACGTTTCGATCCTTGTATAATTCAGCTAGCAGCGTTGACTTATGAGGAGAAAATTTCACTTTCTACAGATCTACGCGCGGTTTCAATGGTACCGAACTGTAGATCTCGTTGGCATGTCGCTCCGTCTTTTAAACTAACTTGCTGACTCCGATATACCGCCTGCTGTATTTTTTCTTTTAATATCCTTTTAGACGAAATTAGCTTTTTTTTCTTCCTTGCCGCAGCCTTCAGGCAAAGTGTAAAAAATTAAACATTTGATCAAATAACTGTGACAAGAAAAATACCAAGTGAGTTTTCATAATTTTTGCCGACTACTATATTTTGTGATAGGTCAATCGCGTTTCTGTTTTAAAAGCAACAATCAGCATTTCATTTTGGTGCTACGTTTGTAAATTACCGGAAAAATTGTTGCCTTTCGACCAATTAAGTTTTTCACTGTGTTTTCGACCCTCACAATATAAGCTTCAATCGCAATCGTTTTCCTCGGGCCTTTGTCAAAACTCTTTTGTCTATTTAAAAAGTTGCAATTACTAAACTTACACATCACTGAAAACATTGCAGCACCCAGATTGCCTAGTTTCGGGTTTGCACTGGAGCATGGGTTCCCAAATGCAATAAAAGGTGAATGGATGAGAAAAGACAACTGGCTGTCGTTTACAATCGCCCTAGCCATTTAATTAGTTATACGCAGTCCTTGAAAAATTAATAGTTTTAACAATTCAGAGACTCGCGATCCTTTATATCCCAAGATAGCCACATCCCTTTAGCCAACTAACACATCTCTTCACTCAAGATTCTCAAATCACGGTTATACCGGTCGAAACCTCGTGTTGGTAATCACCAGCCATAAGCGGCTATTTCTGGGAGACATTTGGGGATGATCGCTTCTGCGTGGCTCAGCTGAACGTAAGAAAAACCATATTGCCTCAAGACTGTTTCATTTTGGTGTACCAGGCCGTGTCAAACTAACTTAAACAAGTTTTAAGCCAGTAAATTAAACGAGTTCTAATTTAGTGTCTCTAGGACTTTCGACAAAAGGTCGATAGTTGTAACCTTGTCTCGAGCATCGCCTGCCTTCCTGTCGAGTTCTCACACAGGATAGTTTATTCAACATTGCCTTTCTTCATACAGGTACATAAATGGACTCTAAGGTTTAAATGAGACATTAAGTTCAGCTACGGACCAGTAGGGTGAATGCGAGCTTGATCGTACTATCGTCTAACACAACGGCTTTCAGAAACCGTTTTCTCTTCAGTTTAACTTTTTATACAGAGAGACACGGTCTGGAGGACAAGAAACGTCGGCTGAGCGATCAAGCCGACCGTTGAAAATCAGACATGACAATTTTGAAAAGAACCACATTCGAGGGAATATGTAGTGAAGAATTTTTCCATTGGAGATCGCACCTAAAGCAACAAATCTTCTCAGTAGAGCGGCTGTCAAAGAAAACACGGCATTAATTTTATTAATCGTGCATAAGGGTGCATCACCTCATTGAATTACCAACTCCACCTTCGTTGCTTGTTTTTCGCGCACTGGAACATATGAAGCAATATGTAATTCGCAACACTCAACGTGTGCTGAGCGATATTAATTGTTCTCCATCCACGTCCGTGACACCTGCTTTAATTTTATGAAACAACTTTCTATTAGCTCATAAGAATCCGGCAACAGTGACAGTCGACGACAGGGGAAATGGGTAAATGAACCATTGTTAGTGTGAGACGTCTCTGGAACTTGACAGTGCTACTTAAATAAAAGTTCAAAGCGTCAAGAAAGGCGCAATTGATCTTCATTCCGTCGAGAATTAAAAATTAGGGAAAAAATGAGTAAGTGCGGCACCGTCCTCATGTTGTACGTTTCTGTAAGTGAGTATGCACTGTATCGTTGTCAAAATTTTAGCTGGGTGCTCGCAAAATTGGACTCAAGGCTTAAATATATGCAAAACCTATACCAATAAACACTTTATTGCTAGCATTAACGTATTGTAAAAGGACAAGCAGAGAAATTAAACTTGGGAACAATCGAGTCAACCAAAAGAAAAAATCTGTAGCACGAGTAACAGTCGATTGTATCCATATCATCTTCATTGTTAATAATCGTGCATGCACACAATTTCAATTGTTTCACGAGAGAAGTTTCCCTAAAACTAATCACAATTCTTTTCGACTATTTTTATCGACCACTTTCAACAAAAGATCCTTCTCACAAAGATTTTCATTGCTATTCGCAAGTCACGCATGCGCCAACAATACACCAGTGGGTTGAGAGAAGAGTTGATGTAAACAAGGACTGCAGACCAGCTGATGGTGAGGCGAATAGTGCTTAAAGGCCACTGAGAAAACCTGACTGCAATTCGCGCGCAAAGATAAGGAATATAACAAAAGCATAATAACAGGAAAATCACAAACATGTTAAAGGCAGACTTTCGATGGCGCTTCCTACTCGAAACGTTATTTACGTTCATTTGCGCATAATTCTGGATCTGTTTCCGATGGTGCCGTGCGATTCGGAAAATCACGCAATAGATTATAGAATTCACCAGTAAGGAGGACAACACGAAGACGATAGAAAGCCCACGATGAAGCTCTATATCGATGATTAGTGTAAAAGCGTAGATTGCACTTAATGTCCAGATCAAAAACAACACGATAAGACTGCGTTTGACCGTCACAAAAACTGTGTACCTTAAATGAAGGTACAAAGCGAGAAATCTGTCCACGCTCACTGCTGTTAGCGTTAAAACTGTTGCGGAAACAAAAATGGCTTGGGACGTTCTGTAAGCTGTCCAAATGGCCATAAAATATTTTTTGGTCTCAATTTCCAGGATTAAACAAAACACGTAAAAAGGCTGGACGATGAAACCGACTCCAAAATCAGACAAAGCAAGCCCGACGAGAAGGAGATTCGAAGGTGTGTGCAATGCTGGCGTCTTCCAAATTGCTCCAAGAACGAGACCATTTCCTATCAGTGCTGTCAACGAAAACACTGTATTGACAATGCAGGCAGTTATGTGGGTGTTGGTCAAATTACTCACTTGTCCGGCTCCTGTGTCGTTTATGCTTTTGTTGGGGAAGGTTGCCATGACAGGTTTCTTGCAATATGCAGTCCTGCTTTCTGCTTACGTTGTGAGCAACTGAATGTTAGCGTTATATTTTCGCTCTCTATGGACGTCTCTATGCGCATGGGGTTTCAAAGATGTGAGCTATGCATATGGGTCTGCTTTTATTTGTTGGTCCTACTGTTAAACTAATGACACCAATAAACACGCCTACTAATGTTTGTTATTAGTTTCGATTGGGCAGCATTAGCATTGCGTCTTAGTGCAACTTACTTGGAAATTGCAAAAAAAATTGACAACTGACCCACAACAGTAAAAACATAACTGCTAAGGTGAAGGTATCATATATCAGTTCCTCTCTCTTTTCCACTGGTTCTGTTTAGCAATATTATATATGCATATATATATATCACCTGTTTTAATCAACTATTTCAATTACAAAAATTTGCATTTTAATTTGGTTTCTGAGTTTCTGTTCAGAAAGTATTAGACAAATGTTGTCTTTCGACCAATAAACTAGTTGCCCAAAGCGTTTGTGGCTATTTGGTAAACTCGCCTTTCAAGCTAAATTACACACCTTGCACTGGAATTACTAAAACTTTGCTTAACGAACGCAGAGCTCACTTTTTTGGTGTCTGTCTGTCTGTCTTTTTTGCTAAGCGGGACACCAAACGCAGTAAAATCGTCGGATAGAAAATAAGTTGCGAAACACTATGAATCTCATTACTACTGGATAACAAAAATCTACAGGAAAAACAAAAGTGAATCATAAGTGAATCTGTAGTTACAATGCAACCTTCTTTAAAATTCAAGACATCACAATCAAAACACTATAAATTAAATCCCGAGGGTTGAACTACGTATAATAATTGCTTTAACAAAGATGACATCCCGTAAACTTTACGCTTTGTAATTTTAACATGGACATGACAGGATCAGGAAACGAGATTTTTTTGCCTATACACTTATTGCGTTTGCGATTTCCTGTGCATTCCTCACACGACTTCAATTCTAATTCTTACAGGTAACTTGACCACACATTTATCAAATGTTTTTAAAACTTGCTTAAGTTGAAGTTTACACAACAAAACTGTTTTATCTGCATAGGTTGCAGGCTACTTTTTGTGAGGTGCGGGCTTGCAATGAAAGACGGGATGGTCATGTGAATATCGAGTGATGACCGCGCTAAAAAACTATTGCCGTGTAATTCTTGTAAACGGTGAATCAGTTATTCGTTGCATTTCTCAACGATCACCTCTGTTAGTGTTTAAGATACTAGAATGAAACGACTAGAAACAAATCTTTTCTAAGCGACACCCTGCACCCAAGATTTCTGTGACATCGCTTTTATAATTACGATAGATAGTAATGTTATGTCTACAAATTAAGTCCACCCCGGAGGCAAGTCTTTGAATCGACGGGAATTCAATATTTCATTGCCATTGCTCCAGTCCTCCATGTATGTATTTCTTTTTGCACTCTTGTATGGAAAAGTGGTATTAAAAATATTGATTTAAACTTGAACTTATATCCAGAAACGGTTGCTAAAAAGAAATGATTTCACCAGCGTGGAAAGCCGTGACTGAATTTTAAAAAGCAACGATATGACTCGTATTTCCGAACTTAGAACGCTCCATTGTAAGTACGCTCGTTAACGCGTCAGATTATGTTTTCTGTGCTTCCATCCCTTGAATCATCAGAGTCATCTCCCAAGTATGTCGCCTGCAGTCTGCCCGGTGTTCGTCTGTGGGAACTTTCTCCACTGAACGTAGTGTCTGTGTCTTCCGTTAGGGCCCTTTGCTCTGCGGCGTGCAATGCTAATCGCGCGTCTAGGGGAATCGGTCGACGTAAGACCCAAGCAAAGAAGTGCCTAAAGCTGCAACTAGGTCCCAGAAAGCGCTTGCCAAGTTTGCAAGCTATAACAGAGCCTACCACAAACAATATCAAAGCAAACAGAACAAAAGCGAGTATGGGAGCAGTGGATTTAGGTACGGCATAGCTTTTCCTCCATGGTAGCTTAATTTTAGGTGCGTACGTGGAATCCTCGCTTGGTATAGCACCACTTGGAAAGCGTCTGTTCACATTGTACCACACCGCTTCGAAATACGACTCGTTAGTCTCCGAAAAAAACCTCACAGTCATCCAGTTTGTTCGAGTGCGAGAAAGGGGAGGTGATGTCTTTCCACCGAACTTACACACATCACGGTCTGAGTTTTCGCAGCACCCCAATGCTGTTCTTGTAGGAACTGTGAAGTTTGCATTTTCCAGTAAAACGTAATTCTTCATGCAATTCGGTGACATTGAAAACGTTTTAAACAGAAGCTTGATGTAAAAATCTTGGTCATTAGTCTGAAGCTTCCATGAACTGCACGTCACTGAGCCCTCATTTGGCTTCCGATTCCTTGAGCTTGCAAGTAGTGTCCCTGTGGCTTCTCCAGTGACGTCTACCAATGTCGGTGTACAGGATACTTCATCGCTTGCGTCAGAACAATCCTTAACACAGTCGCATTGTTTGCAAGCATCGATTTTGGCACCATTCTTGCAGGAAAATGTTTTCACGTTACAGCGCTTCACGACACAGAAACCTAAGAGAAGATAAAACGTATTTAAAAATATATAAAACCCATTGTGTGGTTGTCTTACAAAGACAGTCTAATTTCCTGTAAGCTTACATAAAGCTTTTTACGACATCACGAAGTCACGCAATCATTCAGTTTGCGTACACTTTGAATAATTTTACTTTCAAAACCTTAGCGAATGGAACTACTAGTACGGAATATAAAATAAGGACAGTTACCTATAAACAGGCTTTCCACCACATATTTATAAATCTTAGATTTAACGTTTCCTCATTCCCTTTGTTTACACTTTTATATTTGTTATCCTGTCAAACCTTTTCAAGTCTTTTATACAAAACTCTGGCTTACCAGTTTGGCGTTTAGGATATTTTTTCCACGTCTCATCGTCTTGACAAATGAACGATTGCAGTTCGCCAATCTGTCGGTAATCGTCTTTGCAAACGAGATCTACTTTCTCTCCAGCATTAAAAGTGTCGTTGTCTCCATGACTGGATTTCAAAATGGCGCCACTTGGTGAATGCAACAAGTGTGTTGAACACGTGGAGTTTTTTTGTGCTACACGCCGTTTTCTTCGAGACAACGAGTTCCACTCACGATTTCCTAAACTTTGTGTGAGGACAGCTGCGATTGCAATGACAAGCAAGGCAAGGAAAAAGCGAAAACTTTCCATCTTAAATCGTACACTGCGCCCTGACTGCAGAACTTGAAGAGCACGAACCAATATTACGCATGAAGTCGCTTTGAAATATTTTACACGCATGGTCAGCTGTCAGTCAATAAACGTATTTGCAAGTGTTTTTTTAATACAAATGAGATGCCGACTGTCACACTAGTTTGACGATTTCCAATAAATCCTTGAAAAAAATTGGCTAGCTTTATATCTTTCCCTATCTTTGTCGTCTTTGGTCCTGTAACCGATAAGAGCGAGCAGTTTGTGAAATGTAGAGGATAACTTCAATGATACTAAGGACTGTCAACATTTAGATTAGCACCTTGTGGAACACTCCCTTCCTTCCTTTTTCCCCTCATTCCTAATTACTTAATAATTATTTGTTGGTTTTTTTATAAATTTAAAAAAAAAAGAAAACAGTGTAGTTTTCTTTTCATTACAAACAATCACTAATAAAATTCGGTCGATTTTAGGAGCATCACTAATCACCTAAAGCGCCTAATAAAAAATTGTGAACACTGTTATTTTGCCTTTTTTTTGCTTAAATCAAGCTTATAAGAAACCAAGTTGAAATTACAACTGAGCGTAATTTTTTTTTCCTGAAAGCTTTCCTTGAGTTAATTCTTATCGGTTGTTTGCCGTAAGGTTGATAAACAGTGGTCATTTTCATAGAAAATATTTTGAACCCAGGAGTCATGTCATTAGAAGGTTGTGTACGATCGTCCGACTGAGTGCAGTCCTCAAAAGGATTGATGGCGACGAAGATTGACGCTTTGACAACCTGCGCGGAAGTCATCATCAGAGTCAAAGTGTTGTCTTCAATACAGTCAAAGTGCTCAGGTTGTCTAAACGTCAGTAACTGTCATCAACCGAGTCCTTTCTAGACTTTCCAAGACTACACTCACCCGGACGATCATACACAATCTACCAGGAGGCGATCATGCCATCTACTTATCGTGGTCAACATCTCTCTGAATAAAACCCGGCGTATCCAATCGATGGAATCGATAATCAATGACAATCGATATCAATCAATATCAATCGATATCAATCGATTGGTATTCATAATTGATGATCAATCGATGAAGCAGATCTTTGTGACCTTTTATCGATTGCCATTAAAACCGGAAACTGGTGTCACCAAAAATTCTGGACTCAAGTTTTACAGCGGCAAACAATGAACTTGCCAACAACAGCAGTATAAGTTGCTGCAAAACAACAAATAAAGCAACAGCGCCTAACCTAATGATAACGAAATAAATCGAACTTATTAAAGTAATCACATACATGTAGATTAAAGGATCTAAAAGGGCACCAATTGTATTTAAAAGAAATAAAACATGAAGCAAAAGGTAAAAAAGACTTTCCTTTTTTTCATCATAGTAGTATCCGATTGGCCATTTTAGTTTTGGCGTTTTACGATTCCTTTCGGTGGTATGTACTGAACCGTCATCGCAATCTCGGGTGGAGCATCCACAACCTCGGATTTGAGCTGCCCACGATTGTTAATAACTTTAAACGCGTTCTCCCCTCTTCTTGCAAGCAGTAAAAAGCTGGCCAGTATTCACTTCAAAATAGCAATTGTGGTAGCCTTTAACGATGCTGCTCATGGACAGTTCAACGTCTTGCGACTCAGACTTTCTCTGCGTGTCCGCCACGACAAGTGGTATTCAATTCGAGTGCGCGTACCACGCGGTACTTATTTTTCGCGTTAAGCAACTGGGAGCTACTTGTTTTGCCAATCGATGACAATCGATCAACGAGTTTCATGTGGCTATCGATTGGTCATCGATTGGCCGATACCAATCGATATCAATTAACTAATTTTATCGATTGATATCTATTGATCGATTGCCTTACCGATCATCGATTTCCATCGATTGGAGAAGCCGGGATAAAAATATGGCTAAGATCATACACATGCTTTCCCGGTCCCCTCCCCTGATTCAACGTCGTTGTGAAGGCCTGACAATTCAGCAGGCTTCCATTCGGCATAAAACAATGTCGATAAATGAGATGGGGAAAGATTGTGGATGCAAGGATTTTCATGGTGAAATTTTTAAGTCTACTATAAATGTTTCAACAGTTTTGTCCGAGGCAGTGGCTCTTTTATGCAATTTCTCCTGCGCTTCCATAGCGGGTCCTTAATGACGGACCGTCATTGACATGGGCGGACCGTTGGGTCCTTCCCTGTGTAGGTTCGTCATAAATCTCTCTCCTGATGGGCGTCACCTCTGGAGATGGCACTCGTGGAAGTGACCGCTGCCTTCTTTTCGCTGCAATCCAAGCGCAACAGTATCCCACACTGCACTGCGGTCCAATGAAATGCTGCCCAACTTTACAGGCGACGACTGCTAAAACCACAAAAGCGAAGATGGAAAAAATGACCACAGCGGCGACGTAGGTTGAGTCGGTGACTCCATTCTCAGTTTTCTTACTTTGTGTTTCGCTGATATGCAGCTTGTCTGGATAAGGGACATCGTCCTTCGGTACGCCACCATACGGAAAAAATCCATTCACATGGAACCACTTTGCTGTAAACTCAGAAAAATTCGACGCTTTGGAAACAAGGGTGATGATCATGAAGTTCTTAGCTGTGTGCGATAGAGGCGGGGCTCCAGATTTGGCGCCAAATCCGCAAGAAACTTTGTCATTCTTCTTGCAGCATTCCGGAGACGTAGAATCGCTGAACGTAGCGTTTTCCAAGAAAACATAATTATCGTTGCAATCTTCTGGCAAGGAAAACTTCTTGAATAGTAGCTTAATGTAAAACCCGGGCTCGTCAGTCCACAATGTCCTGCTACACTTCAGGGGCCCTGAAAAACGACTGTTTGCAGTTTCCGGATATTTTACCTCGCCTGTTGCCCGCGCCGTTACGTTTATCAGAATCGGTCCGCAATTCATCTCATCGCTGCCGTCCCGGCAATCTGCTACGCAGTCGCATCTCTTACAGATATCAACCGACTCTTTGTTTGTCGTACAGTTAAAGGTTCTTGTCCGATTGCACCGATTGGTCACGCAGTAACCTGTAAAGCGAAATCAGATGTAAGCTGCATTAGTAAAAATACAAACTATTTTCCATTGCTTATTCTAGAGGCCTCTTGTTCAGCCTATGAACAGGTTTTCATTAGGGTTTCTACGAAGGATGGGGGCTAAGGGGGTCCAAACGTTTCCGCTTCCTGCACCTCGTACACTTTAATTCTGCTTCCTGCCTCTTTTGTTGTTGGCTCCCGCCTCTTTGCACTTCTATTCAGTTTAATCGCAAAATATTAGCCCAGATATTCTTGCTTCCCACCCTCTCTTTTCCCGCTTCCCGTACACTTCTCACCCCTTTTGCCCCGGGTTCCCACCCCCCCCGTCCTCGCTTCCTCCTAGGAACGGCAGGTTGAAACGAGAAGACAGCGAGTGAGGAGGACTGGGAGAAGGTAAGGGAGGGTACAAACGATCTTCCAGCCCGTTATAAAGACCCATGTATCCCACCAGAGCTACAAACCCGGGCTTTATATAGACTTAAAATGAACCTCTTATGTTGCCCAGTTTGCGATCCGACCAATAAAAAATGTCTGTGTCGCGCAAGCACGTAAATCCGATGACAAAGCCAATTATTTCAGCTTTCGATTGGTCGTTTTGGGTGAGACAAAGGGAGAGTTCTGTTCTGGTGCGTAAACCTTCGCTTTTGCACCTGTCTGCCAATCAAACAATGTGTTGTGGTGTTTTGTTAATTTTTATTTTAATATTTTTATCACCAATGTCTTTATATACTTGAATTCCAGCCTTTTAACTAAAATTCCACGCCGGCAGCCTTGCAATTTGTGAAAGGGAAGAACAGTATACAAATCAAGACACCAAAAATACGGTGAGCGTCTGTGAATATTAAAATACGCATTACCATAATATCAAATTACATTTCGTTCTAAATTTTACTTGCCTTATTACCGCACCAGAAAAAATGACCAATTTATCTATTATAATCCGTTTTTTTACCTGAAGAAAAAAAATTAAACGAAAAGCGATCGAACTGATCACAAGAAATATCTATTGATCAGTTCCAAAGACCAAAATATACAATGTCAAAAATTATTTCTTTATTCGAACTGAACGGCGATAATATTAATTTATCGATCAATGGAGTGCAGCACTACATCTTTCTTTAGAAAAGTTTAAGGGCCTTGTAGACTTTTAAAGACAGAGAAAATTACACATTTAACCCCGCTGAGATCAAATACTGATCGATCGCAAACACAACATGACTACATGAGTATAATATATCGTTGTATGAATAATCCATTTGAACGTAGCTTACCTGAAACGCTTTCACTTGGTTTGAAATCATCGTCGATAGAAGTTTGAGAACTCCAGCTGCCATCCTTTTGGCATGTTAACGTCTTAAGCCAGCCGATCTGACGGTATCCTTCTTTGCACACAAATTCAGCCTTTTCTCCGGGCAAGAAAACACTGTTATCGCGACCGGCTTGCCATTTCAATATGGCGCCTTTCACCATCGGCTTCGGCGTTGTACAATTCTTCGACGTCGATTGAAAACTTGAAGGTGAACGTTCATCAGCCGGAACACTTTCCGTTATATCGACTGTTAAACATATTATGATCAAGCAAGCATTGTGTAATATGGTCTGCATCACCATGTTGTTTTAAATCCACACAATTTTCTTCCCTTCTTCATCTGACTATCATCCCCTTCCGTTTTATCTTTGCATTGCGTGACAGGAATTCTGAACGTTCGTGACAACAATGAAATTCGAGCTCGCTTCGCGCCAGGTTGGGCCATAATTACGGTTGTCAACATTATGCCGGCATAATTTTGAGCATAATAGTGAGGCAAAAGCATCGAGCATTATGCTGGAATAGTGCATGGTTCAATTTTACCTGTTACCATCCCCCCGGGCAACCCCGGGGACAAGTCCAGCCCTTCGATCCCGGGAGTGGGGAATTGTTTGAAGCCGTCTTGTCCGGGGGGGGGGGGGGGCAAATCGAATATTATTTCTTGTTGTTCTTGTGAAGTACGTCACTTCTCAGTTGATGCCGGACCGCGTGGAGAAGACTGCCTATTTCCGGTGAGAATCTCTAGGATTTACAGCAGATTGGTTAGAGAGGAATAATCTCTCAAAATTTGATGCGTAGTCGAATGGATGGCGTTCGTCACAAACAAAGAAATATTTCTTCAGCGTATTTATGTATATACTAAGACGACTTAAAAAGACTTTAGATAAAAAGGGATGCATGGCTTTATATTAAACAGAGGTCTCAGTCCAGTGTTCATTCTTATGAAACAAGCTAAGAAAAACTCCTTTAAAATGCTGCCATCAATTTTTGTTCACGGGCCTCTTGTGCGTATGTGCTATATGTAGAATAAATCACGTGGCGAAGACCATTTCTTTACTCGCTAGCCGCATGCCAGTGCGGTTAGAGGTTTTTCTTCAGTTTTCTTTTTCAAATATAGACATTATACATGTAGTGCCCTTCGTTCAAGAAACTCTAGAAAAGCGTTTAAGTTCAGCATAAAGAATTAGCATAAAGAATTAGCATAATAGTGTGAAACATTGAGCATAATGTGGACAACCCTAGCCATAATGGCCGCAACGAGCCATGACCCCCATCTGTCCCTCGTTTTTTCCCGCCCTTTCGCTCGCTTTATATTATTTTTCACTCGTGCTCCACTATTTGAACGCCTGGAGCAGGCTAGGAAAGTTTTTGTTTTAGAACTATTTAGCCTTGATTCCATAAAAAACGTCAAGGAACTGTTGTAAAATTTTATGCTCGTTTTTGTTAAATAGTGAATTGCACACCAGGACGGATTGAAAACTGTTGATGAAAACGGAGACTTTGGAGAACTCTCTTTTCTTCTGTAAGAAGACAGCGAAAAAGTAAGAAAAATCATTGGGATTAGGGTGTGCTATTATCGTTATATGTGGCACATACGTCAAAACGCAATAAAACGTTTGCGTTATTATAAATTTGAATATAGATCGTTTTAGCGTAGACCGGCCTGGGCCATCAAGTATAAAGAGGTATGCGTTTTTTTAATCTACAATCTGTTTAAGGTTTAACTAATTTAATTATCAGTTGCAAGCTATCCAGAAATGAAAAGTTAACAGACGCTAGCCGGAAGAAGGTAAAACTGGAATGTGACGCGACGAGGTGCACTTCTTCCGCCCGCAGTAGCCTCCCTAGACTCCCTATTATCACTTTCCTATTCCACCGATCCCTACCAGCAAATGTCCACTGCACTCTTTTTTCTTTATAAGAGCCATTTTTATAGGAACGTTGAGGCTGAGATTTGCCCCCAAATTTAAGAAAATGCATGGGCTAAAATAAGAACATCCTCGGGCTCAGCCAAATTTAACGCGTTCTTATTAAAAAAAAAACTGAGAGTATTCCGTCTTCGTGGTGTAGTCGCGTGAATATACAAATTAAACGAATTCTTTCATTAAAATCTGCACCAATGTGGACCCTGATCTAGCCTGCGTCAGGAGCTTCCTACTTGATTTTTTTCTCATCGCGAGGTTAAGAGTAGCCTGCGTTGCAGTTGCAGAACCGGCGGTAAAATCTAACGCTGGTATATCTATTTACAAGGTTAAATTTCGTCTGCGACGCAGGCTAGGTTAAGAGGTGCTTATTCAGCGGCTTGGTATTTCGCACAAGGGTTTCCTTCTCTCTTAGATCAAGAATTGCACCGAAAGGAACAACCGGACTATCGCTTTCTTCTCATTGATACAAATTTTTAACGCTTCTGGGAGCTAGTTGCGTTAAATAGTCTGTTGAAGGTGTTTAGTCTATGGGAAGTCTGGGAAGTCGGTAGAGCGCCGTACACTGAGATTACTGCTTGCATGTGCACTGCGTATATTCTTCATTTTTCTTTGCCTTGAACTGAAAGACTATATTTGCATGTATGCCTCTGTTAAGAGCTCACTCTCTTGATTCGTGAGAATATTCAAGTGCAAAACATTTTCTCACGGTTCAGTCCCAGCGTGGACGCGCGCGGGATCCTTTGTCGGCCTCAAAGACAGTTCCGCTTTTATTGGACATCGGCGGCAAATTAACACTGTACTCTTTGTGAGCAACTACTATAGCTAACCGCCCTGAGTTTTGATTGTAAATCACGCAGGAAAATTTTCACAGTTTAAGTCTGCTTTTACACACATAACTTATCCAAAGCTTAATTTTAAGAGTCCGTGTAATTGCTTCGAATGGAACCTCTGGGACAGCTGACGACCGGTGCTTGCGTTTCAGTCATTTCAGAATTTTCTTCCCGTTTTCGATGCTTGGTGTATTAAAGGCTGTGTTTGAGTTTGCTGATGAACGCTTCTGCTCATACTAAAGGCCACTTTTTTCGTGAAATTCAGGCCGAAAAGCACTACATCACTCAGTGCGGGAAAAAAGTATCAGAGAAGGTCAGTCCTGACTCATATGAACTCATCCACCGGATTCGCATACATCGCTTTCTTTGGAGGGAATTCGGACACTGTGGCCTTTTACTGAACGATCTGAACAGTGCACTTCAATATCAAGTTTAGTAAACTAAAATCGCCGCTTCACGCTTCATGACTGTGTACTTTTGAGATGTCTTTTGACCATGACAATTACCCAACAATAAAGTTTAATAAAGATATCATTCATGAACTAAAGCAGTTGATAAAAACCTGTATTTTTTCAGGTTGTTCTTTTATCAGTTGCTGAAGTTGATATCTTTAACTGCGAGGGTCATCATCATTTCTTATTTCATCCGCAGTTCACGTGTATAATTATTTCATATATTCACTCTCAATAAATTTTTGACGCTTACTTTTAACCTCAAGTATTCTTGACGGGTAAAAAAGAGAATATTCCCTTAAAAAGTGTGTTGGATACTGAAGGAGCGGGACCACTCGTCAGTTCTCGCTCCTGGTTCTCGTGATTCCCTCCTTCCCTCCCTCCCCGTCTCTTCGCTCGTTCTCGTCCTTTGTCTTATTTTTTTTTTCGCTCTTTCCTTTTCTTCACTCTTTCCCCTACCAGAAAGTTTCTGCGCTATGTGTTTATTCCTTCTTGGGGGCTTTTAGACAGGTAGACCACCTTCCCCCCTACAACGCCTCCCTCCCCCCCCAAAAAAAACGTAAATGTGAACAAAATACATCCCGGATTATCCCGAAAACATGCGGGGTGGGGTGTGGAGAACGGAGAACGTCATATGCGCGTATGGTCTGACAAGAAATTTGGGGAGGCTGCCATAGCGTAGCTAGTCCACTGAGGGTTTTCTTTCTTGTTTTTTTTTTTGTCGCCAAACAGGAGAGCAGCGCGGCCATCTCTGTATCGGCTCAGGAGTGACAGGGGTGAAAACCCCTGTCAGGGGGATTCACTGAAACAATCCCGCTAGCGATGTTACGCACTCTTTTACTGACCGTTCTATCGACTTCAATATAAAAATATTATTCTTTCGCCTCTCTTGTTAAAGCTGAGATGGCGACTAAAAGTAATTTTGCAAGAAAGAAAAACGTCTGGGACCAGAGTACTAACGGTCTCAGTACAGATGGGAGTAGCTGTATTTTCTCGTCGAGCGATTGCTGCCTCTAAAAATGATCCAACCATACAAATGAAGAAAAGAAACAGAGACTGCAGTAGCTGAAGTATAGCTGTAAGAAGAAGTAAAAAGGTAGGCAATTGGCAAGCAGACAACTAGGGTATCGCTTCCAGGCGCCGCTATTTTCCACGCACACGCACACGCGCGTGTTTTGTTTGTCATGTGGCCAGTGATCAGATCCTCCTTTGTGACTCCTTTCATCTGAATTCACCGAAGTATTCGATTCACTATAGTGTTTTCTAGTTTTTCTTCCTATGCCGACTGCTTGAAAAATAACCTGGTACAGGATCTCAAATTGGGTTGGGGAAGACAATATTGAGCTTAAAAACGGAAAAGATGAAGTGAACGAGCAAGTAATTACAAATCACAAGCTACGGTTTGCCGCGCCATTTTTTTCTTGTAGTCGACAAACTAACAGAAACTACGAACATGGAACATAGGCAACAGAACAGAATTTTGCGGGAAAATCGAGTTTACTGTTTACTGGAGTGTCTGATGCTTGTTAGCAGTGATGTGTCGATTTGATTTATTGCAAAATAAGGATCGATCGCTTGCGTGAATGACATGCTTCCCGCGTGTTGCGCGACAGGAAGCAACAGGTTCGTGGAAACTGGATGAAACATTTTACCCTTCCTTTTCTTCAAAAAAAAAAAAAACCGTTCACTCTTTTGGTAAACAAATCCCGATACACCCAAGGTACATTTTTGCAAACAAAATAGCCAAAGCAATGCTTTCTAACATGAACCAGAACAGCCAAAGGCCCACGAAAGGGTGGGACTGCGTGCGCGGAGCCGGGAGAAGCGAAAAACGCGCGAGTTGAATTCTTTCGCATCATTTCTCACGAGTTTTTAAATTTCTCACGCAAAAGGTCATCGCATGTGTCTTATCTCAAAGATAATCTTAAATTTCTTCTGACAAAGGACAATGGAAAGTCAAAAGCTAGCAAAATTGTTTTAAAAAATCACGCTCCGCGTGAGACAGGATTCAGCATAAGATAGCTGGGCAGCTGTCCGCGAAAATGTTCTGGACAATGTTACAGATGCATAAGCGGATTATGTCGATCAGATTAGATCAGCCGACCCGCGAGAACTGTAAATGAGCTGAAGTTTTTGGGTGTTTCCCGTTTTCAACAAGCCGCCACACTTTTGGCTTCCTTTCGACTAATTGGGAAGACTGCGAGAACAGCAGAGAAACTAGTCAGTTGAAGACATGACCTGGACACCTTCGACAGGTTTTCGCGAATTTCGTTGCATAAGGGGAACGTTTTGTAAATGCAACTTTCGCACAACATGTTGTTTGCACGAAACATTCCACGCTCTTTTTTTCGCTTGCATAAACAACAAGCTTGAGAATAATAACGCCTGGATGAAAAGAAAAATCTCACACCTTCAAACGCGTGAAAAGTCGTTTCGGCATGTTTCTAATTAGTAGGAGCTTTTGTCGGTCCGTGCGTACGTGTTGTGCGTACGGCGTGCACGTGTGCTTCTGAAAATGTTCATGTTGGCTTCTACAAAATTTGAAAACTTTTATTTTTGACATGAAGACCGTATTTAGCTGGCCTAAATAAGCAATAGAGGGGAATATATGAATGACTTTGCAATGAGGTTTTGATAGGACACTATGATTGTTATTTTAAGGTTGTATGCTAATTTGCTAATGAAAGGACTCCACCCCGAAAAACAGTCAAATTAAATCAGGATAATGCAACATCACACCTCAAGCGTGGGAAAAATAATGCCCCAGACTCGAAGTCTCATTTTGATAGATGGGATAATAAGAACTTTGTTTATACTTTCTAAAATTTCAGTTTTAAACTCGGAGGGTTTTACTTCAGAAGGATAGATAAGGGGTACAATTGAAGGAAAATTTCGGGATAATTGCCTTAATCGTAAAATTATGCTCTTCAACAGGACGGATAAACTAAAGAATGGCTCTTTTGTTTTTGTGGCTAGAGTATCGTAACAGAAAATAACTGCTCACGATTGATGATTTTCGCAAACATTTTGGTCAGATAAGGGCATTATGAAATTTATTTTGCTCTATTTGAGCTTTCAAGGTGTTGATAACTTGGTCTTGATTTTTTTTTGCCGGCTGTTTCTGGAGTATGTTTGGGCTTTGGTTGTCAAGATATAATTGCGGTCTTTTTTATCTATCGAAGCTGTGATTTAGCGATAATTCTGCGTCTTGAAAGAACCAGCATGATTCCATCAACGCCGATTTATCAACAGAAGCTACTCAAGCCACCCACTTTGAATGTTCGTCAACACGACTTCCAACTTCCGGTACACAAAAAGATTTCTTCGCTTCAAACCTATATTTCAAACCAATAAAAAAATATATGTTTGGAACACTTCACCTCTGATAGTTCAATTTGCAAACCTATTGTATTTTTTAAGGTGCATGGATTGTTTGTTCCTCTGGGAAAACTTGTCATTTGTAGTGTTGTGAAATTGACCCTAATTACAGCATAATTGATGTCTACCGGGGTATAAATAACTCGAGTTTTGCGGTCGGATTCAGTTCCCACGTGCACATCTCACTGTGATCAAGTTCCTGAGAGACTGCTTAAAATGGTGAGGGAAGACGTTCTTATAGAAATCGTTTTTTGCTTTATTTACGTTTTGATCTTCTCGGAATGGTTCTTCAGTCAAGTTTTGAACTTTAGTGGGTTTTTGCCCTGATACTGTAACCGTTATCGGTCTGAAAGTAGCATCGGAAATCGAAACACTTTGCAAGCGCGCTTCTAGCATACGCAAACGTTCTTGACTTTTGCAGATAGATAGGAAACTTAACAATCAGCACAATGTTTTTGTTTATCCACTCATTTACGAATGGAAAATTCGGTGATGAGAGGCATTAAATTTGAGTTTGTTCTCTTTGCAGGATTCACAGTCGACGTACCTGTTTGGAAGGCGATTTCGGAATCGCCTTTTCGTCGGGGGGCTGCCATTAAATGTAAGTTCCTCTTTGATTTTGGTCTTTCAGTCATGTAAAGATTTCCCTGCTATATTATATGTAGTCTAAAATTTAATAGCTTGTTTGAAGCTTGTTTGATGGAGTATATTCCACTTGAAAACCGCGGGCGGCCAAAGACATCCGCATCGTACGAGTGAATTGCGGTAAATTCGCAAGCAAATGAAGTTTTTTTTATATTTAAGATCTTTAACTCCTCTGACTGCTTTCTAAAAGAGGCGCTCGGGTTTAGCTTATTTATCTCGATTGCGTCGCAAATTGAAAGTCGACGCGATGTTTGTTTATCTGTTTTTCTAAACATGTATCTCTGCTTACGAGAAATCATCGATCAAATATGGCGAACGACACCATTGATCTTAATGAATAGGCTTGCTGGTTGGAGACGAAATTGAAACAGCGTTGACGGCAAGAAAAATACTGTAATCGCGAACGGGGTGTAGGTATGATAATTCCAAAACGAAATTGACTGAGATATTTTTGCTCTAGAACTGTATTTCTACAGCGTTGAAAATGTAGCGTGATGATATTTGCTTCGGATAATCTGGATGAAGATGAGTATGATCCCATATTTGCTGTCAAGTGGTGTCTTTCCTGTTTTTATAAGTTCTGTGTTGGGTTGCAGTTAAGTTATTTTCCGAAACAGTGTGATCGGCCAAGACAAGAGACTTTTGTGAGTTTAGCCATAGTTTTTAGTATCATTATCAAACAGTAATAAGCAAATTAAAGTAATTTGCAAGGTGGAGAGAAAAGGAAGTCGCCGATTGACTGCCCCAGTAGATAATTATGCACCGTAAAGCGCGCGAAACCTCTCGCCTCAGTAATTATTCGCCACACCGGAAAGTGCTTCTGGGAATATTCAAAATGGTGGTACAAGTCGAGGAGATACCGCGAAGATAGGAGAACCAGAGAAAATATCTAAATGCTAACAGCGTTATGATTCACTTTCTGCAATTTCACTTGGTCAAATTGGTTGTTTAAAAGTTTGAGTTTGACGGCAATGGTTCACAAACAAACAAGGGGGTTAGTTTTTAAAGAAATGGTTTACAGGCTTTGCTTTATCATTGATTGATCATGATGAGCTGATTTAACTTTGTTCTCCCCTTGTTACAGATAACAGCACAAGAGCTTGCACAATATTTTGCTAACTTCACGTACGTGATTGAAGCAAAGATAATTACGGACGAAAATGGTATCTCAAAGGGGTAAGTCTTAGTATTTTATAGCGGTTAGATTGGAATTTCAATTGCCATAAATCCCTCCTTAACTGTGAAGGCACCAAATAGGAGACAACCTAACCTTACAAAATGTTGGTGTAAATTGCAGATTTTGGTCTTGCTGAGGGTCTTCAGGAAGGAAAGCCAATATTTTTACCCATACAGGAATTGCTTAGGGTTGTGCATAAAGAGATAACTCTAATCAAAGAAACCAAACGCCTTCAATCTTTAGCGTCAATCTTTAGCATAAATTTAAAATCACTGTTGCTCTTATTTGGTTGTCTGTTTTAGCATGGTCTCCTTTATGGGTCAAATAACGCTGGAGCCACACCCAGATTGGTCAATTTTGGGGGTTTAATTCTAATTTTCTGACGAACATCCCAGTCACTTTCATATGGGAGCTCCCTCCCCCCGGGTGCTAAAGAAGGTTTCTAACCATCCTTTTTTGAAAACTGGAACTTGCACAGAAAAGCTGTTTGTCCATATTTGTTCAATTGAAGAATCCTTAAAGAGTGGGGGGGGGGGGGACAGGGGGTTTAAACCTCCCGTACCCTGTAATCCTGGTTGCCACTCTGTATTTTTTGGCTTCTGCCCCTTCGCATTTTTTCGATTGCGAAATATTGCACAATGTTGTGTAATTTTTCCCTTTTTCTCCCGCTTCCCGCCACCTTGGGAATCCTGCTTCCCGCCCCCTCTTCTCCCGTCTCTCGTACACCTCCCGCCCCCTTTTCTCCCGGTCTCCTGCCCCCCTGTCCCCCCCACTAAAGATTTTCAAGTCAAAACCACATTTGGCAAGTGATGATGTGTCCAGTGCAGAAATAGCCATGAAACACAAATTTCAAGTCTGCAGTTTTGGACATTTAAATTCAGCTGGTACCAGTTGTTTTGAAGAACATTCAAATGCAAACTGTGATGCATCAGTTTGATGAAATCCTCATTATTAAAAGGTTATGATGCCACGTATACTTAACCCTTTCACTCCCAGAGTCAGTACGGAGACATTAAGGTGGCTCTAACTTCTGAGTCTGTGGACGAAATCCTATAGTGTTACCATTCAATTGAAACCTCGTCAGCTGTACTTTCACATGGTACTATTTACATGTTTTATTTTAGGTACTCTTGGGAGTGAAATGGTCAAATTTTACAATTTCTTCTTCAGTGGGATTTCCATGAAATGGTTCAGAAGTTGCATTAACTCTTGAGCCTCCCTTTATTTCTGTGAGTTTAATCGAGATTTTTTCATTCTAAGGTGCTGACAAAAACAAGGTCTATGCTTTCATACATTTCACTATTTGTGACCGTGAACGGTAAAACATACCTTAACGCTTATCTGTTAAACAGGCAATACCGTTAAGCATCCGTTAGTTATCCGTTAGAAAGCTTTCTCAAAAATGTTACAGGCGTTAGTCTAACCGTTAGCTGTTAAAGTTAGGCCATTAGAACAGACAGTGAAACCGTTAACAAAACTTCTGTATCCATTAGCCATTAACTTAAGACCGTTAGAACGGACAGCGCAACCGTTAACAAAAATTCTGTATCTGTTAGAACGGGTAGCAGAGCCATTAGGAAAAATTAGCATCCGTTAAAATGGCATTGCACATTGCTTGAAGTAAAGAACAAACAAATAATTCATGCCTCATTACGTACACTGTGTAAAACGGAAGCCAAAACCTACCTGTTTGTCGATAGTTGTATTGACGCTAACGTCCTATTAACTGTTAGATACGTTCACGGTATCCGTTAGATTTTTTTCTCAACTGTTAAACGGCTCCAGCCATCCGTGAGAGCAAATAATTGTGCACCCGTTAAAACGTTTTCAGTATCTGTTAGGCATATCTAGTTAGCCATTCGAACGTTAGGACAAAACATTAGAACGTTATAAGGATCCGTTAGGCACAACTCATTAGCCATTAGAACGTTAGAATAAAGTGTTGGAACGCTTTGAAGGCCGTTAACTATCCGT
The DNA here is from genome assembly GCA_964030785.1 of Siderastrea siderea. Taxonomy (NCBI): domain Eukaryota; kingdom Metazoa; phylum Cnidaria; class Anthozoa; order Scleractinia; family Rhizangiidae; genus Siderastrea; species Siderastrea siderea. The sequence continues at coordinate 73,003,263 of OZ034968.1, read as the reverse complement.
TACTTTTTACCTGTTTAACGGATAAGCTTTAAAGTACGTTTTCCTGTTCATGGTCACATTTTTGCAGCGCAAATATTAAATGCTCCAAAGCAGCCCAAAAACATTTTATTTTCTCAAACTTCTTGAACAACTGGGACTTTTTAAAATTTCCTTGTCTATTACTGTGGGTTCTACAGTACCGCTCGAAAGTATTGGTGTATTTTTCGCGATACTGTCGCGGTGGAAGTGCAGTTTGTACCTCCGGTTTCACCTAGGGAAAACTTCGTCTGGCTTCTTTGAAAACTCCGGTTTCACCTTGGTTTTTTGCGGTCACAAATACCCCGGTAAAGAATAGGACATGGTGGTGTTTGAATAGCCTTTTGTTTACCTTGTTTCAAAGATAAATCAACTTGAATAAGCGAGACGTCACGCGCCAATGATTTTATGATGTGATACATTTCATGATTATTGCTTTCATCGTCTCCCAAACCTTGACTTTTGAGCACTTTTGCCGATCGCTGACGTTAATTGAAGAAAGAAGGGTGACCTCGTGTCATTTGCAACAGCTAGAAGAAAACAGAACGGATATCATCCAGGTAAAATTGTTGCATTACATACCATCTGACGTTCATTTCACGCGTTATGCAAATTTGATGCACTTTTGAACTGAAACTAACTTCGGGCTAATAATATATCACTATTTCTTAAAAAGTTTTTTACAGCTGGTGTTAACTTCGTCATCCGGGACAAGTACATGTTGAGGTCGGGCAAGTAACTTTTTAGGGTCACTTGCCCGACGGGCAAGCACTCGGGCAAACTCTCCATCAAACTGTATTTCAAGTCTGTCAAATAAGTGACAATTAAGCACTAACAGCATACACAACCGTTTAGCAAAGCAGCGAGAATTGTCAAGTTAAATATCAATCTGGTCTGACGTTTTTATCAGTTGATTTGTCAGTCACGCAATCGTAAAATGACTTTTTCTAAAACATTTTGTTAGGTGTTTAGTTTTAAAGTGCATTGAGGCACTTAAACGTTAATCGGTTTTGGTAACAGTAATCAATCAATTGTTGAAATCCCCCCCTGATTTGTGAATTGGTAAACAAATTTGAGAGAATATGCGATGAAAACGCTCCTGTAGCTAAAACGACCTTAGTTTTGTGTTTAAACTGGAAGGCTTTTTCAATTTTAGGCAAAAGTCTGCTAGCTGTTAGCAGATCCGTTATGCATCAGTGTTATAAAGGTTTCTTTTCCTCATGTTACTAGTATAGTTTTTTGCGCTGCATACCATACCCCACATGCAAACAGAATTAAAGCGAGAAAGTGAAGTAATCATATAAGCTTGAGCTTGCGTTTTATATGAAATTTTGAATGTGTGGTAAATTGCTTCTCAGTCTGTGGTAACTGTAAGTATATATCAACAATCGAATGCCAATTCAGGGTTATAAACGCAAGCAAAACACAATGCCAATCCGCAAAATTAGACCCACGTAAAAATTTAGTACCACACGTAATTCTTTCCAACGGTTAAAGATCCTCGCACGTGGATAGGCTTTCTGCTGGCAGAATTTCAAGCATAATAAGTGATTTTTGAGGCAAGCATTCTGCCGGCATAATAAGGCATTTTTGAGCAGAATTTGAGCAGAATAAGGGAAAATCAGCGGCACTAATGATATGCATAACAGATGTAAGAAAAATAAATGGAAAATACCTTGTGATTAATTTGATTATTAGCTAAAACGCACTCACATTTGAACTCAAATGAATATCTAATTAGTTTTAGGGGTAAGGCCCAGGCTCCATTCTATATTTGCGAAAATAAATACGTCCCAAAGGGCCAAAAATTTTTTTGGGCACCAAGCAGAATTCGAACAGAATTTCAAGCAGAATAAGCGATTTTTACGAGTAATAAGGTTCAAACTTACTGAGGTACAGAGAAACATTGAGAAGTCATATCAAACACATTGGTTGCAAATGCACTACAGTGGGGAGAAACGCTGGGAATGTACCAAGACACAGCGACCAATAAAAAACTAATTCCGTAAGAACGTGTGTGACGTATGAAAGAACGCCGAACGGACAAACTGAACTATTCCCGTGGGACAATAAATTACGGAGAAACGTAAATGAGACAACTAAAACTGCACTTACGCACGGATAAACGTTGTGAAGACAAGACTAATACCGTATAAACATACTAACGTACAAAAACGCTAAGAAGTGTCGACTTATTGTACGAATGTACTATCAGACTGAGAACACACTGGAGGAGCAGAACAATGTTGTGCGAACGTGCCAACATACAAAGAAACGTTGAGAAGGCTAGACTAATAAATTGACGAACCTACTTACGTAGGGAGAAACGTTGTCGTAGAGAGAAATGCTGGGAAGAGAAACTGTTGTACCAATTTAGCAACTACTGGAAAAAGTCGATAACATGAGACTAAAGAATTGTGTGAACCTACTAACGTGCAGACAAATATCATATGAACGCACTAATAGACCTTTCAAGGACACGTATGATGAAACGTGCCAAAGACAGCTAATTTCGTTCGAACGTAGAAATAACAGAGGAAACATTGCCATTTGAGACAAGAATTAGTAGGGAAAACGTTGAGAGGACAAAACAAGTATCATACGAACATTATGATATCCTTTTATGGAACAAGTTTTAGTTTCCAGTGCTCACTCAATTTGCTTATGGGATCTGATCATCAGTAGCAATATTTAGTTTGGTTTCCATCCAGTTCTTCAGTGCTTTGAAATTTTCACTAGCCAAAATGGCGCAGAACTTAACAGCCAAAACGGAGTTTCTACTAGTAGGTGCATTTTTAACGTGGTCTGTTACACATTTAGACCAATGTTTTATCTAACCGTCAACGACTTCCTAATTTCTCATTCACTCAGTCCTAAATTAATTCGTACTTATTACACATGTGTTAAAAATAAAACTCTTTAAAACTCTTTCTGATCACGCTAACTTAGTGCATTCAGTCAGTAAACATGGATGTTACCTACTAGAACAGTATTGTGAAATCAACAGGAGGATAGTAAATGTGAACGATCTCCCAAAATGTTCAACAGATAGAGAGTGATTTCTCATAAAACACTCTGTGAGATCTTTGTCCATGCCTCATGAATTATTAATGAGCATGAGAAGTTTTTTTACACACGGGCAAGTGGGAAATTGGCTCGGGCAAGCAAATTCTGTGACTTGCTTGCCTGAAGGGCAAGCTGGAATTCAAGTTTTTGTCGAGCCCTGTGTCTATCTTCTGCCCCCGTTCCCAAAAACATAAAATACACTCAGTGACTCCAAAGGCAGCCACTTGATTCCAGAGTCCAAGGTCGATTTTATCACGATCCGCAATCTTGTGAAATCATACCGCTAACCTTTTGTCTGTTTGCTTCTTTGAGAATATTAGTGAGAAGAAGTATAAACAAAGCCAAAACAATAGAAATTAGTCATTACTGTTTGGTTACCGAGGCATTGCGGCGTCAAGTCAGATGCGGTGTTCGGTCGCTTTTGTCCTTACCAAGGTTGTGGTTTTCGTCCCACCGCGGCAAATTCGAGGAAAGCAAAATGGCGGCCCACGAGGTTACGCCACGTGCTTATGCACCAATACTTTCAACCGGTACTGTACTCTGTTACGTCATCACAATGTTCAGACAAATCCAGGCTAGCTAAGGAGTGCTATATGTTTACTGACAGATATGGATTTGTGACGTTCAGTTCCGAGGAGGATGTTCGAAAAGTTACTGAGATGGTAAGTCTTCAAACTGTTTTTGTCAGCATAAATTAGGAGCTGACAGGGTAAGCATCTACCAGCTATTGTAAGTTTACAAATGAGCAATATTGGAAAAAAGATACTGTTGCTTTATAAATGCAAACCTGTGTGAAGTAAAGACAACTTCATAGGAGAGACACTATTATTTTACATCTGTACAGTAAATTTCTTGGACATTTAACATCATTCAACAGGGTAGCCAAACAAATTCAGATTTAAATAGAATTCAACCACATTAAGAATGCAGGTAAATCAAAATGCTGATTCAACGTTTACATATGCATTTGTCCCTCTCAGTTGTCATGTTCACCAAAGTGTAGGTGGCTGTAGTTTTTATTCTAAAGAATAATGTGATCCAAAGCCAGGCACTCAGTAACCTTAATTTTTTTAAATGTTTTTCCATAGGGTACTCTCTTCTTCAAAAACAAGAAACTTAATCTAGGACCAGCAGTCAAGAAACAAGTAAGAAACCTGTAAATCATTAGGTTGTATTTCTTAAGCCAGGCTTATTTGCTTGCAGTTTTATAGACATGTTAGAGCACAACCAGAAACCACTAAATAAAATGAAAGGAGGACTGTTAATTGGGCAGGAAAGGTCGGACTTGTGATTCAGGCACAAAATGAACTATTATGAACTGCTTTCAGCCCTTCAGCCTGTGAACATCGTCAAACCTTGGGCCTCGGTCAAACAGTCAACAGGGTGGCCAAACACATTTAACATAAAACATTGAACATGAGTATTCAATCTTTGCAATGGTGTACAGGGTTTTCAAAAGCACCCGATGCCCGACGCAGGTCACCGGCTACTTTTAGCATTTGCACCGGGTACTTTTTGTACTCAAGAGTATCAGTTCATGTCAATGATGTAACTGATTACCGACGGAGATATCTTTGCCCAGATTTTAATTCATGTGTAAAGTGCCTCCCTTCCAGGAGGGGGTTTTCCTCTCCCACACCCTCCCACGTGTGGCTTCACCACAAAAAAGGTATTGTTACTCTGATTACTCCACCTGGTACTGTCTTTCAAATTGAAAACCCTGGGTGTACCAAGAACTAGCAGTTATAGCTAAGTGTGTTGACCCTGTTAAATAAAGGATTATTGATTGAATGAGATGAACCATTATGGGTAATATATAGGTAACTCACTTTTCAGGGAAATGTCCAATTGTTGAGGCTTGTAGCAATGTTGTAGGGGGGTATGTCCCCATGCTCCCTGCTTTTCTCCAGTTCCTGGTTAGTATTTGTGGTGGACCCATTCTGCAGAACTTGCAGCTATCTTTCTTGGTTTTAGGGGGCATTCATAATTCATCTGGTGAGGGGCTATCAAAAAAACAGTTTTCAAAGCTAAAGACAAAAAAATGGATGGCATCTGAAACATTGGCTTACCACCATGAGGATAGAAAACCTGTCAGAAATTGAGTACAAGATAAAACAAAGGGGAACAAATATTTTTTACTGTGGAATAGTTTGAGGGGCCATGATACTTCATTTCTACCGAGTCTGCAGTTGTAGGGGAGGGAGGACTTCACTGAAAACCGAAAGCAAGGTTTGAGTGGGGGGTGGGGGGTCACCCAAAACATTTAAATTTGACAAATAATGTAAAAGCTTCATTGAAGCCTTCCCCTCCCAACATGTAAATGACAAATGCTCCCTTCTAAGGTCTTGAGTTACTTATGAGGTACTGAATATGTTATTTGTCTTGCAGATAATGCCAGTGGAACAGCCAGAGCTGGTAGTCGGTATGTAGTTGCAGCTACTTAATATTTTAACTTACAACATCAATCCTGTACACACCCGTACGACAATTTATGGCCTGACACAAGCGAAATTCCAGCCAGACAAATGTCCCGCTAAACAGAGAGAATTGAGCTGGAAAAAATTCAGCGAAAATTAGGCTGACACGAGCAGGAAAAATGAACGAGAAAGGAACGAGACATTTGTACCGCTGCGACATTGGAGCGCCTTTATGAGCGATGATCTGGCGAGATTCAGGCCCGATTCACAGTAGGAAAAATCCCGCTGGTGAGCGAGACGACAACAACGGTTTTAATCAGGGCGGGAAAAGGTTGGGCGATGAAACGAGCAGTCCGCTCTTCAAGCGATGTGTGATGCAGAGAAGGACTGGCACGAGCGCTCTTTCCGCGCTTCCGGTGCGTTTGATGGCCGGCAAAATTTACCTTTCAACAAACCGGAAATCTCATTTTCTTTCTTTATTTTTCAGCCAGCCGTGCACTATGATTAAAACGTTTTTCCACAGTCCTGGCTCACAGCTTAAAATGCTTATGTCTGTGTGGACATTAGTCAATCTTTTTCACAGTAAGTTCCCGAAAAATGCACTCAATTTGAGAGTGTCGAATGCTTGCTCTTGCCAAAAAACATGACATGGTTGTCTTTCCTCGTCTCTTTTAAAAAAGCTCCAAATTACTCCACCCTAAATCTTACATATATTAAAGGCCGATAAATTTTACATGACATAATAAAAAATTAGCTGGAGATATTTGGAGATAGTGGCGTTTTGCAACTTTAAACTTTGCCTCCTTGCAACGCGCCATGGCGATGATTCGCTGCAACGCCACCAACTGTATGTAAACAAATTAAAAGTGAAATTAAATTTGCAGATTTCTCCTCCCTTTATCTCACAAAAACAAAGCAAAGAAAACCGTCTAAACTGAGGAGCAATTCTATTTGTATTGCCTAAAGAAACAGACAAGCATAGGAGAGGTTTTGGGGAAAAAAGAAGAAGGAGCGCGGTGTTAATGTTGATTTGATTTAATTAATTAACTAGGGACGTGTCCTGATTAACCTTGCACGAGCTACACGAATTATAAATACGCGTCATGCCACGCGTCATCCAAACGCCATTTTCCATCTTTTTACTTTGCTCTGCTCGTTTTAAGACAGTTTTTAGCATCGATTAAGGCGGAAAAGACAAAGAAAAGATAACCCAAAGTTAACGTTTTTCGGAAACTATTAATAGATTATTAGGATTTTGAATTTGAATCTTTGAATTTTGAATTTTGGTCTAGCACCCAATTCGATCCCAGTCCACTGCATCACACCTTTTTGCTCGGACACGCTCGTTTCATCGCCCAACCTTTTTCCGCCCTGGTTTTAATGGTTCGAGTTGCTCTATATCTCTATATATAACTAGTACAACGAACAACAATTTCAAAGTACATGTGTTAGGTTTATTTTGTAACCTTTGTACACGATAGAATTGCATTAGTGACGTAATATGCTAAACTAGCACACGTTGTAATAAAGGTAAGACCTACAACATTTTTTATAGCTAGGCAAAGGTTAACCTGGACTTGATATTTTTACGGTACGGAGCTCGAAGGAAACTACAATCATCTCTCATGATCAATGTCGAACTCGGCAGTATAAAATGTAGATAATCATGTTCCACTGATACTTATAATTTTCAAGGACACTTTGCTCACCTCAGTATTTGTGGTCAGTTCTTACATATTCTTTCCCTTGTGGAAAAATGGACTTATACAATTCGAGAGTCACTTCAATTTGCAGCAGATCAAAGAACCTAAATTTATCGTGGCGAACGTTATCCTTTGGAGCCAATCCGACAGAGCAGACATTTACAAAACGGCTTCAGATCTTCGCTCCAGGAAAGCCAGGAGAATCGTTTCCCAAACTGCATAAGTACTTCACTCTAAAACTGTCCGCGCTTTTCTACGTTGTAAGTCAAATTACCAACGGTCGAGAATGTTTTCAGGTCAATTTTGTTATACGATCGGGCAGGATAAAAAGAAAACAATTGTTTCACAAAAGTTGGCCAATTACATTAACGCCTCAGCTGTCCCAAGGGAACTTTGTGATAAAATCCGACGCATGGCTGTCACGAAATGTGGAGTAATGGTGCTTTATACGCTGAAACCGTTCAGAATCTTATACTTGGAAAAATATTTTTTCAATGCATTGCCATAAAATTAAACTCACACATACAACGGATAGCCGTTGGCACAAAAACGGACCATAATATTATGAAATCAGTGAGACTCAATCGTTCCGGATCAGTTGGATAACTGCAAAATCTAAGCTTAAATCGTGGTGAGTTTTGGCTCGTGTTCAGTCTGTTATATGTTGTATTGAGAAAGATATAATGAAATAATGAATGCTAATTAATTTAAGGTTGGACTTCGTAGACAAAACACATTAGATGTTGGGCTTTTGTTACTTTTGTTTAAGGTCTCATTTCACTTAGTAATTCAGGCTAGAGTTAGGCTTGAATAAGGCTTTGTCAAACCAGACATTTTCGTACGGGAAGCACTCAGACCAGATATATAATCAAATTTCTTTTTATCTCTGTCTCGTTGATTCTGGCTGCATTCTCTCTCATAATACAGCCCGACAAATGTCTCGTTGACTTTTACGTAGCTTTTCAATAATGATCAGTTCAGTCTCGCCCTGTCACCTTCAAATCTAGCCAAATTCCCGCTCGGACAGTAGCAAGTCAAATGTCTCATTCTCATTGCAAAGCGAGACAAATTTTGTGTCTCGCTTTGTCCCGTTCCATTCTCGCCGCGAAAAAGGCTTTTTGGCCAGAATCAGGCTGGATTCTTGCCGTGTCTGGCTGTAAATTTTCGTACGGGCACCAAACATTTGGGGTCTTTTGGGACTAGAGGTGGGGATGAATTTTGGATTCTGTCCCCCCCCCCCCCCCCCCACACACACACACACACACTTTCTTACCTTGACTCCAAGAGTGCTGAAACTTACTATGGTAATAAAACTTGACAGGAAAATAGTACTCCAAAAATTCCTCCTTGAAAGTCTGCAGCATGAGCTGATAACATCCAAATGGGTGCCATTTTGGATCTGCCATCCAAGATGCTGCCCATCAGCATTAAAAGAACACTGTCTATTTAAAATGACCTTAACCCATTACCGGCCGCGTGTTTTTTGATCGCTTTGCTAAATTAGCAGTTTGTAATAAACAACCCCATGTGCAGTACGAAACGACAATTTTTAGGCTCGAAAAAACAACACTCGCTTGATCTAGAATAGTTAAAATTTCTAACTTTCGAATAAAATACACCAGTTGTCAATTAAGAATTAGGCAAAAATACAATCTTAAGTCAAAATTTTGAAAATTTATGCAAGAGATCTCACATGTTGTCTCGCGCGTGAAATCAAACCACAACAGAGGATTTGTGTCTGTTTAGGTCAGATTACTATTTTTCGAAATTTCATGAACGAAAATTCACAGGAGAGAAGACAGTAAGCTTTTCTAAATAATACATTTATTAATACACGCCTTTATTCGTTTCTGAAAACCAAACACGTTCAATTCTTTCTTTGAGGGAAGCTACGCGCAAGTGATTTTGCTCGATGTGCAAGTTATTTTGAAGAGCACTTACTGATGCAAACTGTGCACGTTTTTCAAAACTTTTACGAAAACTTTGAGAAATACAAAGAATCCTTCAATCAAGAAGTTATTTCGGTAAAAATTTACAATCAAATGTGTAATTTACTCTACCGTAGACTCGTAGAAGTGCTTGAGCATTTCCCAGAAAGTCCGCAGCTTGAAAAATCTCTTGCGATGGAAGATTGTCCTTCGCTTTGATAAAACGGCTGTTCGTCCTCGAAAGATGTTTTCTTCGCTCTAAAAGCTCTAAATTCCATCGCTTAACTTGTTGAGTGTTCCTTAGAGCTTCTTCTTTCGATTTCTAAGTTTCAAAAGGTAATCCTTCCTTCCGCGAGTGAGATATTGCCATCTTGAAAATTCACACGTGAAGGGCATGGCAGCCATTTTGAGTGAAATGTGATCTTCTTGGAGAGTAACAAGAAGTCTTCCCTTCTAGGACCCCCTCAAGCCTTCAAATATATGTGCAGTAGGTGGATTCTGATTGGTTGAGCATTCCCAAAGACAACTAGGACAAAAGGGGACCAAAAAAGCCTTTGTAGGGGAGGCTGGGGCCAAAAGCGAACACGCGGAAAATCAAGGCCGGCTCAGGTGGGCATGGACGTTAATGGGTTAAATGTAGAAGTTACTGCAAGAAAGTTGCATTTTCTTGTTAAAGCAATTTGAAATTAAAAATTCAGAAAAAAAATGCCTGTCAAAATAATGTTGCCATGGTAAAATCAAACTTAACAAAAGAATTTAAATGGTAAACCAAATTGTCCCAGCTACAAGGTCACAAAGTTTAGTGGCTCATGCTTGCAATTTAGATTTAAAACCTGAGGTTATGTATGAGCCCACATTTATAAGCTATTTTCTAGAATAAACCCCACTCCTTTAACTTCTTTGCTACATAAATCTAACACCCTGTTTGTAATTTGTTATCTCTTTTACAGTCAACACGAACATGCGTGGGGAATATTATTATCCCATCCTGACACACGCAGTACAGTGCCCACCATACCAGGTATGGACTGATATTACTTTATAGCTTATCTTTTATTGATCTTTTACTGTGGTAAATTTGGTGAATTGTCTTCAGGATCTTGCATGTCAGTCAGCTCCTTGAAGACTGCTTTGTGGTAAAAAGGATAAAAATCCACAGGGGCATACAGTACATGACGGTGAAAATGCTCTGCCTTATGAACTGCCTGTTGTTTGCAACTCACTGGGGTTGCCATGCATTCATTCCATGCTTGGCTCAAATTCATCTGGTGCCACCAACCTTTCAGGCACCTTCCCTAAGCTAATCTGGTTGTAATAATTTAAACTGGTCACTGTTCAAGAGTCAGGGCTGTAAATTTAAGGAGGTCACTGTTGTGTGAAACGTAATGAACAAGGTTGTTTAATTTACTTAGTTCATCCAATTGCACTCGAGTTGATCAATAGAGAACTGTGAAGAAAAGTTGTGTCAGGTAACACTGACAAATAAAGCAATAATTTTTTGTTAATCATTACTAACTCTTGATGATTTTTTTTTTCAGTATGCTACACATGTACCATTAGGGACTAGGGTGGTAAGTTTTGCTCATGTTCTTCAACATATTACTTAGACCTCCAGGGGCAGTGATTTTTGTTACCCCTGCATCCTGTGTCTCTGACACATAAAAATCCATAAAAGATGCGAAATAAGATATGGCATGAGTCTGTAAGGATGCACAAATATGAATGTGCCGCAATCGATCAAATGTCCTTTTTGTGTAATTTAGAATCTATAAATAAACACAACTTACCTAAAAAGAGAAAAATATTGGTTGGCTCCAAAATATATCTAGAAGAAATTTCTGAGGGAAAAAATTTAAGCCTTTACTTGCATTATTAATAAATGTGAACTATTCCAAATGCTGCCATGTTTGTCTGTGATCAAGTGTTTACATGTTTTGATGTCGAGAGGACCCTGGGAACAAGGTCACATCAAGTCTGGAATAAAGCATGTGCCGTGCAAAGCTTGCCAAAGCCCGCCATTTATGATAACTGCTGAGGCTAAAAAAAAACAGAGCAAAACAATACAAAAGAACAAAGTATGAATTCAAGCACTTGGGAGATGGGACTGATTGGTTTTGGTCTGGGACTCCTCATTTTTTATGGGTTGAGTCAAATGGCAAATTGTAACAAAATCATTACAGGGGCCAGTCATTAATCTTTGAAAAGCTGGCTGACCCACAAGGAAAGTAGCATATAGGCTATGAGTCATTTTTGAACTCTGAGATGCTTGTGATGTTTGCTGTAAGCTGCCAAGGGTCTTAACAACCAAATGCTGGTTTCTTGTCAAAGCTCTGGGTCTTTGTTATTAACAAGACCAACATTGTTGTTTTGCTGTTAGGTTTATGATGCTCCACATGCTCCACTCCACTACGGCATGCAGTATGTTGGTAAGTGGCACATGTTTACTAATTACTCATTCTAATTAATTTATTAGTCTTCATTTGTCGTTTGAAGGTTGTCCAAAAAAAGATACAAGGGTATGACATACTTTCAAAGTTCCAAAGCAACGTTGACAAAGTGCATATGGCAGAATAGTAAGCTTGATAATTATGAAGGATTACTTTCTGTTTAAATGGTGCAGAGATTGGGTAAACTACAAAACAACCTAGGATCTTTAAGGTCGTGTTCTATTGGGTTCTGACAACCTTTTCAACCAAAACCGGTTTTGGTTGAAACAGTTGAGGTTTCCAAATAGAACACTTTTTAAAGCGTTCGTGGTTGACATGCGGCTTTGACTGGACACAGTCATTTCTAGACTTCCTCAACTTCTTCTGCCAAGGTTGGCTAGATGTCAAAACCCCGAATCTTTGCTTCGGTTATCCTTCAATGACTGTAAGAAGAAGTGGTTTCGCCACATTGTGAATCAGACGAAGAACTAGAATATCTAGCAACATTTTTGTTGGAAATGAAGAGGACACCTGCCACTCGTATTACAGGCCCCTTTTGAGAATATTTGCCTAATCTATCTCACAGCATGTTAAAGGCCCACCTTGACCCAAACGGCCTTGTGACTGTTTGTTTTTGTTTTTAAATGGTTCCATTGTTCTTCTCGTGACCTGATTGGTTGCCTGAATATTCTTGCAAGTGAGAAATTCGTCGTGTGTGTTCAAAACAAATCGGAGCAGCCATAGCCCAACGGTTTACTTTGGGAAGTTTAAAAAGAATTAGAACACCATTTTGCAGTATACGCGCAAAACTAATGATGCAAAGCATGAAAAGTGATGCTTGCTAACATTTCAGCGTACAATACCCATTGTTTTCAACTGTTTCAACGAAGCTCTGAGCTAGTTGAAAAAGTTGATCAACCAAACCAACAAAAAACGGTTCTTTGCCAGTAGACATTAAAACTCCCAACCAACCCAACCAACCAAAAACGGTTGATCCCAATAGTACATGGCTTAAGTGAATTAATCAGGTTCTAAATTTGGTTGCTGAAGCAAACTACCCACACAGTTTTGATCACAAAACATCATTGATCAACAGAACAGCGTGAGGCTTTGCTAATATCCTCATTGGCTATTTAGATATCTATGGTGTGAAATGTCTTACATTATAGGGTGCCACGAGCGAAACATTTAAAATATTTTGTTCGTCATAATGGGGTGAATGTTTTGGCCAAATTTCTTTAAAATTTGTCGAATATACCCTGTGACTTTGCTAAAATTCAACATATTCTCCTCCTGGTGACTTTTCCATAATGAGCAGGTATTTTAAAATTGTTTGATAATTTTTGCTGCCAGTCAATGTAAACACTCCAGTCACCATACCAATTCAATTCTCAGTGCATTTTACTACTGAGTCCAGTACTGGTAAATGTTATGCTCAGTTTTCAGTGAGGGTTTTTTTTTTCTTATTTGTTTATTTTTAGAGGAGAAACCATTGGCACCACTGCCACAACCTGAGTTTCAACTCCATGTAAGTTCTGTCTGACTGTGTGTGTTAGGGGTGGGGTAGGGGCCAGTAGATGGCAAGAATTGAGGAAATATTGGCCTTGAAGAATACATAATTTTTCATCCTTTCTTCTTGGAGAGAATAAGGTGGAAATGACAGTTTTGGAACCCTTACTTTTCCCATTTACCATACCCTGGCTCCCATCCTTGAGTTAGTTCTCAAAATAAACATAGACACCAATAATTATTGGTTATGAAAACAAACTGGGAACTACATAATATTTTGGGTTATACAGCAAAAAGAATGTTGATTTACCTCTACTTAGTGTATACCTGCCAAGTGTCACGCCTGCGGATCGAAAACTTCGATCTCATGGCTACTCACGCCTGCATTCCCATTTCTCACGCCTGGTGGAAACGTTTGAGCCATTACAGCCTTAACCGACTCATTTTGAAAAAAAACTTATAAAGTATTTAAATAAACTCGAACCAATGTGAGAAAATAATGATCATACTTTTGGGAAAATTCGGATTTAAGTAGGGAAAGTCACTGGAGACATGGTCATACTCGTCGAGGCGAGCTCCGTATAATCTTAAATGATCAAAGCATCGGTTTACTGGCCATAAATTGGAACGTCTTTGGAAATCTTCGGACGTCTTCGGAAATCGTCGGACATCTTCCGGCGGATATTATCGGTCGCCCACAAAAAAATCTTGACACTGTGAGGATAAAAATGTCACGCCTATGAATCACAAAACGTTGGCAGGTATAACCTAGTGGTGAAGCAATTTACCAAGTAGAATACAGTCTAGATTTCATTGGAAACTGGGTCAGATAACAATGTTGTTTCCATAGTGGGAAACATTTAATCTTCATGTGCTTTGTTATAATTAAAAGTATTCCTGTTGATTTTAGGTTCAGAATCCTCCAAGGACAAAAAAACAAGTCCCTCCACGCTTTAGGAGGCCAAGAGAACACTAATAACTAGTTATATTAGCGTTCCTTGTCCTCCTAAAATATCAAAACAGGAGAAGTGTTCCTGAAAGAATTAAGTGTTAAGTTGATTATTGCACTATTGATGTAATTACTTATTTCAATAATTCACTTTGCAAACCAAAAAGTTCAACTACAAAAGGAATCTTGATCCAATACTTGATTTTTTATTGGATTAGTTTATTTCACGGGCATGTTGGAATTTGAAAGGTTTACCAATCTGCGTAACCTCGTGTCCCCTAACAGAAAGCTACATTGTTCAATTTTTGTTTTTTTTTCCAATTGAATCAACTTCTTTCCATCCTATCAAAATGCAAAAACTTTTGTGTGTGTGCTGATTTGATTTTGCAATAATGAACTTCAGTTTTTTGCTACCTTAGCAGAAACACTTCTCTTGTTTTCACCGTTAAGTGATGTACATGATAGTTATTGATATTTACATTTTTACAAGGATTTAATGCAAGTATTAATCTTATTGTGAACATCCTATGACATAAAATTGTGTATATATCTGTAGTTAGTGGATGATCATATGACAGCTTCTCTACCTTTCATGCCAATCTTATTTTTATGCGAACTTAATTGAAGCTTTACACAACAAGCTTATAATAATTTAAGTGATACCTCGAAAAGATTATTCTTTTCCTTTTGTGTTCTCTTAAAGAGAAGATTTGCAAAGTTTTTGTGCCCTTTGCAAGTTCAAGCTCAAAAATCACTTTTTCCTCCTGCTAGGGCCACCCAACAGATCGTTTCAGGGGAATGACTGTAGAAAAGGCCTCAACATCCCCAGAAATTTGGTTTTAATATTATTTTGATTAGAAAACTAAATATTCCTAGAAGTGACAATCTAAGCATTTTCCTTAATGTTTTGGTTGGGTGCCTCTGTTATTTTCAATCAAGGCAAATATCTACCACAGCAATTAACATACAAATGTCTCAATTTGATACACTTTTTAGTCTCTGTCTTTTTGCTTAGCCTTGCACATATCAACTTCATATATTGACAAGTTCAACTTTTTTTAGGCAGGCAAAGGGGCAGTAGCCTGGACTTTTTTTATTTGCTTTGTAACTACAAAACTGAGAACATTTTGTCTTTAGGAGGTGACATAAAAAATAAGAGTAACATCATTCTTAAATATTTCTCTTACACTAGTGACAGCATGAGAGATATATATATTTTTTAGGAAACAGGATGTTGTCAAACAGTTATACTAATTTTAAAGCTATTTATTTTTGTATCAGTATGTAATATAGTAACTTTCTCTGATTCCAATATTAGAATAGTATATTTTATACTCCTACTCCTTCGTTCAGTGAAGTGACTATCTTGTCACAGTGAACTGAAAATATTTATTATGTACTTGAGCTCAAATTACTTGAAGGTTGAAAATTATGACAAGTGGGTATTTCAGCCCGTTTAAATGTAATAAATAGAAAGTTTGATACCTTCACTTGTGTCAGTGTGTTGTTGCCTTGCCTGCAAGACAGTCAAATCGGCAAAGTTTTACCATTTTGGAGGATTTATTTTGACCGCCATTTGTTTTCCCTCCACTTGTTTGTCACCAGTCCCTCTCGCTTTTTGTGACTCTCAGGAGAAAAGAGCTGTACACTGGCATTTACAAAGTAAAAATCATTTTCCTTTTCACAGCAGTATTCCCTGCTGCCAGAGGTCTCTCACGGCAAGAGAAAAATGAGAGGAAGGAGAGTCTTCGTCGAGCGATTCACAGCTATTTCGAGGTGCCCCGGACATACTGGATTTTTCATTTCCATTGAAAAATAAACATTGATAAGTTACCGGCTTTTGAGGTTTTTTGACTACGAGCAGTCTCTTTCCGCGGCTCGCTACACTTGGGGTTCATCACGATGTGTCACGTTTCCACCCGGCGGGAAATTTCTGTTCTCAGAGAGACTGCTCGTAGTCTACGAGGTTTCAATCAGTGAGACCTATCGCCCAGCATTTTCCAGGTTCTCAGTGAAAACAACAAGCAAACTCGAAAATAGACCGTGTTTAGACCGCCCGAGTAGGGGAGTGGGCGTTTATTTTCGCGTTCTCTTTTTACATTTCGCTGTTTCTACTACCTTGGAAGGAGGTAGGATGTAGTTTCTTGGTGGCCACTATCGTTTTAAAAGAAAGGCTATCAACCAGGGGCGGATCCAGGAG
Organism: Siderastrea siderea; assembly: GCA_964030785.1. NCBI lineage: Eukaryota > Metazoa > Cnidaria > Anthozoa > Scleractinia > Rhizangiidae > Siderastrea > Siderastrea siderea. The sequence goes on along the minus strand of OZ034968.1, from coordinate 72,987,050 downwards.
CTTTTGAAAGGAGGGGCCCAAATGGAATTTGTACTTTTAATATACCTCAAAAGCCAAAATATGATGCTCGGCAAATTCAAAACAATCGATATGAAACAATCAGTAAAATTTCCTGTTAAACGTATTCTACTGCTCTTTGTTGTTTTTTGCAGTGAAGGCGTAGGAAAGTTGAGTCCAGAACCCTCCCCTCCCCCCCCCCCCCCCACCACACACACCCCTCTAGATCCACCACTTTTAAGATGGCGAAAGATGCAGTGTTTGTTTGGTAATCCGATGTAAAAATAATTTCTTTGAGATTTAACTCACAGCACTGAAAGAATCTGAGGGATGTAACTATACAGAAGTATTTTCAATGCTTTTCAAAGAATATTTTAAAAACAAAACTCTTAAAATTAAAAATTTGACTGCATACTACATCGTACAGCTACATCCCGGCACATTCCAGTGTTTCACTAAAAGTTTTAGACACTGTCCTAACTGCACCATGTTTGCATCTTATATGCTACTTACTAATGGTGGCTTTAGCGTCCAAGCCTACCCTGGGGATCAGAGGTTTCTCTCGCGTGCTTTCGCATAGTAGTCGTCATGTTCAGACGGAGGCCGAACAAAATAGCTGCGTCGCCTTCGAAAGAAAATGTAAGACACCAAAGTTCGCCGTGTTCAGCGAGCGAGAAAAGCCTCTGGGATCCAGGGCAGTCCAAGCCAAGCTTCCAAACTTACAAACGCAATCTTTTTTTTTCTGTTAAGATGGAGCAGGTATACTGCAGTGTGTAATGCACGTTTCTTTATTATTTTTGCGAGACGAAGTAGCCCGGATAACGTAGAAAGAACGCGCTGCCTAAATGTCTCACCCCTCCAAGGCCCCGTTATGGGTTTATATTGTACCCTTACCTTTCAATTTCCTTTACTAAGAACCTTTGCCTGGTACAGAGGACCTTCACTCTAACTCCAATCCTGATCCTGTATACAAGGCTTGTTACATTAGTCACGTTCCCTAACTTAAATATGTGACCTAAAGGCCCTTTGGAATTCTAGGGTTGGGGTTAGTGCCGTATTAATGCGAAAGGGGCGTATATCGCTATTTTGAGGTCAGCATGCTAAAAAAACAGGTCAAACAGAGTCAAAGGTTAGCAGTGCAAATGTAGTTGAGAGTTGTTGATACTGGGGGGTGCGCTAATATAAAATTTCGGGAAAAAAGCCAGACGTTTCGTGACTGCTGCTTCTCCCTCGGTGGTTAAGACGCAAGTGAACTGAACTTAACCACTGAAGAAGAGGCAGCAGCCTCGAAACGTCTTGTTTTTTTCGAACTGTTATTATATAAGTGCACATATGGAAAAATTAGTTCCTTTTCTTTTAAAATAAATAAATAAATAAAATAAATAAATAAATAATTAAGGTCCTGAAGGTCTGAAGCCACTTTCACTTCGCCCTTCTTTCTTTTCCTTCCCATCTCCGACTCATACTGAGAAAAAATGTACTTTTCTCTACTTTTCCCTACCGTCGAATCAGCATTGCTTTTTTATCGTACTTGGTTCTTTATTTTTTGCTGGTTAGATCCTTTACTACAGGATCCGGTACTTTTATTTTGTTACGGTGGTCCATGCAAAGTTTACTTTTCTCTCTGAAACAGTAAACTTTGCATGGACCACCGTAACAAAATAAAAGTACCGGATCCGGTGGTAAAGGATCTAACCAGCAAAAAGTAAAGAACCAAGTACGATAAAAAAGCAAAGGTCTTAGGGTCTTACAGAGAATGACTCTTCAGGGTCTTACAGAGAATGACTCTAAGGGCAAAAACGTTACAATTTAAACTAAGGGTATAAAATATGATACTAAAATAACAACTAAAGCAGCTTGTATTACAACGCTTAAAAACTAGCGTAAAAAATAAAAACGTTACGATTTGAAATTTATATTTAAAGAAGCTAATATTACAACACAACGGTAAAAAACTGGCGAAAAAAACTAAAAACGTTGCGATTCAAAATTTGAAAAATATATAACATAAGTAGGATACGTGATACTATAATAACATAACCTCTTAAGTGATAGGGATAACGTACCGCGTTTAACTCTAAATACATTTCAATTAGAAATAAGAAAGTGGAAAATACCAAACAAATACCCCACCCCCCCCCCCCCCCAAAAAAAAAATAAATAAAAAATACAACTGAAAATATAAACAAACACGGAGGATGAAAAACCGGAAAAAGTGTCATGTTTCATCTCTCCTATTTAAACCTAGTGGTTCCAAGGTTTGACCTCTATCGATGAGGTATGCCTCTCTAGCTTTACGTACACTGTCACGGTTAGATTTCATTAGTTCAAGAGGAATAAGTTGCATGTCATTAGCATTATGGTCGTTAGAAAGAAAATGTTCTGAGACTGCAGTAGGTTTAGAAATGTTAGTTCGTTTGTCAACAGGTCTACGATGTTCGTTGAAGCGACAGAGAGAAAATGTTGGCTGCTGCAATCATGCAAGAAGAGCAGTTTTTAAAAGTCCGTATTTGAGCATAGTGTCAGCTAAGAAATGGCCGAATTTTTTGTAGAAATCAGTCCATCAGATCTGATCAACACACGTGGGTCAGATTTGAAAGTCGCACCGTCAGACCCTTGCAGGGTAGGCCCCTTTTTCGCGGGAAACTTCCCAAAATTACCCACAAGTCTTCAGAAGAGCCGTTGTACGCAAGCGCAGTAACACCCATAGTATTTCTCTGACGCAAAGGGTTTACTCTGATACAAACATGTCTGGCTCGTTCGTTTCAGTTTCGAAAGGTTTCTGCGGTGTTCAAGCTAGCAGACCATGGAGAGAAGTTATAGCAGTTTGAGGAGAACGTAGGTGCTTTGTACTGATATCAGTTGGGGTTTTGTTGAGGTTAAAATTGACTTTTCGTTGAATTTTTCAGGCGAAAACGTGCGCATTCGAGCAAATGTCCTTGTTGCTACTCGTCCGAGGAGGAGCAGGAAACTCATGCAAGCGCTAAGAAAGAGGTGTGTTAATTTTCTCTTTGCTTACTTAGAAACGTACGATCTCTGACGGGAAAAGACAAATGCTTAGTTGACGTTCTGGAGATTAGCTGCGATGGTATCCGTAAACTCGAGAACAACAGTTTTTGCTGATGATTTGTTGTGAAAAATAGTCCCCGGCGACCATGTGACATGCACGGAAGCAAGGAAGAATGGAAGGTTTTGCCCCATTTTCATTCAAAACAGCTTCTTAAAATAGCTGTTGTCACGATTTAAGGACAAAATAACGTCCTGAACAATGTTGAAGTGATTGTGGATCGAAGAAGCCCTGTGAACGTGTTATTGTCGTTGCAAAAGTTTGTTTTAGCTTATCGTACAAATTATGTGCTTGCAAGGGATGGCCCGCATGGAGTCTTCTGTGCGTGTTTGTTTACTATGGAACGCTCAGATCATATCGTTTCGTTTCCAAGGCTTCATTTTTCATTGACATTTCTCATCTAGTTAACTCGTCTCATTTTTATTATTGTTCATTTTTGATATTTTATAATGGTGTTCAAAGACCAAATCTTTCTAGAAAACTAACTGGAGTCAAACAATTAAGTTACATCCCGGAATTACGCGACTGATGAATTTCAAAACTAAGCCGTTTGAAATTGCAAAGCAGAAATCCAGATATAGGACATTTTCATTTTACTTTGACTCCGGTGAGAAAAGTTATGAGCAAGATCGAAACATTATACGTAATTTGTCCCTAATCCTACATGAACGTATTGTTTAGCCCGGACAAATTGAAAATTGTCAATGTTGTCGACGTATTGGTCTAATTTTAAATTGCACGTCATTTCTTCGGTATCTGAGATGAAAATTATTTTCTTGAGGTTGTTTTCTTTTACGTAAATAGCAAGCTTTTAAGGCGAAAAAATAATGTCCAGAATTCCTAAAACTTTTGCGGTTTGGATCTAGATAGGAAGTGTTGTTTCTACAGCAATTTTTAAGAAGTACAGTATGTTGCCCAGCTTTCGTACGGGCCCAGTTTTCGTACAAAAAGAACTTTATTTGATTATTTTCGTCGGTCATTTAAATCTTCGTCAACCGAAGAATTCCAAAAATAAAAGGAACATTTCAGCTATAAATTGCCGGTTTTGCCGGGCTTTTTGACGAAGAAGCAGGTCAGTGCGGACAATTTCTTTCGAGGTGAGTAAAAGTTTAGCGGCTAATATTTGCACTTTTCACTGGGCCTTTCACTGCACAGTAAAGGTATTGTAGATGAACAAATAGCCCGTTTTGTAGGTAATTTTGCAAGGAACCTCATGATTTTTGGACAGATGATAGATAAAAGATGAAAGTGAATGGAAGAACTTTCAACGCCAGCTTAGATTTAACTGCTCCTGAATTTTAGCGGTGAGAATCTTCGCATACATTTCGACCTACTGTGCCAGTTTTCGTACACTTAGCTGCGCCTTTCTCAAAACCTATTTTTAAATAAGTTAAAGAACTGAATTTTAAACTTTACTGCTCGAAAACTAATAAGTCGCAAGTGCAGTAAAGATTACACAACAATCCTTGCAAAGTACAATACACTTCATGTATTTGTTGTGGTGTAACAGCGACGCTTTACATCCAGGTCATGCAAAGGTCACGAATATTTAATAAACTTAATCCCACGCAAACAATCTAAATCGTCAAATAATTAACTATAAAGGTAGATGTCTATGCATAGAATGTTGACATCGTTAGTTTACCGGTTTTACCGATTTTTTCCACTCCTTTGCGATTCTGATAAACGTTTACAAAAGTAGCTAAGAAAAGCAAGCGTAAGCGGAAACGGAAGGAAAACGTCGAATCTTATACAGGCCTTTTCTTAACAGTTGTAATACGCAGAATAGTAACCTGTCAATTTACCTTTACCGAGGCAGTAAATGACGTACGGGACAGTGGAGTGAGCGTAAGAAAAGCCGCCCAAAAGTGAGGGACCAAGAAATCAACACCGCAGGATCGATTAAACATCCACTTCCTGAATAACCATTTGCTTGTACACCAAACATTGGTCGCTAAGCCGATATTTATTCACAAATCGAAGAGAAAACACGATAAGCACTCGGCAGGGTGGCTGATACATCAGTTTGCGTCTAGCATTTTCGTGGAGAAAAGTTGTTTTGTTGATGTACGAAAACTGGGCCAGGTGTACGAAGACTGGGCAACTTAGGAGTTTTGGGAAAAATGGCATAATTTTGAACATACGTCGATCAAGCGGCCAATCGTTTTATAGATTGAAGGTAAGTAAATGGGCTACCTTTCAAATAAATTTCAGAAATTTTCATCTCACAGACAAAAAGATATAGCGATGACAAACTAAAGTGTACGAGAACTGGGCAACACACTGTACTTCTTGTATGGTCTTCGCTCGCTTACATAATCTTCTTGAAACTCTACCGCCGCAATCGAAAAAAAAACTTTAGATTCCACTTGTTTTTCTGAAGTTCTAGATTCATTCAGCTGGGGCAGGTCTCAGCTGAGGCAAATATCTTCTCTCAGGGCTCTCATTGATGCCAGTTTTGATAATGCATCTGCCCCTAGTAAATCTTAGTTGACTGATGATAATGATGATGATTATTATTGTTATTATTATTATTATTATTATTATTATTATTATTATCATTAGAAGTAGTAGTAGTAGTAGTAAATTTATGGAGACATCGTCATCCTTAAGCCGCAGCTACTTGAACAATTTTTTGCTTGTCATGTGGCCGGCACATGGTGGTGGCTACACTTGGAGACAAAGTCTGTGATTTTGTCACAAAAAATTCAACTCGTTGAATTTCTCGTCATTTTTTCTGCGATTTTTTCAGCTGTCACATCACTTGTGTGAGCATGGCAAACACGGGCGATTTTCGCTGCGCACTGGCGACATGACACAGCAATTAAAAAAATCACATCACCAATACAAGCAAAAAACCGCTTGTGTAGCCGCTGCTTTAATCAGAAGGGTGTAAATTCTAAAGGTCTGCACACAGAAATGGACTAGTTCCCATGACTAGTCCCAGCAGGGTAAACCTAGGGACAAAGTCCCCTTCTGTGAACTATATTTTGCTCTTTGGCAGGAGATTGTCTTGTCTATGGTTGTTATTAAATTTACCCAGAAAATGCAGAGACTATTCGTTATATTGCGATTGTGAGGAGGAAGGTCCTAATATTCTTTTCTCAGTCAACTGAACTGAAATTCAGTAGTTAACCTAAAATGAAGTTAATTTTCGCGAATGATTTTTAAGTGGGAGTTTATTGTTGCGGGATCAAATTTTTGCAGATTGATGGAAAATTCATGAAAGAAAATCTGCAAAAATTTGTTCCCTGTGGTCTGTCTAAAATCCACATTCACGAAAAATTTGCTCCTGCAAAACGCAAAAAATCGGCAAACTCCAGCGAAAATTTCATGCCACACAGTAGTTGCTGAGACTTGTCCTGTCCAATTTGGCTTGTCGCCTTGTGTGTACTGTTCATTAGCCTAATTGTTTGCGTGACTACCGGTAGTCCCTACTGCAGCCAGGAAAGGGCTATCCAAGATTTGATGAAGTTTTAGGCACAAAATAGTTAATACTGTGTTTGGCTTCCGCAAAACAGCTATTAAATATGTGTAAACACTGCTGTGCGTATAACTGGAAAAAAATTGAGGCCATGTGTTCTTGGTGTGCAAGTATCTCATTTACACCACAAGTTTTCATTTTGAATGTGCCCATGTCAGGGCATGAAATTGCGCCTAATACAGGCGCCAATGCGCCTAAATTTTCTGCGTTGGCGACCAAATCCTGAAAATTAGTCGCCAAATTGGCAACTAGAATTCTTCATCATACCCTGCCTGAAGACCTTGTGAATTTTTGAAAATGCCTTTATCTAAATCCGTGGCAGTGATGGGCATTCAAGCATGCTAGTTCAGAAAATCAGAGCTTGCTTCACGAGGAAAATCTGTTGCTAGACACCATGTTGGATTTCAAGTAGTTAACTACGTTGTATATGGCGCATTCTAGTGTCTCTTCTCCACATAAGGAAAAGTGAGAGCACAATTATAAGTTACAACAGCCGCCATTTATCACAATGGCAAAGAAAGTTAAGAAATGAAAATGAAAACTGATCGCGTGTTTTGTGGGGGGCAATTTTGGAAAACCATCTAAAGAGAAATCAATTTTGAGGAGCAATTTTTCCTCAAACTGAAAGGAAAGGTCTTCACGATTCTTTGATTTATAGTTGATGAAAATGAAGCGGAATTTTGAACCAGACATTCACTTTACTTTGAGGCAGATGCTTTGAGAGGATGCATTTTTGCAGCTGTTTGAGAACTGTTTGGATGAATTAAAGCTGACTGTTTTGGTACAATCTCTCTTGATAAAATTCTCCTTGTTAATGTATCAAGTTAAGCTTATTTTTCTTTAATTTGGATGTTTGTAATGCATGCTAGTGTCATTTAGAACAAAAACTCAATTCCAGAGGGACTAACTCTTCAAAATAACAGAATAAAACCTTTATTATTATTTTTTAAAAAACTGGAGACTACCTCTTTGGAATTGGCGACCACTTTGAAATATTTAGGAGCCAAGTGGGTCCTTGAAAAAAAAGTTAATTTCGTGCCCTGCACGTGATTCAGAAGGCATGACTGACACACCCTACCTCCTATGATGCTTTTAGTCTTTCAACCTCCTATAAGTGGACACCTCCCTTCAGTAGGGCTGCAACAATACATTTTCCAGCGATATGATACATATATTGGTACAAGGGCCCCGATACGATACACATTACAGTACAATGTGTGCGACAAAACTAGTTAGTAAACCAACAACTTAGACCATAACTTTCAAATAATTTATTTCCATCATAACAAATTTAACATAGTAAAAACACAACATCAAATTGCGTTACAAGGGCTCAAATGCAGAGCTTGGGTAAGGAATATTAAAGACAGTGATTTCACAAATTTGTTGATGAAGCGTATTTTACCGTATCATCATATCATGATATCTTGTTCAAATATCGATATTCGTATCGTGTGAAAAATTATGGCAGTTCACCAATGGATCAGTGTATCGTTGCAGCCCTACCCATTAGTAGACACCTATGCTCAGTCCCGAGGGTGTCCCCTTACAGGAGGTTCGACTGAAGTTTGTTAATGTTGATGATTGGTTTGCAGAAAATAAAAGATGGTAACCAGAGCAAGGGCAAAGGACCAAGCACGTAAGTTTTGTAGAGTGTTGAGTTTATTCTTGGTTTTGTTCAAAATTTTTCACAGGGTTTACCTTCTGAGTTTTCAAGTTTAATTGGTGCCATTGATATAAAATATGTTGAAGGTGAACACCTGAATTGGGCAAGACCCTCAGAAAATCAAGATAATAATAATAAAAAAAAGAAGCAAGGAAAGTCCTGCAAGCCTTGGCTTAATTCCCTGTATCCCTGTATTTTATAGTGCTAAAACACTTGGGAGGTGATAACATTGGTCAACTTGGGCAGATAATTTATCCTATACAACTTCCACTTCAAGTCAAAGACATCATGAAGTTAATCCATTTTGTATTTCTTTGTGTAAAAAGAAAAAAAAAATACATGACTGTATGATTCCTATGTTGGCAAAATAACCAGTGATAATGAAACCCAAATTATCTGACAGATGCTCTAGCTGTATGAAAAATCATAGGCTTTGTGGCCAGGATTAAATGGATTTTGCCTGATTTGATGACAATGAATAAAAACTTGAAAAACAGCTGCTAGACTTTTTCAAGAGTGTTGATTTTCACTGTGTATTCGTATTTGTGTGATGTGACTTAGCTCCTTTTATGTTAGCCCTCATTACTTATTTGTATCTTTTTGCCATATTTATCTATTTATTATTACACTGTATATGTTTTCGAGTCATTTTTAAAAGTAACAATTTTTTTACTTCTGGCTTTTTATTATTTAGGCGTAAAAGAAAACTTGCAAGTGACGTGGATGTTAACAACAGCAAAGATGTGAGAGAAGGTGCTGTGAGCCCAGCTGAGTCAGTTGACGAAAATCAAAACAGCCAAAAACGTTCAGAGAAACCCAAGAAAAATGGGACAAAAAGGAAAACTGCATCTTCTAAACAGCAGTCCACTAATAGTGCTTTAAATGATGAAGAGCCAGAGGAGAACAACAAACAGAGAAGCAAGGTTGCAAAAGCTGCTTCCAAAAAGAAAAGTAGAACTGGTGTGTCTACACCTAGCAAAAAGGACAAGAGTCTAGAAGGCAAAAACTTCAATCAAAATAAGGATGGTTTGAAAAAGATGGCATCAACTCAAATTCAATCAAAGTCTAAAAAGGTGAATAAAAGGAATGCAAAGCAGGAGTTGAAAAATGGTGTTGGAGTTGTAGACAAGGATGAAATTGAACTTAAAGAAACAGCTTTAAACAGCAAGAAAAAGAATGATGAGCCAAAAACTTTGAAATCCTCTAGAAATAATGGAACACAGAAACAGAGCAACAGAGAGGATGAAATTAATGGTGTGGTTGAAAGAGGGAGATTAAGTGATGTTAAAAAGCCCAGTGCTAAAGTCAAGAAGGTAGAAAATTATATACACATCAAAACTAGAGGTAAAACCGGTAAAGCAAGCAAGGTTCTTACCGGATCTTCATCTGAACTTAGTAAGGAGAAAGAAATTATTCCTGTTGAAAACAACAAGCACCATAAAGCTTTCTCTAGTGGTGGTAGTCTGGCAAAATTGAAGATTGAGGCATTTGATCATTTATTTTGTGAACTTAAAAGGTGCCCAGGATTCAGCAAATTAACAGTTTCTTCTGCTGCCGATTTCCTCCTTAAACTGACAGCTGATAAGTTGAAAAGTTTGCTTCCTGGCCCATCGCCTAAACATTCTAAAATAGGCACTGATAAACAGCCAGGTAATAATTTGCCATTGACTTCAGCAAAAGCCAAAACTACAAGCACTTCAAGTGAGCCTAAAAGAAGGCGTACAGAATCTGAAAAGTCTTCATCACAGTCTTCTGAAAGCAACAGTGTGAGTTGTCTCGCTTCTCCAGGGAAGGTGACATCTGGGAAAGCTGAAGAGGCAAAGCTATCCCAGGCTGCTGAAGCACTGGTTAGCTTCCGTGCCAATCCCACCATTTTACGACAAGAAAAATCTGAAGCAAACATCCCATTGGCACAATCGCATGATAAAGACAATGCTAACAGTAATATGGAAAAGGTATCAGAGGCATCACAGAGCTCTTCAAGTAAAGCAATTTGCACTCCTGTTCTTGAAGCACAAATTGTATCAACTACAAATGAAGTAGGTGGGCAGTTACCCCAGGCTTTTGACAGTTGGTATGTGAATGCTCCTTCACAGAGTCCTGTAGTGTCTCAGCTGCAGTCAAGCTTTCTTACACAAGGAGCTTTACATGTGCCAGTGAGATTTCCTGCAAGTATTGAAGCAAACTTACAACATGTAACTACAATGCAGCAAAACCTGATGAACTTGAGTCAGATAACATCACAATTAAACTCACAGCCTACAGTTCCATCCCCAGTTGGTCCCAGAGTGAGTGTGCCAAACTCAGAGAATCTGTCTACATCTGTTTTGAGCTCCAGGATGACAAGTCCAGCAGGAGTTCAGAATATTCAGGCCTTACTTTGTCGGCCCACACAGCCTCAAAATATTCAAACATCAATGGCTATGCAAACCCCAGTTCCATCCTTGCCAGTTAGTGGCAATAATCAACAGTTACGACCTCAGCAGCCCCTTAAAGGAATGCAAGATGTTGTTAGTTGTGTTGGTTCACGATCAGCTACTAATCTGTTATGGAATATCAAGCCAGCAACAACACCGGTAGTGTACCTGACCAGCCCGCAGACACTCAGCGGAGTAAGAGCCAGGAACTTGATACCTCAAAGTGAAGGGCATGGAGCTTTGCCTTTTGCCGCAGGCGTGGCAAAGGTTCAGTCTGTGGGAATACCAAAGACCAGCACACTGAGCTCATCAAGTTCAAGTGTACTGACTCTTGGAAAAGTGACCTTAGTTAGCCAGGCTGCCCCTCTCTCCTCTTCTCACGCTGTTACCATGACTGGTCAAAGGCCAATACTACCACGTGAACAGAGGATGCCTTCTCTTTTCTCCAGTGCACCACCAAATGCTTTGCAGCATCCAGTAACAACTGTTGTGGGCTCAATTACTGGCAGTATCCCGCCAGTGCATGTTAGAAGTATGCCTGTGCAGCTCAGTGGCTTGGATGTAACATCTCCTCTAAATACAAGACAACCACCTATCACTGCTATTGTCACACAAGCTCCTGTCATGCAAACACCTGTTATGCAAGCACTTGTCACACAAGCATCTGTCTCGCAACCACCTGCTATGCAAGCAGCACAACTAACTGCTGTAAGTACAACAGTTCTGACACCTGTGAGTGCAAAGCAAGCTGTGAAGAGATTTGTTCGTGAGAGGACAAAATCTGCAGAGCTGAAACGAACAAGCAGTTTGGGCAACCTTCTGTCGAATGAAACTGTAACTTCCACTACAACTGTTGCTGAGGTACCACAGTTGAGTGTGATCCCTGTTTCTTCTACCCAGGCAGTTCAGTCCTTGGATCAATCAGAAAAGCAAAGCACTTCAAACCAAACAGAATTTAACTTGCACCAGGCTGCATCAGCTCTTCTCAGTATCAGCTCACAAGATGGACTGGATGCTGCTGATGCCACGCAGCCTGGGAGTGGAGAGGGGGAGGACTCCCTAGACGAGCATGACGATGAGGTTGTATTTACTAGCAAGGGTGTATTCCGTGTTGGAGATGTTGATGTGGACCCAAAGTACAACAGAATTGGCAGAGGTAAGAGTTTTTATTCATCTCTATGATTTATGTGAGAGATACATACATACATACATACATACATGACTTTATTTTATCTCGAATTTACAGGGTAGCTAAAAAGCTAATATCTTCGAGAAAAAAAAAGAAAGATTTACAAATAATAAAATAACATTACTAAGTACTAATCATATATCTATTAATGCTAAGTGCTATGAAAGGAGATGGTTTGTATCAGACATTTAAAACCAGCCAAAGTGGACTCTGTTCTAATGTTCTCAGGTAGAGAGTTGCAACTTTTACAGGCAAAATACTTAAAAGAATGAAGACCACAAGAAGTCGAAGCAGGTCTACACAACGACAATATATCAGTTCCTCTAAGAGAGTAGACCGTTGAACGCAACGTTAATAAGTCCTTAAGATGCGCAGGGTAGAAATTGTTATGGATGCATTTATGAATCGTGATATCAACTTTGATGATTATCCCTGTACAACATTGAAATGTCAGGCAGACAAGTGTTGGAAAAACTGAAGTTACTTACTTGTTGATCATTCATTAAGGCTTAGTGTACGGCTTGGTTTTGGTGATTATGCAAAATTAATTTTTGGTGATCAGTTAAGGAGATCTGAAACAAGCTGAATCAGCTTGTGCCTAAGTGAAGATAAGTGAATCAAACTCACACCAAATACTAATAGATGGCAGATTCTTTGTGAGTAGAAGGCTCATCCAGTCTAATTTGTAGGCTGAATATCATTGGATCCAGTCCTGAACCAGTCCTAAAAGAGTTGTACAGCATCATTTTTAAGGGTTTAAATACTTTTAGGAGGGGTAATGAGTTCGTTATTAAGAGTCATTGTATTATTATAGTCTTATTGTTGGTTTGTATTATAGTATAGCTTATTGTGCACGTACACGTCTTAGCAAGTTTTTGTAAGCTCCTCAGTGTTACCTGGATAAATAAACTATTGTATTGTATTGTATGTTTTTGGTGCTGCTTTCCAAAATATTTAGTTTATTTTCTCTGTCTTTAAACTTAAAGAAATACCCTAATAAAGTAAGGGTATTATTGTAACAAACTACAAGCTGGGACTACAAGTACGTACGGGGATTTGATTAAAAACTACCTTTGTCTTTATGCAGAGGGTTATGCCTGTGGAAAATGTGGCAAAATCTTCACCTCTCTGAGTTACCTGGCACGTCATATAAAGCGTGTGTGCCCAGATATGAGTTGCCGTAAATGGAAATGTACCATGTGTGACAAAGCATTTCGCCATCCATTTGGCCTCCAGCAGCATATCTACACCCATACAGGAGAGAGACCTCACAAGTGTTCTCAGTGCCCCAAGGCATTCTACAGTTCAAATGATTTGAGAAGACACAGCAGAATACACTCTGGTAAGTGTTTTTACATGTGTGGAAAGTAAATAAAGGTTGATATTCACAAGCGTCCACAATCCCAGTAAATACAGCTCTCCACATAAGCATGCATGAATGCATTTTCATGAGCAGATGTAGTGGTTTTCCTTTCCTTACATTAGCCCTCCACATTGAGCCTACGTATAAGAAAATAACCGTGATTGTTATTTTTTAAATTTTGTTTTGTGTATGTGCAGGGGCAGATCCAGATACTGTGAAAGGGGGGTTCTAAGTACTAGGGGGGGAGCCAAATGTCCCTGGGCTTAGAGGGTCTGAACTCTGGCAGTATCTTTTATTTGTTATGATCAATCAGGTAAAGACAAAATTTGGTCAAATGGTCAAGGGGGGTGGGGGGGGGGGGGAGGGAGTGCGACCCCTTCAACTCCACTCCTGGATCTGCCTCCTATGTGGGATGACATTGACACCTATTCTTAAGTAACTTCATCCTTTATTTTAGGTGAACGGCCCTACCACTGTAAACATTGTGACAAAAGCTTTGCCACAACAATATCGTTGAAGACACACACCTACATTCACACAGGAGAGAAGCCCCACAAGTGCCCTCACTGCCCTAAGACATTTGCAACTTCAAGTAAACTGGGACGACACATTGTGACACACTCAGAGCAACGCCCATTTGCTTGTGATCACTGCCCCAAGACTTTCAACAGATCAGGTGAGTTGTCAGTACAACTGCTGTGATGCAGTCACTGTTTCGTAGCTTCCAGCCTTATAGACTCTTAAAACATAGTATATCCCAACACAAGGGAAACCCAGATTTGTTTGATGAGTATTGAAAAGTTGTACTGTACGTCTTTTGACGAATGATTTACTGTCAGTTTTCTATTTTAGGTGATTTGCGTCGGCACAATATGCATGTGCATTCTAATGAGTCTCTGGACAAACCATTTGACTTTGACGAATGTGGCACACCATTGAATAGCACAAGTAATGTGAGTATACCCAGAGACACTCATGAAGACCAGAACAGTGTCCCTGGACAAATACATCAGTGTTCAATGTGTGGAGAAAAGTGTTCCTCATCTAATGATCTGGGGCATCATATGCTATGCCATGATACCCAAGTTTCTCCTGATCATGTCGCACCTGTGGCGAATGTCAGGCCCAAACCATCTAACCAGGAAATGGATCATTTGGATGAGAGCACGGAATCAGGGGGTGTCAACTGTAGTTAGATATTACATATTATTGTGGCAGGGTTGCAAATAATTTTTTCTTCTAAGGACATATCATTATGCCTACAACAAAGTCACTACTTTGATCAAACAAACCAATGCTTGTGGTAGAGGTTTACTGGCTACAAAATAATAGTTAAATTGGTGTTGTTATATTGATTTTTGTTGAGGCATTCTGTCTCATCACAGTTTAGATTCATTTAACACCTATGAAGTTTGGTTATTCAACTGTTACTTGCAGCTCTGCATTGTATGGTGGGTTTAGATGTACTGCAGGTACAAAATAATATTATAGATATAGATTTGCATTTTAGCCCCTTGTTTAATTTGTGATTTCCTGTAGAGGTGATTGAGGCTATACAGCTTTTTGGGTTACTACATGTACATGTATTGCTATTTTCTTTTTTTCAGTGAAGATAATTAGCATGTTTTCTGTGGAAATATGATATTATGTGTTGCCATATTTTCACAACACATTTTAAATGTTTAATATGTAATTTATTAAATCCATGAAGCAATTAATTGCCACAGTGTGTTGCTGGCGAGCAGGCTCCCACATATTAGTAAGGTCGTTTTTGGCCATGTGTGTAGGTGCATTTTTGTGATGGGTATTTGTTGCATATTGCCACAATGCTGTTGTGCAGTGATATATGTGTAATATCTCCTTTTGGAGAGGTTTTTTTAATGCTTTCACATAAATTAAATATTCTTAGAATATTGCTATACAGTATTAATGTAGCCACTAATGTGGCAGTAGAAATGTAGGAAAAATTTACCACTTGTGTGCGTTAGTCTTACAAGGCCAAACAAAAGAATGTTGTGGTTTTCAGTGCTGTGTGAATGAGGTGAATGCTTTGGTTGTGCTTATTTGTTACACTTGCCTATCCATATAGTCTCCCACTCAGCCATTCTTAGGGTTGTCACGCAATGTGGTTCGGGTCAAAGCAGCCGTTTGTGGGGAGGAGCGTTGCGTGACGACCCTAAGAACAGCTGCGTAGGAGACTACTATTCATAAGGCCTACTGGTTTTCCTAATTAACTGCATTTTATGGCAATGATTGGGCCCAGCACTAGTTACACTCTCTAGCCAAGTGGTTAGTGTTGTCACAAATTTCATTAGCCGAAATAAAATATTTTCATTAGACAACATGAAGCCTACATCATTAGACATGTGAAAGTTTTGTTTTGTTCAAAAAGATGAAAGCCCCAAAGTCTTCTGTTTGTTTGGCCTTACAGTTGTTTTTTAATGGTTTAAAAGTTAATATACTTGAATGTGTTTGTGTGTTTTTGATATTTCTCATGAAATGCATGTTCTGATTGTTATGAAACTCCATGTTAATTTACATGTAACAAAAACCAAAAGCAAGTCAAACCTTTTAAGGATGGCTGGTCATACAGTCGTTTCAGTAGGATATTTAAAGGTGACTGGCTAATCTGTTGGTTTTTTCCCTCAAAAATAAATAACAAGTTTTAAAGTTTGAATTCGAACAAGTTTGAACAAGTTTGAATTCGAACAAAAGTCCCTTGATATAGTAGTATAATTTGTTTATTGATAGATTTCGGGTTTTTGCATAATTTAGCAGAAATTTTTTTGAATGTTTTTATATAACGTCTGGCAAAATTACTTCTGTTTGTATTTACTCTAAAGCTGACAATTCATCCTTCCTTTAATTTTATCATGGCATGTTTTCAATGTTAGGTATCTGGCCAGCATTCAGAAGGCCTTTAGTTTTACTTCAGTCGTGGTCACTAATCCAATTATCTTGGCTTTATTGCAAAACTCTGGACACTTCGACTGCTCTTCTACTTAAAAAACACCCTTGAATTTCATCTGTAGTTTGTAAAGATCACCGGTCTAAACAGCCTTTTTTCCTTCTGTCCATCTATTTTTTGTTGTTGAGCCTTGTTTGATTTCTTTTTACAACTTGAAAACCAAAGTAAGTATTAAAGCAACATATAAATACAGCAATTTCAATGAAACCCAGACGGATGCGGTGGGCATCGCCGTCAGTAATTAAGAAAAAAAAAAAAACTAACGCACTTCAGAGATATAAGGAAGGAATGTAATTTTTCACGTGTTCAAAAAAAAAGAGGGCGTAATATAGATAAGATACTATTGAAGTACATAAGAGGAATATCCTATACATCCTAGTTTGGCAATTTTTTTTTCTTAGGATGTTAAAGATCAGTTTCAGTAAAATCAATCAATATTGGACAAAAGCTATCGTGAATTTTGTGTTAATTGTGGCATGTAACTCCTTATAGTAATAATTCAAATATTTTGTTAATTTAAACCGCAAACGCAGCTGTAAGTTGCCTCTTTATACTCTCGGTAAAGGCGTTTTCGGGTAACCGATTGATCTTCGGGGACGGACCATTAAATGTTTGAAGAGGGGTCGGTTGCGGCCGTTTTTTTCTGCTTCAATATTTGTGGGTGGCTAAAAGCTTTGCACGAATTCTCTTTTCTTAGTTTCCAAAATATGTGCGTGCTTCATTTCGCTGAACACGATTTTCTTTCTTCTGCTAAAGCTTCGCAAAAATAAGTTTTGGCATTTGCCCCTACCCCCCTCCCCCCTCAAAAATAGAATGGTCCGTCTCTTCAATATACAGTGAAACCCCGCTTTACGGACACCCGCTTAATACGGACACCCCGGTATTACAGACAATTTCGTTGGTCCCGACGAAAACCTATTACATTTTCTCTTAAATTAATCCGCTTAATACGGACACTCGTTAATACGGACAACGGACACTTTTCCGTGTCCCGAGTGACAAACTGTTATACATTGTCAACCCCGCTTTACGGACACTGTTTATCTGTGCACTGTCAATTTTCATGGTCGCGATTATTTGCTAACTTCACCCTGGTCAAATAATGACAGAATTGGACGAGTTAAGACGATTTTATTACAAAGAGTAGCTAAATAGCGTGAATCTTCAGTCCGCCTGGTTGTGTGGCAAGCTAAAAGCTTCCGTGCAAAGTAAAGTTACCGACTTTTTCGAATGAGTTTGTAGAGTTTAAAAACAGTTATGGTCAGATTTCCAGAGACGAAGGAAAATTTATAGAAAACGTTCTGTTGCTGTCGAAATGCGTTTTATTTCTTGCAGATATAACTATAGTAAAGCTGCGACATTTTCAAATCATTCCACCGTTGCGTTTATTAAAGTTTAGTTCGAGTGTCTGACTAGATCGTAAGTTGTTCGTAAAAAAGTATTAATTGTAATCAGAGAGTTCACAGTTTGCACTTGTTACAGTTACAGTACAATTAAACAACGTTTTTTTGCCGTCTTTGTGTCGATAAAACATGTATCCGTGACTTTTTCTGAGAACCCGCTTAATACGGACAATTTGGCTTGTCCCTTTGGTGTCCGTATTAACGGGGTTCCACTGTATCTCGAAGACATCGTTCTGTAGGTTTTCTCTATGTAGCCAATCAAAAACCGTCGGAGAAGTCCAAGTTACCGCGTGCCAAAAATGGACGTGCAGTTGGTGACTCTTAGGTTGGTATCTTGTAGTAGAGGTTTTACAGCGGTCGGTCGAAGGCCGGTTAACGAATAGTATATTGAGAAAATATTGGTCGATTTCAGTAAAGCCAAGAGAAAGATTTCTAAAGGCTCGGACAGAAGTTTCAACATCTCTGGGATGGTGGAATTGCTCAGATCTTGTGAAAAAAGGTAGCATGTTTAGGCTGGAGGGGAAAAAAGCAAAGCTTTCTAATATGCCGCTACTTTTATTTGAGAGCTCGTGCTATCCATTGGCAGATAGTAAAAAAAAATGAGCGGCTTTATTGTGCGTGGTGTTGTAAGAGAAACAATTTCAGTGATGGCCGCACGGTAAAATTATTTTGCAAGTGGCGTGAAATGTTAAACCGTATGTCTGGGCCTTAGAAATAACATCTGTGAACATAAATCATTTTCTACCATATGGTTATAGGTTTGTTTTGTACATTTGATGTATGCATGTACGTTATTTTGTGTATTTATTAGTAAAAGAAAATTGGATGTGAATTTTTGCAACTTTTTTTTTCAAGAACAGCTATTGTAAGAATCATCTGTATTGGCTCAAGTGTTTTAAATATTCTGAATAATTTTGTACATTAAATGTATTGTTTAATTTTGAATCGTTAAAAATAAAATTAGTTTGACTCCTGTTGAGTTGTACGAAACCAGTGTGTGCGGTGAGGTGGGAAAACCTCGAGGCGGGTTTTTAAAAAATTGCCGAATTTCAGCGAGAGAAGAAGGGCCATTAACACATGGTTTTGTGCAGCGTTTTGCCGTAGAGAGGTCGAACCTTTTTTATATCTTAGGTTTTGGTGTGTGTCTCGAGTTCTAAGTGATTTAGGAAAGAGACGGAAAGAAAAGTATCGCATTTCCCGAACAAATCCTCGCCATAGGCACACTGCATCACAGGTCTCGAAGGGAGGGAGAGAGATCTTTTTAACCGGCAGTCGTGATGTTGTACCGCCGAAAAGCCAGCCATACCTGGGAGTCACCAAAAGAAGAGAGAGCCATGCAGGGGTCGAATCCCATATCACATTTGAAATGACGGGGTGATCGTGGCACATTTCAGGGGTACTGGTCGGAAGTCAATCTCACTTCCAGAGTCCTCAGGCTTCTTGGTCAGCGGGCGGTCGCCGGGAGAGACTCTGGGGTAATGGGTCTTAGTTTGGTTACTGTGAACAAATCATGTTTTTTCCATTGACCCAGAGTCTCTCCTGGCGCCGCCCGCTGAACAAGAAACCTGAGGACTCTGGGTACGAGATTGGTTGAGATTCTGGTACCTTTAAGGGATCCTTTTTTCAAAATTTCGGACGATCGCACTCGTCACTTTTTGTATAAGAGTTCCCTCACCGGAAGAACCATTGGGGACACCGGACTTATTTGTACAAGACTTACCAGTTACGACCATTCAAATGACTTTGAATTGTGTTTTCATTTCGTCTGTATAACAAACTGAAGAACACGTTAGCTGCAGTAATACTGAGAAACTGTTTGTATTCACGTGCCAAATATGAACGTGATCGCTAAATTAGGAACTGGGAATCGTAACCAGGAAACGAAAACAGTGACATGTATGGGGGTTGGTGGATGAAATTGTGCTTGATTTGATTTCTCTGTGTCAGTTTCATTACCTGACATTGCCGAGGTAAAAATACTGCAAAATCATCTGAACACGTTAATTAATGCATGACACCTTAACTGAGACAATTCAAAACATTAGCTAAGATACTCTATTTTTTACTGAGAGTTATCCTTATTTTTTACAGGACTCCATAAGCAACACCGCAAGTTTTTTTATTTGTAGACAATCTTAATCCCATACTTTAACACATTGACCCCTGAACCGCCCGTAACCGCCCTTCTTTAACCACGTCCCTTGTACCACTTGTTACGTCATCAGTTTTAACAGTCCTGGGCAACTTTGACAACTACCTTGTGCGGGGAGATGAGATCTTTCAAGCCATATCCAAATGAGTGCGATTCAGTCAAACAGACCAGAGAAAGACGCAAAAAACCGTGTAACTTTGAGCAGAAAATTCCAATGAAAATCTCGTCCCACTACCCTCTGGTACTTCCTTCAAAAAAAATTCACGATCCTCGAACGCTTTGCAAAATCTTTTCCCACCAAAAGGTAGCCTAGTAAATGCCCCACAAAAGAAAAAAAAAGGGGGAAAGAAAAGCAAAAGAAGCGGGGAGGGGAGAAAGCAAAAGGTAAAAGACGAAAGGGCAGCGAAACTTTCTCGAAATTTTGCTTTCTGAGCATGACCGAACTTTGAAAGCTGTCATTTGGCATCAGGAACAAAAGCTAGTCCAGTGCTCGACTTGTAAACAACGCTTTGGACAGTTTGGATTCTTTTCAGCTAGACAGCGCCCTAAAAACGGCTTGACTCGCTTCGAAAGGCATTTTTTGGAAAATGTCCAGGAGTCAATGGGTTAAGGGCTTTCAGAAACGGACTTGAGTTTAGGTTCAAAGTGCTTTGCACGATTACTGCGGGAACTGCGCACACTCTGACTTTTTAATCTGGATTTAAGGTGTCTTGATCGAGCTATGAGCTAACATATACCCAACCTTAACCCTGAAATTTCTATCGAGACACCTCAAGACGAAGCGCCGAGTTCGAATCTACAGTTGGTTCTAACGCGAGTCAAATGAGAGTGTTCACCGAAACGAGCAACCCTACTATGTAGCACCTAAATAGGTGTTGAGCTTTCCAAAGGGCAAGCCATCACTGTCTTGATCATTGTCCGGCAACACCTGTTAAGTAATCTGCGAGCCAGCAGCGAGAACCAAATTACAACTGCTGAACTGCAAGCAATGAACTGAGCAGTTTTTAATGGGGAAGGAAGCCATTAGTTCTGAGGAAGCACTCGCACTCCCGCTACTGTTGCTGGATGTCTTCACCGCCTGTCCAAAGTCCCAAATCCTCACATTACTGTCTAGACCCCCCGAAGCCAGTAGCGTCCCATCTGCACTGAAAGCGAGGCTGTACACGGTGTCTGTGTGCCCGCGCAGCTCTTTGATCATGCTTCCAGCGGATAAGTCCCACAGGAGAATGCGTCGGTCTTCTCCGGCGGAAACAAGGTATTGGCCGTCTGGGGAAATTGCCAGATCGTGAACTGATCCCTAAAAGCAACAATAAAAAACATTAATAGTATTGCTTTATAAGGAAGCCTCTTCACTAGGGTTGTCCACATTATGCTGGCATAATTTTGAGCATAATAGTGAGGCAAAAGCATCAAGCATGACGCTGGAATAATAGTGCAAAGTTTCTTCAACTCTTTTATGCTTTATATAAACTTTACCAAAAACATGGGATTCCCACACAAGACACCGGCCCAGGCACCACATACATGGCTTCCAGCAGTTCCAGTTCTACAAAATTGTCAGCTGCCTCCGTAGACTGTTTTCATTTATACTTGTAACCAACATAAACCTGTCTTCTGTGCTCTTTTTTATGTCAATTATAATGGAGCATAATCCTTGCATACGGCAACTGCGCCCGCGGTACGAGCGGCAGTCAAAACCGTGGTGTCCTGTGGGTGTTTTGCGAAATGCACGATGCACTGGGTTCTCGTTTCCGTTACGGTTCAGAATGCTACAACTGAAAACTCCAGTATTTTGCGGTTTGTAAGCAAAAGCAAGAGTTTATAGCGACTTTCCTGTTGTTTTGCTCATACGCTTTTGCATTAAGGGGTTTGTGCGCTTGCAACAAAGGTAAAAACTAGTGCGAAGACCGAAGCCGCTAGCGTTTGTTTTGTGTTACTTGTGTTGGATTAAAAGTGTGCATTGTTGAAAGGGTATGAAGAGCGACAAGACGATGACTAAAACCGTAATACTACACCAGAATTTATTCCGTACATCAGAAGAGTTGACTCGAGCTGCTCTACTTCCCACTGGGATCAAATTCAGAGAAACAACAACGCCATCACGAGAGCTACAAAACAGCTAATTCCAGTAAGACTTTTTGCGGTTTTGCATGATCTGGAAAACAGAAGTTGAAGTGACATTAGCATCGTTAGAAGTTGAATGGCGTTACGAGAGCTTGTTGAGAAAGAAAAAATTATCACACTCTCCCATTTTCTGATTTAAGCCGCCCAAGTTTCGAAAGGCACGTTACATAGCTTAATGCAACTACAACCCAAGAAATAAGCTTATACTAAACAGCCGTATCATAAATTTGTTAATTGGTTTCTGAAGAACAACTTCATCTCTTAGAGTCGCCTGTAGTTATCGGTTTTTCCTTTTTGCAACGAATCCGACGTAACGCAGAGTTTGATATTTCCAAATCTCTTGCGGTACTGCGGAATGATGCAGGACCGTTGTGATCTCCATTTTGCTCTTTTAAAGTTACTTTCATTTCTCCAGTTTGAATAAACTCCTCCTGCCTGAATCCTAGAGTTGTTCTCAAATTTGTTCCTTTTAATTATAACAATTTAAATCTCCTTGAAATTTCGTGAGAAATTACACATTTTCCTCTCTTTGCTCTCTGTCTGTAAAGGTCGATTGATTGCAAGTTTTAAAGCACCTGGTCTAGAAATTGAAGCGAGAAAAAAATAGACATATCAATATTTGCCTAAATAAACATTGTTCCTGCAATAACCGTTCCAATCCAAGTTAGTCAAGTGAATTATCCACTTAGAAAGACGGGTTAGCTAATAATTATTTTTACTTTCCGTGGTGAATAAAGCAAGCGAAAGTTTCGTTTCCACAGCGGTCCGCATGTTGTTTTCGCTTGGTCAGAATATCAGGTCAGGTTTGCCTTTTGAGAAGAAGAGTTAATTTTCTGCGACTTTTGACTACGAGCTTTTTGCTGTTACGATGACATAAGGAAGCTCCAAATTCCAAAAAGGCCTTTTCATTCGTCTCCCGGTATGTGGAAAATTGAAGAATCAGTTTGAAGAATCAGCTGTGTAGTCCAACCATACAACGACTGTAGATCAAATTTGGCAAACATTCATGATGTATCTCTGATCTGATGAACAGAACCTTTTTTCCCTAACCGATAAGGCCAATCTCGTTGAGATGCAACGACAATTTTGACAGCAGGCAATCACAGCTGCAGGCACAGCTCGAAGTTGGTATGAATTAAAACCAGACATGAAGTACACGATGAAAACAAGTGTGAAGTGACCGAAGATCTTTACAAGGACAGAAGACGGATTGTACCCGACGCTACTCAGAGCTGCTCAGTTAGCGGACATCCATGTGATAAACGAGGCCAAGCTGAGAGTGAAAGAGAGGTGAAGCTTCTTGTGAAAAATAATATTCAGTAGGACAAGAGGAAAACTTTTACCACCTCCTTCGCATTCAAGTCCAGTTAGCGAAGTCTCTCGCCGCAGAAAAAAGTTTTGAATCGATCCTGGTTGCTCATCCAGTCCATATAATTGCAAACAGATGTGACTTTTAATAAATTGAAGTAAGGAAAGCGGATACTGTGAAGAAAACGCTGAAATAAAACCGCACTTCCACATTATAAACTTCGGGCCATTCCATTTTATATCCACACCCCCCCCCCTATGGAAGAGGTCAGTCAAAATTTACCCCCTAAGAAATCAAAGATCAAAAGTGCCGACACATGCACCCCTTCAGAAATTGCCTAAATTCTCTTTTCCCCTCAGAAAAAAGCCAATTTTTTTTCAAACCCCTCGGAAATATTCAAAAGATCAAAGGCGCCGACGCAGCGACCCCCTCAGAAATGACGATCAAGGGCCCCTCAGAAAATCTCTTCTATCGGGGGGGGGGGGGGGTCTGGATATTAAATGGAATGGCACTTCGCTGATCACGCAGGAATCGAAGCGAAGAGCACAAAATCTGCGTGACGCGCTCGTGACGTCAGGACACCACAGTTTTTCCCGCCTTCTGAATGCTGATTGGTTAATTCAAATTTCACCGTATGCAAGGATAGTGATGCTATTTGAGCATAATAGTGACATTTGTTGAGCATAAAGAATTAGCATAATAGTGAGAAACATTGAGAATAATGTGAACAGCCCACTCCGACGTGAGGAACCCAGTCAAGTTCTCAAGCAAATCACCAATCATAGCGACACCCAAAGCATCATTTAAAAAAGTAGAGACATGGATGGAACGTCATGGAACCTGCTGAAAGCGCGGGAAAACATGCAAAGTGTGGTAAACACGGCAAAACCAGCAACCGCTGGAAAGCGCGGGAAAATGTCCAATGCACGGTAACAGCGGGGAATATTTAGTGTGCGGTAACCGAGAGAAAACGTGAGACCAGTCAAGGTAAACAGCAGAATAACAGAACCGCTAATCGCGGGAACAGAAATGGTATTTTTCATACCTTGTGTCCAGTGAAGAGTCTGACACAGTTTCCAGACTGCAAATCCCACAGTCGACATGTTCGATCCGCGGAGGCAGTGGCGAGGTACGTACAATTTTGATGAAATTTGACACACTAAAAGAAGCATGTAAACGCAACCGTTAAATTTCATTGGCAGAAACTTCCCATATGACCTGAATCGTAAAATGTCTGTTATCACAGAGCTAATCATTATGAGGTCAGTTAGCGACGTCAACCAATCAGAATTTGTAGCCGAAACATTTAATCCTTTCAGCGCTGGTATAAAAATTCACATTCTCTTTACTGTTCTCCATTCATTTCTTATGGAACTAGTAAGGAGAATTTGTCTAAATATTAAGACATCTTGTCCTCGGTGATCACTTTCTTTATTCTCATCACTTGATTGTTTGAACAAGTAGTGATAATGTAAAGAGAAATTTCATTTTCGTCACTGTTAGGACTTAAAGGGTGCAGTGACAAGCGTCAGGAGCATATCATACGATATGCTTCTGTGAAGGTAAAAAGACATGCACTAACACTGCTAAGTGGGGGGGGGGGGGGGGACAGGGGGGTCTAAACCTCCCGCTTCCCGTACCCTTTAATCCCGGTTCCCGCCCTGTAGTTTTTGGCTCCCGCCCCTTTGCATTTTTTCGATTGCGAAATATTGCGTAATGTTGCGTAATTTTTCCCTTTTTCTCCCGCTTCCCGCCACCTTGGGAATCCCGCTTCCCGCCCCCTCTTCTCCCGCCTCCCGTACACCTCCCGCCCCCTTTTCTCCCGGTCTCCCGCCCCCCTGCCCCCCCCCCCCCCCCCCCCCCACTGCTAAGTGCGGGAAGACATGCAACTAGGATAACCAGAGCCAAATGCTGAAAGATACAAGACGAGTGTTAAGCGCGGGAAAACGCGGGAAAACGTAGCAGATGGAAAACGCGACAGACACGTCTGAACAAAGCTAAATGTGGGAAAACATGCTAAATGCGTTAAATGCGCAAAGATGTAAACAGTGCTAACCCTTTATTCCCTACCTTTATATTATCACTGCTTGTTCAAACATTCAAGTGATGCGAACACCGGAAACAATCAACAAGGACAAGACGTCTTGATATTTAGACAAATTCTCCTTACTAATTCCGTAGGAAATGTACGGAGAACAGTAAGGAGAATATTAATTTTCATATTAGGGCTTAAAGGGTTAAGTACGGGAAAACAACAACCAGTAAAAAACGCAGAAAGACATGAAAACAGTGCTCAGCGCGGGAAAGCACGCTAATAGCTACAGGTGCGGAAAGACGTGTAAACGGTACTAAGGGAAGTGGTCATAACAAGTATACTCGAGGGTGACCCACCCTGAACCTGTGTAGGGGTAGGGTGGCTATGCAAGATACAACCTATCTGATGAGCCAAATGAACATAATTTATTGGCCTGAAAATTTGAGTTGAGACTTCAATACATGAACCTTGCATTGCTGGAGAAATGGCACAGAGAGGTTTGAATCTTTTCCTTAGTTTCTACTCCTGATAGAGTGGGGGCTCTACAAACAAGACACCATCTTTTAAGGTGGGGGAAGGGGGCACATAAAGGGACCACCTGTCTTTTTGCAGAGTGGTGGGTCCTGTCTGAGTAAAATAATTTTTACCACTTCCCTGAGCGCGGAAAACATGCAACAGGCGTCAAGCGCGGAAAAAGTAGCCACAGCCAATCACGACTGTCTTAGTTGGTACCTGCTTGGCTGATTAACAAAAAGGTAAAATAAACCAAAAGCGAACGTGTTTCAAGTGGTGACAACACGCATACTGTACGAGTTTTATCAAAGCAGACACGCCATTATTTTGGAAAGTAAATCTTAACAAACGCTAAAACAATTATTTTCACTTACATCAACGTCCTGAAGGTGCCCCGCAAATATTCTCAGCGGAAAAGTGTACTCGAAGTTCCAAAGCCTCGCCGTGCGGTCCTGGGATCCAGTGGCAAAGTAAAGGCATTGTGGACTGATGTCCAGGCTCCACACGGGAAAGTTATGTCCCTTGTATGCAACCACGTTTGTGTATGAATGGAGGCTCCACAGACGAACTGGTCAAACGCACAAATAGAAAAGCGGCATCAATATATTAAACAACGAACAATTGGAAGATTGCAAATGAAATTCAGGGCTGAAAATAAGAGGAAGCAACCGCTTGGGGCTAAATTAGGAATTGCTGCAATCGATAAATAAGCAACAACAACAAACAGATCCGACGGGCCTCACAATCTTTGGTGTCTGGTCTTCTGTATTCAACGTAGAACTGCTTACTTTGTATTTCTGAGATAATGACTCTGTTTAAAAACAACTTAATGTATGTCGGAGCTTTGTATAACCTCATAATCTCTTGATATGACCCAAGAACGTCGCGTGACGCGTGTCAGAACACGCTTGCAACACAACGCCGAATGACACAGTTGCACCTTGCATGCACCTCTAAGCTTTAAGGAGTGTCAAGACTGCTCTCGTAAATCTGATGAGTCGCTAATGTAATGTTACGGTGTTGGAATGTTTGTGGTTAATTTTACGTACGTTGACATTTGCGAATCGTTCTTGTGAGGGGAGACGCGCGGGCTTGAGCCTCGCGCATTCGCCAGGATGTGCGAGCTCTTTCTTTGTCTTACCACCGATCAACAGGCCATTTCCGAGTTCCAAAACCCTCACTTTCAAAACGAAGCCAGTGCAAAAGCTTTCATGTGAAATGAGAAATACAAATTATTTTCATATCAAAGACTTCGCACTTAGCCTCGTTTTGATAAGTAGGCTAGAGGCAACTCGGAAATGGCCTAAAACCATAGCAAACCAACAAAGGTTTCTGCCAAGAAAGCTCAAACACAACGAGTTTCAGTGCGATGCCTAGCCTACGTAGCAGGCGTAAAGGGAAAGGGGAAGGAAAGCAAGAACGCGGGAGAAAAATGGGGGACTGGGGGCTAGGGAGGGTCCCTTGCTCCCAGAACCCCATTTTTCTCCCGCGTTCTCGCTCCCCTTCCTCTTCCTCGTTTACGCCTGCTACGTAGGCTATGCGATGCCTGATTCACCTTTTTTTTAAAGCGTTTACAACTGACTCATTTGATATGACAGTTCCATTTTTTGTCGATTTTACTAGTAATCGTTTTACAAAAAAGTGTTACGTCAAGTTGGCGACTGGTAAACAAATTCACATTATCATCACTGCAGACTGCAATGATCGCAATGATCAAATGCATGAAAAAATTCCTTTCCAATAAAAGCAGATCATTGTTTATCATGGGCTCCTGTCTAAAAGCCTAAGTCTTTGAATGAATGAAATGAATGTAAGTTTATTAACAGAATAGCGTAATTTACAAGTACGAAACATATCTTTCGAATATAATAACAAATTGGAATTTCAAAACTTCCTATTCGTCACGAATCGTAGTATGTGGGTAAACAAGTTAAGAAGAACTGGAGATCAAGCGAAATGAAATCCGGCCGGTATTTTTTCTTACTATTTCACGTCGGTGAGAACTTGTTTCGATCGTTTGGTGTCCATTTGAAGCACGTTCCGCCATGTTGAGTAGTCGATGGAGTTTATCCTCCCAATAGTCTACACGCTGAAAAGCGAGTATTCGACACCTGAAGTATTCAGTTACTGTCTAAAAAAGTGAAGGATCGATTTCAATGCCCTTACGGCGAATAATTGCTATCGTACACCGTAAGGGAGGCCTAGATTAGCTTAGATTATGTAACCAGATTATATTTTCGACGACCACAAAAACGCACATTTTTCAACTCGAGCGTTAGGTCAAAATGAAGTGACCAGAGGTGAAAATTCAATTGATTTTGCGGTTTTTGTGGTTTTCGAGAATGCACGCCGATTATGTAATCTAGTCCCCCTTGCTTGGGGAATCTTGTATTTGCGAGCTTAGCTTGTGTAAACATAAAGCTATGAAAGAGTAAGTGAAATAACATTGTGCAATATCTTTCTGGACACCAACACGTATGTCATGACAATCTGCATTTACGGTCCAAGCTTGAAAACCACGATGTCATTGTGACATTCAGAGCCAGCTGGTTTTAACATGACCTGTCAGCTACGATTCGTGGTCAGACAATTTTGTCCCAAAGCCTTTGATTCACGATTTAGCCACGGTTGTTCAAAGATAGCACAACTCTATCCACCGGGTAAATCATTATTAGTAGATAGTGCACTTTGTTTTGTTAACATCTATCCGCTGGATAGCGATTTATCCACCCTTTGCGGAACAACCGGGCCCTGAATGTCTGTTCTCTAAAGTAAATACACTCCTTTTTTCTGCAAGAACCGGCCGTTTTTATAAAAACGTTGGGGTGGAGATTGGCCAAAATTTTAGGAACATGCTAACATCCAAGCCGGCATTTAGTTAGAACGTCTTAATTTTGTCCACGTTGTTCCAAGAGCTCAAATACAGGTTTAAATATCAATAAAATTAAAGGTAACAGTCTGGTCCGAGTAACTATTTAGTCTAATTGAGCCCAACCAAATACTAGAATTAAACTCTGAACTATCAACAACCGCGCAACATTCCTAAGCTATGGCCGACATTAGCCACTGACTATGTGTTGTGTGTTGTTTCGAGCCCTATGAATAAACGTCGGCTACAAAAAAATGTGTTTTAAGGTTTACTCTATGGTTTGAAGACCGCTGAAAAAAACCGTTCCACGCTGAATGAGAAAAAGATCGTGAATGAAAAAAAAAATCGTGATGTGATGTCGCAATCTAAAATAACAGAGCAAGTGGTACTAGCTTATCCTAGAACTGACAAGTGTATAGCTTCTGATATTACAGGCCTCACGTGTCCTGGCATACTGGATAAGGTGTACTTCACGTGCCATCCTAACAGACTCACGTTTCTGGTGGATTTTTTCGATAGGAACAAGGAGCCTGTCTGCGAATAACCGAGGAAGTGTTCGGTGATTACTGCAGTTTCCAAACCCAAAGGCAAAAATCTAACAGAAACGCGATTCATTTTGAAGGTAGGTGAGGCACACCTTATCCAGATTCTGAGGACGTCTGCGTTGAAGACTACATAGCCAAGACATTTGAGCTTCTAGGACGCTGCGAATTGTAATCTTATTAGTAGATACATACTAATACTCCTCAGCCTGTATTTTCAAGGATTTTACATTGCGACACTTTGAGTAATTTGGTCTTTGTTTAATATATACACCTTGAAAATTTTTAAGATAGCCGAAATGTTGCAACGTCTCGTTTACGCGTTGCTTCATCAGTAGATGCAGTGCCTGCATTAGTCTTCGGATAATTGTTTATGCAAAAAGAAAACAGTAATAAATTCACAGAATTGTTATTCTTCCGTTTTCTGGTGTCAGAACCATTGAGCACGTCAACGAGTATAAACCAAAGTATAAAATATGCATCTCTTTACACTTGACTTTGGCCTTGACGCCACACAGCATCCCCTTTCCTCGTGAATTTCCCCGTGACCGACTGCATAGTAGCACTCCCTTTCCTCGTGAGTGCGTCCTCTATTTCACGTCAAGTTCAAAATCTAAAGTCCAAAACCTGAATCTGCGACAAAAGGGTCGAATTTAACCCCCGTACAGAGGGTTTGCACTTCACTGGGGGGCAAACAAAAAATATCGGGAGAGCTAGGACAAATATCGACCTTTTACACTTTGTAGAGAATATATAAAGTAAATTCGGCGTTCGCTTCCAGCTTGGTTTCGATTAATTAGTTTGCCATTGATTTTTAGGGGGGAGGGAGAGGGGCGGGTAAGCGAGCCCGGAAGAATGCAGAGGAGGGGAAGGGGGCGTTATCTTCGATACGGAATCTAGACAGGCCGGCCACCTAAAAAGCTTTACACTATCTTTATTTTGCGACCTTGTTCCAGACTACACACGTGGAGAAAATTATTAGCTCTTGTAGACGTGACAAGACCGACACCTTTCAGTTTTGATGACGGCGGCGTAGGCCCACATGCTTGTCTCCGACATTTTAGCGCGTGAAAATTCTCGAGACGTTTTTTAAAGAGTCTTATCTAGAAATCTCGGAGTAAGTGGGAAATGTCAGGGAAAAGGGGAATGGATTGGAGGGGAGGGGAGGGGAGGAGAGGAAAAATAAGATTATGCAAGGACCGCTGATGCCAGCGCGCGTGATAGCTTTTAACTTATAGAATACTATGTTATGTCTAGTATATCAATTTCACATAGATTGATAGAAGAAACCTGAGACTTCACGAAACACGGCTTATAAAGCTGAAAAAAAATTCCAGTAGTGAAAGCCCGGCAAAGTTAGACCGCAAGACACAGATGCGATTGTGGTAAAAGGTAAGAGCGATTTCAATTTACGAGTTGTTTCACGAAAGATTATTTAAGAAAATGTTCGTGAACCGCGAAGAGATCTCTCTTGGGCAAAGCGCACGTGCATGTGTTGGTTGCACGAGGTGGGAGATCAAGGTTACAGACCAAAAGAACGTTTAAACCCGGGAACAAAGCCCTTTAAGTCGTTCGAATGTAATTTGATTTTAATATCGCTGGAAAGATAGTAGTTGTTGCACAGCACATTTTTTTGCTGAAAGACGACTACGATAGAATAAAAAAAACCTGTGCACACCTGGAGGAGGGAAAGTACGCTCCAGAATTTCGATTTGTGGGACATTTTTGGTATGAGCCAAAATATGTTCATGGAGAGAACGTTACGCGCGCTCTGAATGCATACTCAAAGTCCGGCAATCCTTCGTTACTCACCTCTAAGGAAAAAAAAAGGCTTTCCGCGATCGTACCGCGCGAGTTATTGCCCACTTGACAGAAAATAAAATAATTTCTTTAGGCTATTCACCCTACTTTGGTGAATAACTGTTTCACACTATGAAGATATTATTAACAGATAAAAGTTTTCACCGTTGCAGTCAACTTGCGGCACCGCGATTGATTGTTCTTGGTCATCTAAATTAAGTGTCTACATTATTACCGCATGATCGACCTAAATTTTTTTTGCTTTTTAGAAAAAAGAAGAGCAAAAAAAGTTAAGATTCGTGGCCTGCTTCCTCTATTGATTGTCGGTTAGTTTTTGATTTTCATGTGCCCCTGTGCACATTTTCAAAGTGGATATCAAATGTACACTTTCGCTGGCGGATTTAAGACATCTCTCTTGGGCAGAGTGCACGTGTTGGTTGCACGTGCTGGGAGATCAAGATTGCAGACTAAAAGAGAAAAAGAGACCTTGCTGCGGAGACCAAAGATCGCCGTCGAAGTAGCGGCGCGGGCACAGCTAAGGATTTTCGCCAATAGCCGCGACCAGCGTATAAAATCGCGTAGTGTCTTGCATGCTGCCTTTATGTAACACAAGGATAAAATTACTATTAAATATAATATGACAGCGGTGCAGATAACGTAAGTTCAGGTGAGTCTCTGCTGCCAGAAAGCTAACGATTACATGTACACAAATATCGGACTCTTATGGTGATTTTTGAAATTCTCGTAAAAAAAAGGACTTCGTACATAAATTGGAACTAGGGCATTAGCCCCGAAGAGGGTGTTCAGACCGTTGGAATGGTTCCAACATAACGCGGTTGTACCCCTTCCCCGCCCCCTGGAGTAGTCATGCTTCTATTATGCACAAACTGCCGGGCTCTAGTCAAAGTGCCGTAAATCCTACAAGCACGGGAAGCCCCGTCAGCATTATACAAATACTCCATACTTGTTTCCATACATTTTTGTTGAGTAGCTGTCGGGAGAACTTCGACACAATTCACAGTTCACCTTTAGTGATCATTTACGTAGATCTTCATGACGTTTATGGATCTTTATGTGTTACAACGCACTGATTTGATGAGGAAAATTTGATGCTGATCACTCTTGGGGCTTAAAGGATTAATCTTTTTGTCAGCTTTCTGTTACGCTGCAATCGAACAAACGCATTAGAAAAACTTTTCGGAAGACAATTTGCTAGCTCGCGGGATCGATATCTTATGAGCAAATAAATCAGAAGATCACAACAGACTACAAAAAGACCAACCGCGAGTAATTTTCCAACTGTCAACAAAATCTTCAGACAGTGTGGTCATTTAAATAAGGTACTGAGCAGTACATTCTGATGGCACTGTTTAAAATGTCGTGCAAGATTCCTTTTAGTCCATAGATATAATTCTGAAGCGTAATCGTTCAAATAAAACTTAATGGACATCACTTTCCAACGGTAGTGTTGCTTTTCTGGGAGTTTCGGAAATATTTCTATATTGGGAGTGAATCAAAGCGGATATACCAATCAAGCCGTGGTCGAAGCACACGCTTACCTACTGAGGTCACGGCCCGGGAAAACATTCCAGGAAGGTGATTTGAGGAACTGTCACGTATACATAAGGCTTATATGTAAGGAAACTTGCCAAATCAATCGAAAAATTAGCCCGAGCGATCAAGACAAGCTACATTCAGTTGACCACATTTTGTCAGTTTTGTCTGCCAAGACAGAGAACTCCAGCAATTCACAAGAAGATAAAAATCTTGTAAGTACGCCTTCAATTATGTAACAACGAAGATAAAATACGCATCATCGTCAGTAAACTCGCCAGGCCAAGCCAGTCAAACAGTTAAAGCTAGATTGCTACAAACTGTCTAAGATCAATGTACTTCAGAGTTATGGACAAAGTTTGTTGTGTGCAGCTAAATTTAAATTCTTGAAAATTGATGATAACGCTCTATCATGATGCACTAATTTCACGTTGTTACCTTGCACAGAAAAGTTCAGAGTTCAAAAAGTTAATGTATCAAGACTGTAAAAATACGCACATAAAACACAGAACCATTTTAAAGTCAACAACAGCTGGGAGATTTCTTTGTTGGTGTTTCAAGAATAATTTCTGCCATCACTTTTTTAAGGTTGCTCGTCTCTTTGAACTTTTAATCCCAACTTTCGTTTCTTTTTACATTCACTGATCATCAAGCTTTGAGCCATGTTACAGTAAGCTTAATTATATTTTACTTTTAGTTATTGATAGTTAACTGGGCTACTTCTCATTGACTGAATTCGAATATATATACCTCAGTAACGAGAGCAGAGGAGACAAATGAACTTTCATGTTGATGAACTTCCTGGAAGTGAGAGGAAAAAACCCCAAAATAATATCCTATCATATTAATCCAAAAATTAGCCTCCTTATTATCAGAAGATAAAATCTTATTTTAGAGCGGCTAAACACGCGTACAGGCAGAGTTCACAGAGGCCATATTTGAGGATTTTGTTATCAGACAATGATCCCTGAATTCAGCGAAACTACTACGTACTGCAGAAAAACACAATGGCAATTCTAGAAGACACAGAGAAGCAAGTATAATCAAAATTAATCGGGTTGCTGTTGCAAGTTTTGTGACAATCGATTTATAGGTTTCCAAGAAATGATTTTAAAAGGGGGTTTGCCTTGTATCAACCGAGTTGACAAGGCAAATTAAAAAGAAAGAGTTCTGAGAAACTGCGGATGTTTAGGCACTACAATGCTTTGATACAATGCGTTATTTTCACGTACAGAAAAGTTCAAAGTTCATAAAGTTAAAGATACACCGTACAGTACTTCCTAAAATTGTTTCCTTGTAGTTCATACTTCTTTCATGTCTCTTTACATTCATCATCATGCTTCGACTTAATTAAAGTAAACTGGTTATTTTTAGTGCAGCCTGAATAGATCTTACACTGGGCTAGTCTGCAAATTGTTTACATAGTAAAGGAATAGGAAAAGAAAAACAATGTCCTGTCACAGTAATCCAAAACTTTACTTCCTTATTATCGGAATACTAAATCAGCTTGTTTTGGTGTGGCAAAACACGCACACAGGAAGAGCTTTGACGTGTCTAATGGTCCTTAAATTCACCACCTGTCTAATGAAAACAACTGAATTTTCCTGCCTTTAATTAAATGTAAAATTAATGCTTTTATTCTTCATAACAACAAACTATTGTAAACAGCAAAACCTAAAGGGGGTGCAACTAACTCACAACTTCCCTGGTGCCTTGGAGGGAGCATGAATTTGCTAGTATGTCAGATGGTTGATTAAGTGAACTCACCTGAGGTATCTTCAGATGCAGATAGTAAAATGGAGCTGTCGGGTGTAAAGCGTGTACTATAAACTGAGCCACAGTGTCCATGGAGGATAACACGCTCACTGGAGACTGTTTCCAATTTAGGGCCGTGTGAAACAAGGTCTAAAAACATTGGATTAAAACCATTAGGCCACGATTACGGCTGCCTTATCTACATATTGTGCACACCGTTTCGCTTCTTTTAGCCTAGGTAGCACCTATTTGGGTGTTGGTTGTGTGTTCAATGAAAAGCGAAAATGTGACCATTTGACAAGTGAGCAGTATTCTCCTTTGGTGCTGTTTATTACTGAGTATTCTGTGTAAGATGACTTAAACTTTTGAGTCTGTAGATGCAATCAAAAAATGTGGCCATTCAAAAGGTATTAGTGACCTTCAGATCAGACTGTGAGTATCACTTTCAAATTTCAAAATTTCAGAAATTCCACCAAACCATTTAAACTGCATACCTGGAGATAGCTGTATTTTAGAGATCTTAAGCTTACTCCTTGGATACACAAGCTTCTTTGGAGTAAGGCTCGACAGAAGGATAGAAGAATCTTCAAAACCACCACAGATGAGGCTAGCATCCTTAGAAACAGCGGCAGAACTTAGTCTTGAAAGGGACAAAACAAAAGAAAACATTAGTCAAATGCTTGAAGCTTTTGCTTGAATCAAAGCAATGAATATTAGAACTAGGGGTTCCATAATTGAAGTAAAAAGCTGCCCTTGAAGATAACTCCTTTCTTTCATATGACCAAAAAAGAACCGCAAAAGTTTATTGATATTTACTTGCACTCTTGGTTGAGCTGGTGAAGTGAACACAGGTGGTGGGAAATGAAATATTGCCCTAACAATAACCATTGATGAATGACGGCAATCTGTGTCCGGCAATGAAAATCAAACCATTAAAAATGGAAATCAAGTCAATGACTAATCGATTAAATGTCACAAAAAATCTCTTTAATAGAATTCTTCGAGTCTCTCAGATGAATTAGGAAGACTGCCCTCTGCAGGCAGCAATTGTGCACGTTTTCCATGAACAATGACTGAATATCTATTTCTAATCCCTGACCTTATTAAGAAATTTATCAGTCATCCTAAGTTTGAGAGGTCACGGCTCCACCATCTTTGGTGCATTCACTATGCTGTACACACTCACTGTCTTCTGAGTCTTGGTAAATTTTACTAACACTGGTCATACAATCAGTGTTTACCTCTGCAAAACTCAGCACCATATTTGATCTTATAATTGATGTATTTCTATTTCAAATGAAATGTGTTGGTGTTCCCCAGAAAAATCTTATTATTTATTATGATGGAGTCTCCTCCTGTTCCTGCTTAGTGAAAATTACTTAGCAGAACAAGTAACAAAATACATGATCAACAGCACAACTGTTCAAACCAGGTCACCACAGTTCAACTTGTACTGGCCTGGAAGTTGTTGACATACAGAATTATAGAAAAATTAGTCTTTCAACACACAAATCCTCAAGTGAATAAAGGGATTAGTTTCTAAAGAAACGTACAAGGTATTCCAGATCAGTGGACAAGACTAACCAGTCTTGTCTTGGACCCTGTGGATATATAAAGGTTTATTAAATTTTATTATTACTAGTACAAATTGGGAACTGACATTATTGGAAGGACTGCTCAGGTCTTTGAAGTGCTACATCATCGATGCTGTGAAAGACAATATATTTTCTCAGACTAAAGCCAAAAGGCACAAGACATGCAGGAAGTAAAACAGAAATTCATACCCCTGATATGCGTTTAGAAACGAGTAGAAGCAAACTGATGGCAGACATGCAGGTCCATTCCTAATATGCCCAATGCTTTCTCTCAAAGCCACCAAGTTATCGTTTTCCTTTTCCGTGGTGGTTTTGGTTTGCTTTGCCCCTCTTGTTACCCGGTAACTTGACGGAGAAATATCAGCTTCTTCTGTTTCTGCCTCATCACCATTTTGCCTCTGTCCTGGTTTATTATGAGAGATTTCTATGCTAAAATGTTTGTTGAGCAGATGAAGCAGCAACACATGATCACCACTTCTAAGATATTGAAGAAAATAAGTGAACACCTTGTTACTCAGCTTCACAACATATTTACTTCGTCTAAAGTTGGACGCTGTGTCACTGGACTTCAAACGCTCCAAGTCGGTGATCACCTGTAAATGCTGAATTTCCTCTTTGTACTCGATCGGAAAGTCGCCACTGTGCTTGGTAAAAAGCGTTTGGGCGGCGATTGTTTGACCTTTTGCAACAAGACCGAGGTAAATGTTTGCAAACATGGGAAACAGAAATTTGGAAAGTTCTAGTCTGTAAGCCTGGTTTGTTCCTGTTATAAACGATTTTAAGCTGGAGTACTGCTCATCCAGTATGGCTGGATCGGAGCTGTTGATCGCAAAGGAGAACACATCAGGGATCCCGCTTTCATTGCAAACTGTTCTCTTGAATGCCATGTCATCCACTTTCTGCTCTATCGTAAATTCTTTCAGTGGGCTTGCGCTCTCTGTGTGCTTTCTCTTTTTCAAGAAGCTGGTGATGACACTAGAAACCTGTTCATGCATTTGAATCTTTTCATATGCGCTCATATTTTCCCGCAAAAGTCCTAATTTTCGAGATTGTTTTGCAGTCACCTCGTCGCATCCGCCATCTTGAAATTGCGGAAAAAGGTAGTTACTTTATGTATGGGGACACATTTTGTACCTACAAGTAAAATCACCGCTGACGTTTAGTTGAGCCGCAGTTCGGTTTCCGCCCAAGGCTCCGCTTGTACTCAGACACGACCATACCGTTGTTCATTGGGGAGTTTTGATGTCAGAATTCCTTGAACAGACCGAAACCCTGCCTTTGATCATCGGCGAGATTTGGTGTTCCGTTTTGCTGCTCTCCTTTTATTTAGACTGAACTATACCTTGCAATCATCGGCGAGATTCTGGAGATTTGGAGTTTTTTTTTTAACAAAGATTGAGCATTCTTCTTTATACATATATACAGTGCTACCTCGCGGTTTATTGTTTTTCCTCATACTAGACAGAACTACCCCACCGTTGATTTATACAAGCGTTTTCCTTTCCGCAAATAAGCCGATTTTGTATTTACCATGTTCACTGCTACATTCACATTCATAGAGATTGCCACTGTAACTAAAGACAATCACATGATCTGTGTTTTCTTTTACATTCGTTTACTTATTACAAAAGCTCTTCTCTGCTCACGTTCTTCGCTAGCCGTTAATTGTTGCGTAATTGTATTACGTAAGTTAGGATTTACATGTACCATGAGAGGATAAAGTTCATCACTTGGTTTCAATTACTTTCTCGAATTGCACAGTTGCTTCTAGACGCTTGTCATCTCTGTTACGTTACGGTAAGTTTTCTTCTTTATGTTCTTCATCTTTTGCAGGAGCTAGACCAAAACGGCATTCATTAGACCTCATTTTTTACGTTTCGCGTTTTTCATTTTCCAAGGCGATTTTTGAGAGTATTAAACTTCCAGGCTAGCTTTGTCGGTTTTGGATACGAAAACTTTCTCTTTATATTAAACTGTTATATTGCTTTTTGTAGTTCAAACCCCCTGGTCACGGCAATATCGCACAAACAGCTAGACTACAATACCTCGCACATCGCTACATGTGCAACTGGCTTAGTTACATCGTAACACATTCACTCTTGTTTTTGATATAGGATACCACAGAGTAAAGGATACAATGTAATACGAAATATTGAAACTTGCTATTATACTGTTCGTTTTTGAGTGCATTTCGTTTTCCTTCTAGCTCCACGATATTTAAAAATGACTCTTGACCATCTGAAGGTCACAGATTTGAAGAGTAGACATCTCCCAATTAATAGTAGCTGTATTTTGGGGGCTTTAAATTCAATACCTATGTTTCGATACCTATGTTTGCAGGCGGGAAGGGCTCGTAACGGCGGTTTTTTTTTCTTTTTCTTTTCTGTACGTTTTTCAGTTGGAAATGCAGCTGAGGTGGTCGATTTTCATTTCTTCACTTCTCAGCTGGAGCCAGGCGTCCGCAAAGTCGCTGGGGCAGACAATGGGGCGCGAACGGGCGGGAAAAATCGGGAAGAAAAGTCCGGGGAAAATGCCTTTTTTCTTGTCGGTTTTGACTTTCTTTCTAGGCTTGGATAAGTTCTGCTCGTGAAATGGCTTATTCTGCCTGCCGGCAATGTTCGTAAAAATTCGCTAATTCCGCTCGAAATTCTGCCGGCAGAATTTATCCAAGCCTGTTTCTTTCGCCCCATTGTCAGGCTGTTGTATTTCACAGGCCAATTACAGAAAGGCCTGTTTTTTTCTCGATTTTAAAAAAAAGAATAGTTCAGTTGCTGTACATGTCAAATATGGGTGAAAACCAAACAGTTGATCTGAGATCAGCGAGACGATACATAAAGCTCAAAAGTACGCTGCAAAGGTTGATTTGTAAGGCCACGAGGAAGAAGGCACATCTTTCTTTAGTCTGGACCGAATGAATCAGCAGAGAAGGGGATAATAAGGTGTCTCCAACTGCAATCCGGTTACTTACTACAATTCACCGTGTCAAAAATGACAAAATCACCGAAAACCGCATTTATACTGTTTATAAATGTCAGGTTATGGTACTCCGACGCCTTGCAGTTCACTGAATTTTCCTCACACTAAGTGACCGTGTGAACCGCTGCTTGGCTCGTTAGAAAAAGGAAAATATCAAACAAGAAATCGTAAAAAGGCTTTCAAATTGAACAAGCATTTTATACTGATATATGAAAAAGATTTTGAAAATCAGCAATAAATAAATAAATGAATAAATAAATAAAATATCAGCAAACTTTAAGTCGCCTTGTCGAAACTGTTTCAGAAAAGACCAGGTTCCAAAGTAACATTAAGCAGGAGCCCCTGATAGAAGGCATTTCGAATAATTTGATGTTTGCAAATCAGCGCTTCTGTCGACCGAGAGTTCACTGGAAGAATATCACTTTACTAGGAACCGCGTGACTGATGTTCTTAGTCTCAGCAGCTTATTTGCGTTACGTAGTGTCCGTGACAGGGTCCGTTGCGTAAGGTGCACGAAGGGGACTACGTGACCGATCGGATGCACGAACACATGTTCCGATTATGTCCGAAGATTCTCGTGATGCCCCGCCAGGGTTCCGCCTTTCGACCGACCACATTTCGACGCCATTCTTTCGTAAAGCGGAGTATCGGGTTTCGCTTGTGTAATCCTCAAAATAGATAACTACAGCTTACGTACATCAGAGTTTACGAGTACTGAGTCAGGCAGAAGCTACAAAGACGTGTAAACTGTCACAATAGCTAAATTGTATTGCATTTATTGAAGTATTTATTTCAAGAAGGACATATTCATGTAAGTACCATTTGGAAGTGATTCAGTGTCAGTGTTTAGACATTTCACTTTGAGCACAACGTCCAAGTCAACTGCATGTCCTATGTCGGTGAATCCCTTTGTTGTTTTAGGCATGTAATTTTGCCATCTAGCGGCCTTTTTGTCAAAAAATATGTGAGCAAGGCCGGTCCGACAGTTTTTCATTCGCGGTTTTTTAATCGAAACTACACGCAGGAATTTCTTATTCTATGCAAGTTGAATGCATTTCATTGCAAAGCAGGCGGTTTGTTGGGAGTCCTCTTGTTTAGTCGCAAAATACCGCACATTTCAATTTATAACAGGATTATGCAATGTTTTTTTCCCTGTACACGTGTCATGCAGTAAACGAAAACTTACTTAAGCTTAAGCTTAAATTAAACTTGTAATAGTTGTCACTACAGCTGCCCCCGCTTTTCGATGATTTTAGTGATAATGGCAACGTAAAATAAGCACAAACAATTACAAAATAAGCTTATATTGCTGTCAAGACCTGCACAATTGAAGCAGTTTTTTCAAATGTTTATAAAAACGCAACAAGGCAACAATTTAAGTTTGTTGAAAGGAGTTTACCTGGGGAATGTCAACTACACGGGACTTGACTATTTGTGTTTCACGCTTTGTATTTAGTGTATCCATCGTTCGTTCACTTTCCTTCAGTTTAAGAGCTACAAATACAAATAATATAGTAGAGGGTCTAGAGTGAATTCGTATAACCCGTTTCTTATATGCTAATGGCATCACTAAATGCTAATGAGAAGAACAATTAAGAAACTGAGCACGCACAACTGAAACGAATTCCTTTAAATTCCTAATTGTGAACATTTCGAAATAACAAGCCTTAAAATGAGCTATCCTTTCCTTCCACTGTTACCAGCATGAGAGAAAGTACCGGCACAAGTGTTTCTCTGCCACAGGCGTCAGAAAGTCAGTCGTTTAATTTAACATAGGGCTGCATAAGGGTTACGCGAGAGAAGCGTTGAACTGAAATTTAGTTCACTATTGTATGTTCAAAATCTCAAAATTAGTGTAATACAGGCACATGTAAAGCGAGCTACCTTATGGAGTTTGTAGCATCTTTATTTTATTTGGCATATGCTGCACACAGGTAAGCACATGAAACGCATTTCAATCGTAAATCACTCATGCGTACCCAAACCGGTCATTAGAATATTATGCACTCCATTAGCATATAAGACACAGGTTATATGACGGGTTATATGAATTCACTCTAATAAAGAACATGCACAGCTTGCTGAAACTGTATTTTTAAAACGTACAGAAACGCAGCAATTACTTAACCCATTGACTTGCGTGTTTCGCATAAAATAACTTTTGTCTACTCAAGTTGAATTAAAACATTCTGATACAGAAAACTATGTGGGTTACATATCAAGTATTGGGCAGAAAACAACCATGAAAATGAAAATTGCTGAAATTTCCCACACGTTGTTGTATCTCAAATTTCAACTTGTTTATGCAAATTAGTCCGTGTTTACAAAACATTGCGTTGCTTCTTAAACCCCACCATCACTTTAATTTGTAAAACAAGAAATTCTGAAGAATTTACAGGTGGCACATAGTCTCTCACCCCCCTTCCCCATCCCCTTTTCTTAAGGAAAAAAAGTTTAACTTTAGTAGTTCGTGGTTTCCTGTGACCTTTTACAGACAATTTGCACTTCCGGTATGTAAGGAATTAAATGTATTTATGCAACTTGAGAACTTGGTTTGTTTGTAACTAGTGACCTCTGTACGACTCTTTCAAATCGTTCTTAAACCATGATATCCTTAAGTTACAACAGGCGGAAACGCTTTTTGCTCAAAAAGCTTTATTTCTCCTCTTTTGAGCTCAAACTTCATTTTGTCTAGCATTCTTGATTTCACGTAGGGGTTCAGACCAATTTTTTATCGCCAGAAAGCTGTGTTTCTAGAGACATCTGGAGGACATATTCACGTCAATGCTGAGATAGCTAACCGACTCGTGACGTTTATATTTTTGCGTGTTAACCCATGCTCTAATACAGACTAAAATGAATGAAACTTTATTAAATTACCCTGGTAGAAATCCTATGCAGGATCCTACATTTTTTTCTAGGATCCTACAGGATCCTGTAAGTTCACACAGGATCCTACCCAGGATCCTAAATGGCGCCATGTTTTTTAGGATCCTACTCAGGATCCTGTAAAGTCATTCAGGATCCTGCTTAAGACTGTCTAGGATCCTGTTTAAGATCCTATAGGATCTTGTTTAGGATCCTGTAGGATCCTATAGGATCTTAAACAGGATCCT
Organism: Siderastrea siderea; assembly: GCA_964030785.1. Classification (NCBI taxonomy): domain Eukaryota; kingdom Metazoa; phylum Cnidaria; class Anthozoa; order Scleractinia; family Rhizangiidae; genus Siderastrea; species Siderastrea siderea. Next base: position 72,945,156 of record OZ034968.1, on the reverse strand, counting down.
ACAGGATCATATCCTATAGGATCCTACAGGATCTTATATAGGAACTTATCAGGATCCTGGTTAGGATCCTACAGGATCCTGTTAGGATCCTATTAGGATCTTATTAGGATCCTGGGCAAAATTTTTACCAGGGTAGTTTGAAACCGTGGAAAGGCATAAACGAAAGACTGAGAAGTCTTACACAAGTTTAGGCAACCGAAATTCTAAAAATTGGGCAGAACCGAAAAGCAGAAATGTATTTCTGACCTGGTGCGACGGAATCAATTTAGATTGGTGATACTCAGGCCTTGTTTGTTATTTGATGGAGATTTCATCGCCACCGAATTTTTTTGTTTACTGTTTTCCTTTTTTTAGTGTAATAGTTTTTTGGGACGCTATTATTAAACTACAGAAGTTAGTTCCAGCTTTGATTCTGTAAGGGCTGGGTTTACAGTGGCAGGTATAGATTTCATAGATTGCTTTCCATCTCCTGCACTGAGAGAATGCACGTGAGCACGGATGGGCATTGGACGCACACAACTTCCAAGTCCTTGCCAGCCTTTGTAAACACTGCCCTTTAAAAACGAAATGTCCTCAAAAATGGCGAAATAAACATTTCAACACTTACCTTTACTCAACTTCAATACGCCACGAAACTCAAAACAACAAAATTACGCTTCACATGCAAGAATGGTCATGTCACCAGCAAATCGTCCGGTATTTGAAACATTAGCTTTCGATCTCGTAAAAGCCACATCATTATAATGAGCCTGATTGTTTAGAGCCCGTGCGGAGACTAAGTCTACTGACTTCCAACAATTCAGGAATGTGCCTTGCATTTTATGAGATGGCAGCGATGTGCCTAGGCACAGAATAATCAACTAAAAGGTTTTCCAGCCAAACATTTTATTCAATTAAACAATACATTTGCTTTTAGTAGCGAGAAACTCTAGAATTTCTTGTGTGCATGGACACACGCATGTAACTTTTGCCGACACTTCACATGACTTAGTGGTGACCGGTTGATCAAAACTGGAGCCGCTTTGTGAACAAAATTGCAAAAATCATGGAAATTTTCAACTGGATCAATAAAATCTATTTGACGTCCCCAGTTCGCTTTAGTTGGCTTCTGTAAATATTGCAGTTTCCCAACAGTACCTTGTGCGCCTCGCCTTTGTTCAAGTCGAGATTTTATCTGGTATACAACAATTTCCCATGATTGTGCGGGGAGTTCAATTCTGTTCCTCGGGTTTTAGCCTCTGGGCCAAAACCCTTTGGGGGCAATTAAGTACCGTAAAATTTGTATTTCTCGTGCAAACGTAAGAAGTTAAGATCATGGGACACGTCAAATTTCTCTCACGAGTGCATTTGGTTATGAACTTATTTAGAAACTTATTCACTTGGAACTTATTTCCTTGCTATCGTATTTGTGGTAAAATGTTCTCCGAACAGTTTTGAGGTCTTACCGTCTTTTGGTCAAGCGTCTAATTTGCTTAATACCTTACATGTGAACAGTTGATGGGCTTCGCAGGGTTTGTCAACTACCTTGTCTCAAATTATAAACTTGCTTAATTTGTTTGCCTGTGTTTTTCGTTCTGCAACTTCTGCAAAAATTCAGAATCCAAACTGCAAAATGTGGTCTGTAGCCCTAGTCTGGAGCAACGGGTTATTTATGATAACAAATTCCTTCATTGAATCTCCATTCATTTCACAATGCATTGTTCATATGGATTGCAGATGGAAATACACTCTGGGTATAAAACTGAACAATACCTTTAGACCCACTTGAAATAGAAGAGAGTAAATCTTAAAATATTGTCAGCAAGTAAAGGCAGATATTACTTCTGATAATGTACCACTGAGGGCAAGTGATTTTCAGACTGCTCAATTCATCCTCATTCAAGGGTGGTATCCTAGCTATGTGACACTCCCGGGAGTGGGGGGAGGGGGGGGGGCACTCAACAAAGTTTTATACAGGGAGGCTCGGCCCTGAGGCCCCCCCCATTACCCTTTTATATACCATTTTTGACAGAAAAGGTACCCCTTTCTTATACCTTCCATTGAAAAATGGTACCCCTTTCACATACCTACTTAAGAACACTGCATCCCTTTTCTAAACCCTTGGAAGGAAGTCTCCTCGTCGTTTTCTTGTAGCGTTTAATGAATTAAAATGATACAGTCATAAGGTGCGTCTACTCGAAATATTTTAATTAAAGGCCCTTTTAAATACCTAAATGACAGATTTCCCTACCCTTTCATATACTTCAGCTCGTGAAATCCCTACCCTTTCATATACCTGAAGCCTGAAAAAGGTACCCCTTTCAGGCAGAGCCTCCCCGTATAGGCTGTTATAGGGAGTACCACCCCCGGGGTGACAGTTAAAATTTTTTCAAAACAATGAAATCCAGAGCTTGCATTGCAAACCCCGTGATAGACCTTACCACTTTGCTTTTTTGTTTTCTTGTTTTATATCATGTGGAGACCTGCTCCCTTGGGTTCTTTTTCTTTTGTTTATCTTTCAGAAGAAGAAGCGCTAATATGAAAATACGTGAAACAAAGAACAAATTGCTTGGACATTTGAGTACATATAAAAGTTGAGCAAACCGAAAGTTTTCCTCGTAGTGCTTCCATTCAGCACCTTGACAAGAGTGCTTATTTTCTCTAGCTTTATGCATTTAAAAGTAATGAAAGAGAAACATTTGCCAGCATTTTGCTAGTAAAGATTTATTATATATACATCTGATAAAGATAATAATAGTATTGTGATGTACAAGCACAGTTGAGAGCGAATGCAAAGGTCAGCCAGTAAAGAATAAAAGCATTGTTCTCTTCCTGTTTACATTCTAAAAGTAGAAGATTATGGTTTAGAGGATTTTTGCGGTTCACTTGTGCTGTGGACATTCTAGTGCTCTTGTGGGCGTACAGGTACAAGGGTGTGTCATCTACATAAAGCGCTTCATCTTCGGACTCATCAAAATGGATTTATTGTTAGCCTTAGCATGAGGGTTTGAAATATGAGAGTCCATGAACCTGCTTAGTAATTTCTTTAGGTCCTGCTTAATGACCTTATGTTTTGTCTATGACATTCTTTGGCTCCATTTCTTCTGACCTAAGGTCCTTTCTTCAGACAGCAGAAAAAAGCTTTGATGATGTTCTCTTGTAATTTTCATGCATAATTTGCATGCCTTAATAGTCATACAAAATTCACATGGTATTAAGGCATTAAGTGGGTACTATTTTACAGTCTAAAGTATAACAAGTATATAAAACATATTCAGTCATGCTATTGGATGTTCAAAATCTTATGAACATGTTAAGTAACTTTGACATTACCTGTGGCATTAAATAACATCTGCTGTGCCATAGAAGGACTTTTGTTATATGTGATAAATCATAGCATCGTTAAATTTAGTAACCGTGCAATTCTTAATCTAATTACCACTGAGTGTATTTGCCCCATCAGATCTTGGTATGTTTCACAATAGGTCTGCTCATGGTATAGTCTTACAACAATTATACATCAAATTAAAAAATATGTTATTTTATATACATGTATCCATTTGAACCCCGGGGGGAAGTACTCTCCAAAAATTTGGGTAGGAGTGTACAGCCCATTCCTTGAAACCCTTTCCGTGGTTTTCCCTCCCTATTTCAGACTGGAACCAAAATTCAATACTCTATCTTTCAGACCTGCCCAGAAACTTCTTTGGTTTGCATAGACATTTGAGAACAGCTTCAAATTTCCAATAAT